>JAWZYV010012571.1:0-424753 GCA_038373885.1 Cheiracanthium punctorium | reverse complement strand
AGTCCGAAGAGGGAAAGTTGATTTGGTGTAATGCGTGTACCTGTGATACACAAGTGGTAATTAACACGGAATCACCTATCATTTCGGAACGGCTGCGAATATAAATGCCAGTGTGTGATTCGAAACCACAAACTGCAGTATCGAAGGTCAGTGCCCTATCCGTTTGGGTATAGCTGGCCTCTGAACAGGGTAGGGAAATAATTAAGGTAAAAATTCTACAAAAAGAAAGTTTATCATTTATTTGTAATAACAAAGTGAATAATTAATGGAAACAAAAGAGGGTTTATCAAAGTATGCAGTATTAAAAAAGTTTTTTAAAGAATAAAATATTCAACTTGTCACCCTTTATTGTTTTTCAATACAATATGAAAATTATATGAATATCTTTACTGCAGAAAATAACTTTTTATTTAACGTATAGTATGTACAGCTACGGATAAAAAAGAACCACTTGTACTTTTTTCGACCGTCGTTCGTCGTACAACTAAGTTACAGATACCAATCGTTTACCATTGAAGTACACTTCAATTATTATGCAATTTACTATGCATAAAAATTGCATAATAATTGCTACATATTAAAATTCGCACAAACTTTTTTTTTTCTCAATAGCAAACCCTAGATTTCACTTCATATTTCAAAAATTTAGCTCATTTTTACCCCTGATACCAATTTTCAATAAATTTGAACTAAAATTAGGTGAGTTAGCTTCCAAAATCCCCATCCCCATATGTTAAATTATTTTTTCATACTTTAATTCATATCTCATATAATATTGATAATAAGAAGCTGATTTTTATTCCTACTATTAGAACTAAACGACCCAAACATAATTCACTGTTATTATGATTTTTAATAAAATATTACTATGAATTATGAATTATTAAATTAATATTAAAAAAATTATGAGTAGCAACCTAGCCAAATTTCGATGGAAATAGATTCAGAAAGTAATATTACATGGCTGTGGAAAATTTCAAATTTTTACGTTCAGTATTTTAATTTATACTATACTATTAAAATCTGTGCGCGTCTGTGTGTGTGTGTGTGTGTGTGTGTGTGTGTGTGTGTGTGTGTGTGTGTGTGTGTGTGTGTGTGTGTGTGTATAACATCATCTCCTCCTAAACGGCTGGGAGTTGCGTTTCGAACGAGGTATCCACGAATTCAGAAAATTTCGAGAAAGAACCTCCGCTAATTTAAATTTTGAAATTCGAATTAGTTTAGGAGATATTAATAAAAAACCCCATCAAAAACGCTAATTTTTGCTCTCCGCAATTCCGTGATTGTAACCCCTGTAGTCAAAAAAGTGAGAAATAAGCATCGAGGTTGCCATGTTTGGCTATTTTATTAAATTATTTAGACTCCTGCAGTAAAAATAAAAGAATAATGATTTTTTTCTGTTTAGACTATTTACAAAGTTATTTTTTAATTAAAATATTGCGTTCATGTTAAATCAGAGCTGGAATTCAATGTTTTTTATGCGTAAAAGAATAAGGGATTGAGAGATTTCCGAGACTAATATGTATATTTTTTAATTTGGCCGAAAAAAAAATGGCTCATTTGGCGATTTTGAGAAAGTAATAGGTTCTACCGATTTGTACAGTTTTGGGCTTGGCGCAAATTACTGAGAGCGTAACGAAAAAGCATTTTTAATAACAAGTATAAATTTTACGGCGCTATACTTCGATTTTTCATACAGAAATAATGCAGTTATTAAGGCGATTTTAAACGATCTATAGAATTTTCACCAAATTAAGTAAACTGATTTAAGTTAGAGGAATTCCGCCAAATTTCAGAAAATTGAAATTCTCTCATTTTGTACATGGTAGTTAACGGTGATTAAAACCCGTTATAGTTAACAATAATTTAAATAACTGCTACTTATCAATAATATGCCTGCATTAAATTTTGGCGATCGACCATATAAATGATAGATAACTATTTCCCCATTTTGATTGCTGTTAAATCAATGCTTCGAATGATTCCCTGAAAACAAAAAATCTCGCAAAATGGTGTATGTTGGCATTTGGCGATCGAAGTACTGTCTAATAAATAATTGATTCTTATTTGTTAAAGCAGCGCTATGGAAGTTTCTTTTACTAAAAGCTGTTAGAAAGGCGTAATTAATACTGTCTAATATATTTTTTGTTTACGAATTGAAATGTATGTTGATTCCTACTTTAGTACATTTCTTAGCAAAGTTGGCGAAAAATATTGAAATGTAGTGCAACTCTGTACATATTATTAATTCCATTCCACAACTGAGATGAGCCGATGTCACTAGCGTATGCATAGATATTTTTTTTTTTTTTAATTCCGCCAAACAGGGTATTGCAAATTGCCTTTAGTGTCAAGTTTAATTTGTGATTTGAGCTATTTGGCATCGACTGGTGGCGTTATTGACACCAATATGGCAGTTCTAGCAAAGTAAACATAAATAACTCATTTCATGTTCCATTTTTATAGTTTCCGTAGCAACGGAATCCATTGTTGCCACTTAAGTTATTAAATTTAACAATTAAGTTAAACCACTCATTTCTACAGCTTTTAAGACTCGTAAAAGTGAAAACGCATCAAATGTGAAACAAATAGAACTGTAAGAGGCATGCACTTTAAAAGTAATCGAAGTTTTCATGTAATTCTATATACCTTTAATTTTATTTCCTTCGCGTGTGGGTGCCATTTTTATGTCAATTTTTGCTGCCTTGCTGGCAGATTATCCGGAGCAGTACACAAGCACTAATGTACATGCTCCTCCGGACATAAACAAGAACGTATGTCCGGCGCGTATTTGTGTAACCCCCAGGCCGTACCCGGGCGGGGGACCAGGGGTCCCCCCCCCCGAAATCTAAATTTTTGTTAACAAAACAATAATAATGAAGCGTTTGTGTGAAAAATTGGGCCTTTTTCATCTTTTATGAATTTATAAATTTAATTTCTGTTTACCCCCCCCCCCCCCGAAATTTTTTTCTGGGTTGGGCCCAAGGTAACCCCACTGTGTTAATCAGAGTTTTCTGGGGTCAGATTTTTTAGAAATTTTTTTTTCAATGGAGATTCTCATCCTGAAGTATATTGATCACTGATACATGAAAAGAAAAATCATCAATTATGCGCTAGCAGTGACGTAGCCAGAAAATTTTCATGGGGGTGTTACGAATACTGCTGGCTCAAGTGGAGGAACAGGGTTCTGTCCTCTCGCGGGGCCGTCGGTCTAGCGGTCTGGAGTTTTGGGCGGTTTTCTCCAGATGTAACGTGAATACGCGCTAGATACCCAGAAAAGTCCTCCCCCAAGGCATTGGCCCCCCCCTTGTGTTTGTCCTTTCTTTGACGTGGATTTATAAGCGGTTCCTCGTGAACAAGCACACAAATCCGAATACATGTTCCAACAACAACAACAACAACGAATACTGCAGCTCATATATATGTATGTATACGCGTGTGTGATAAGGGAGTGAAGAATATACATTTTGTATGGCAAAAAACTCCTCATGGGGGGTTGTGATCCCCTATCCCCTCCTTGCCAACGCCACTGCACGCAAGCATAAGTTGTCACGTCATGAAAAACCGTCGTAGATGGTAAACACCGAAGTTTTTTCGAGGGTTATACAGAATTAAAAATTTTGTAAAGTTTACTTTTGATACAGTTCGGATATTTGCCACCAAGGTGAGATGAAATATTACTAAATACGGCAACCTAGAATTTTCTTTTGAATTTGACACTATGCAACTACAGTAGATTCCCTATAACACGGTAGATACGTTCCGTGTTATAGGAATCCGTGTTGTACGGGTCCTGTGCTATACTCCACCTGGAGTGCGGATTGCGCGGGATAATCGCGGCAAAACTTATTTGCACCCCGTAGAAGTACAATGATGTTTGGTATTGCCATTCAAAAGTTATGCTAATTACAGGAGCTAAAGCGTCATAATATCAGAACATATGTCTCATTTTACCGTGCTGTACGAGTCTCTTTTAACGTGTTACACGAAAACGATCACAATTTTTTCGCCGTGTTCTACGAATTCGTGTTGTAGACCCGTGTTATGAAGGGGTCTACTGTGAATTGTTAAAAATAAAACATGAAATTAGTTATTTATTTAGAGCGAGTTGACAGTGAGACCAACGTCAGTTTTATGTAACAAGTGTGATACTGCATTAAGAGTTTAGTAAGGGTGATAAACTTTATCGCAGAAGTTACGTCACAAATGTTTTCATTTGAAATGTGACGATTTTCACGAAAACTGTGTGCAATTTTGGCTTATAACGTACGTGGTGCATCTATTTCATGTAGGTTTTGTTAATTTAGGTGAAATTCAATAAAGTCATCTGCAAAATAACTGCACTAATGCATTGTCCACGCTTTAGGAAATGCAAGATAAAATAAAATAGTTGTCAACATCATGTAATTTATTCATCTGGTATATATTAAATGCTATAATTAAGCTTAAAAAACAAAATTATATGATGTAGAAATCAGGCATTTTTCGAAAGAGAGAAGTTTCATTTGCATACCGTAAAGATCTTCTTTTTTGATCGCCAGTGACACTGACGAAGTTTTTGTGTCATCAGGTTGCAATCATCTCAGATTTGCACTCATGACGTCAACTTTTAGTCACGATTCAAGTATTCTTTTCACGTTTTGCGATTCCGTATTACTGGGTTTAATTCGAATTATATGTGTGAGGAAAATATTCGTTTCCCACCGTGCGGAGAACGGGCAAGCAGTTACTACTTCATTTAAAATAAGTAAAAAGCAAATAATATTTAAACGCAGTTTCTTTAGTCGCAAACATATTTGTTATTCACACATGCTTCGTTTCTCTCGGGACCTAATTCTAAAGCCGACGCGGACGAAGTCGCGGGTAGCCGTTAGTATTAAATAAAATGTGTTATTTTTCTGAGTTAAGGGACCATATATAAATTTATTAAGTAACAATTTTTTGTGAAAATTGCTTAAAATAAACGCAAATTAGATTTCCTTTGTGCAAAAACACAGCAAAAGATAGCGATATTACAAAATATCAAATTTTGAAGCAAATAAATTACAGGTTTTACAATTTGATGGTGATTTTATAAAGCGCCTATTGTTGCGTCCGCTACCACATCCACCCAAATAAAATATTTTACAGGTATAGAATAAGATGCAGTAGATGTATGTCTTCTAATACAACATGCAATTTCTGAAAAACTAACATCCTTAACATTCCAAGCATGAATTTGACCTTTTTTAATATTGGAAACATTAAGTCTTTGGACTTCCCCATATTTTATCAAACATTCAAAATCACGTTTTTCTGTCTAAATTTTCATCTGACAATAAATTAAAATACCGCCAAAAGTCTTAAATAAAGTCGCCAAAAGTCAAGAATATTGCACATTGCAGACGATAATATTAAATGAAGAATGTGAAATAACAAACACAGTGATAATATTAGGTCGGCAAAAAAGTAATTGCGTTTTTTACATGAAATTCAAACAAATAAATTTTTAATCGGGAAACTATTCTTCAAGTTCGACCGTAGTTGAATAACATTCATGATTATAGTCAGAAGCGCAGAGAACAGCCTCTAACAACTGGCAACATATCACCTGTCTAAGAGAACATTCAAGTTAAATACTCAATTTCAAAATTAGAAAGATTTTCAAATTCGTAAGCAGTCGTTTTGCACTTTCCCTTTGAATCGTGTGTACGAACCAAGGAAGGTATGGACTCACGGGTTATTTGGACCACTGACTAAATATTCTAAATTCTAAACCTAATATTCTTAGTACAAAAAAACTTTAAGACTAGAAACAGTATTTTTCGTGAAAATAATATTTATTTCTTTTAACTCTCGAGAGCGAAATGAATGAAAGGTAAAAAGTTCGTAACATATAAATAGCGTTTTTCAATTTGCAGAAAGTCCCTTAAAAACGCGCTAAAAATAATTCGCAATATCTCCGGAAATTATTGTAGAATATTGGTGAAAATATATATTTAGGGTAATTTGAAGGTTTTCTTTCGTTTAATAAAGTCAAAATACAGTGTTGCAGAATTAAATATGAAGACGGACCCTTATGCAAATTAAATTAATAGTAAATTAAAGTATGCGTTATTTGCAAACGAATGGTGTATATGACTTTGCTGTACGACGAACGACGGCGAAATAAAGAGCAAGTCGGCCTTTTTTTCCCCGCAGCTGTACATAAAATATCAAAGAAAAGTATGTGAACAATTTATTTATAATAGAGTATAAATAATTAAAGGAAAACTAAATAAACGGTTAAAGAATATTATTGCATTTTAAAAGTACTTAAAAGGAAAATATACTCTGAACAAATATTTCTTTCCCTATTAAAAAAAAAAAAAAAATTATTTTTTTTAACTGCATCTTTTTTTCTAAATATGTACAGAATTTTTAAATATTAATTTAATAATTCATAATTTATAGTAATATTTTATTAAGAATCATAATAATCGTGAATTATGTTTGGGTCGTTTAGTTCTAATAGTAGGAATAAAAATCAGCTTCTTATTATCAATATTATATGAGATGTGAATTAAAGTATGAAAAAATATTTTAACATAGGAGAGGGGAATTTTGGAAGCTCATAACTCACCCATTTTTAGTTCAAATTTATTGAAAATTGGTATCCGGGGTTAAAATGAGCTAAATTTTTGAAATATGAAGTGAAATCTAGGGGATGCTATTGTGAAAAAAAAAAAGTTGGTGCGAATTTTAATATGTAGATGGCCCCTTATCCAATTTTTATGCATGGCATATTAAAGTGTACTTCTATCGTAAACGATTGGTATCTGTAATTTTGCTGTACGACAAACGACGGCCGAAAAAAGTACAAGTGGGCCTTTTTTCCGCAGCTGTCTATATATATTTAATTTCCAAATCAAATTGCTAAACATTAAAATCTATTTAAATATCTTATTATTGAAACCACACAAGCGCTATGCCTCAAGCCGCTAATATACATGCACCACCAATTCTTTGGTTCCTCAACTTATACATCAATTAACTCCCCTTTTCCTTTCCCACCCAACTTAAATTTCTGCCAGAAAAAACTAAATCCTCGGTAAATTCATAGAGCTCACCGAAACACACTCGACAACTTGCAACGACGTTTCCGAGAGAATACATCGTTCATGGCGAAACCACGTGATTCGTGACATATTTGTTGTCGCTTCGCCCATTGCCGTGAAAATAATGCTTCCACGACGCCGTGGACGTAGCCACTACCTTATTATTATTATTTTTTTTTTTTTAATAATGCCGGCAAATATCAGGGAACGGAAGATAATCAATTTTGTCACCTTTATAGAAAGTGCTTAACCAGTGCGTCGTAGTTCTCCCGGTGAAACATAAAAAACTCAATTTTTTTTAAAGACTTATTAAAAGCTCGATTTTTTGAGGAGCTATATGACAAGAAAGTACTTTAATAACAATAATTCGTTTATTTAAAATAACTTGCATCACTCGTTAGAATTACGAAATGTTAAAAGAAGCCATAAACTCCCAACCAGTAAGGCATTTGGAACGTGTACACCCTCACGTAGCCGATTGTCGTTTAACTGGAAAAGATTAATCATGAGAAACTGGGCCGAATATGACTGGCAAATCATTTCTTAATTTCGAAGTTTCCGCTGTATCATTACTTTTTTTCTGTCTTTTTACGGTCATATTTCGTAAACACTGGTGCGAGGTAACGTGTTGAAGTCTTGGCCGATGAAGAGTTACTTATCTGGGAGCTGATGAGTTGTCCTTTATCGTGTATTTGCGATAACTCGATGAAATAATGGGTTTGGTCCGAAAATTAAGCGAAATTTGCGGCTAGTTCTTTGAGAGGAGAGAGGTTCTCTTGAAATTTTTATCGCTCTTTTAAGCTTTTTTGTTTTTATTTAAGTCTTACGAACGGGTTGGGGAGGTTTTAAAGGGCCTAATGCTTTTCCCTATTGTCTTTCCGTGTCTTAGCAAAAGTTGGATTGACAAGATAACAAAAATAAAATGGTTGCATGTCTTCTTGACTATTTTTGTGCTCATTTTGGTTTTATCCCTCTCCGAGTTCACCTTCGCAATACCATGGCCGAGCGCAAAGCGCTCTCAACTGGGAGACGGAAGGTACCAGGTTCAAACGCAGGTCCCGTCCGCCGACCTCGCCATTCGGAGTTTTCCGTGGTTTTCTCCGAAACTTTGTTAAATGAAATTGTTAACCCGAAACGGGTTAGGACCCCATAGGCCCACGGGAAAGACCCCCCTCGGCCTAGATCCCTGGAGTAGATAATCGGCCGTAATCCCTCAAATTAAATTAAATCAAAATCTGAGTTCACCTTAGCACAGTTATCATTCCTTTAATTCAGCAATGGACTACCTTAAAACATTTTCAAACTGTTCTCCCAATGTCTTTTGTAATGACTTAACTTTTGCAACGAAAGATTTTAGTAGAGCTCGTACTAGAGTTCGAACCGAGCCTTAAACATTGGATAGACGTAAATTAAGTTACACATAATAACAGAGGGGTCTTGTATAATGTGACCCTACGTCTCGTTTTGAACAGGACCGTCCTGCTTTTACGTATCCTGTCCCGTCGTCGCAGTGCAAAGTAAGTACAAGAACAAAATGTAATTACAATATTTTTTCCCCATTAAATTGCACTCATATTACATTTCAGATAATTGGATTTATTATGAGGAAAAAATGATTTTCAGACCGAAACTGATAAAAATTCTCAAACAGCATAAATTCAATACAATAGATTTTGTATTGCTGTTTCATGGAGATATGATGGTATGTTTTAGACATCAGTTTATTTTGCTTTTGCTTTATATGTACGTATGTGTATCTATCTATCTATCTATCTATCTATATGTATACAAGGTGTCCCAAAAAGGCAGTAACGGGCTTTAATTCTTTATGTATTAGAGATAAATTGGCAGTGTAAATAGAAAAAATGCTCACAATAAAGTCAGAAATGAGACTCCGTTAAGAGAAAATTCCTCTCGTTGATTTCCAAAAAGTTACACTTTTTAAATTTGTATACGCCCCCCGTACAAAACAATTCTCAATTAGTAAAACTTGCCCCATACACTCATGAGGTGACGTACAAAATTTGAGAATTATACCTTAAAAAATGTCAGAGATTTGAAGATATATATAACACTGACTTAAACCACTTTTCCATGGCTTTCGAAGGGGAAGAATCACGTCGAATGATCGAATTTCAGGGGTCGTACAGAAATTACAGAAGAAAATCTTCCCCCCCCCCCCTCTAGCAATAAACATTTACATTCAAAATCATGTGTAGTCCCCGATTATCTTTCTTTAAAGATATCTCTGTGACTTTGTATGATGAAAGGCTCAAAGTTGGTGCATCACCTCATTAGTGTAAGGGGCATATTTTAATAATTGGGAATGTTTTTGTACGGGGGGTCGAATACAAATTTAAAAAAGTGTAACTCTTTGTAAATTAACGAGAGGAATTTTTTTCGTAACGGAGTTCTATTTACGACCTTATTTTGAACATTTTTTCAATTTACACCACTGCCCATTTATCTCCAGTAGATAAAGAATTAAAACCCATTACCACCTTTTTTTTAAAATTTTTTTTTAGAAAGTGATTCCATCAACCTTTCAAGTTATTAGGCAAGTTGGAGTGTATAGGCTGATTAATTTTATTTTTTACCAACTATGCGAAAAATTCCAGAGCTGGGAATCGAACCCAGGACTGCCGCATAACGTGCGGGTGCTCTACTACTGAGCTACTCTGGGACGATTCCCAGATGAAATTCCTCGCATTAGAGCCGTTGACATTTATCATCTTCCTCTGCAAACCACAGATAGAACAGATGAAACAATTAATTCGCGACAACTTGTCGCGAGGGACTCCCACTTGTAGCGTGGGAGTTGTCGCGAATTAATTGTTTCATCTGTTCTATCTGTGGTTTGCAGAGGAAGATGATAAATGTCAACGGCTCTAATGCGAGGAATTTCATCTGGGAATCGTCCCAGAGTAGCTCAGTAGTAGAGCACCCGCACGTTATGCGGCTGTCCTGGGTTCGATTCCCAGCTCTGGAATTTTTCGCATAGTTGGTAAAAAATAAAATTAATCAGCCTATACACTCCAACTTGCCCATTACCACCTTTTTGGGAAACCCTGTTTATATATATATATATATACATATACAGGGTGGTCCTAAACTATCTGCCTAAAACGTAAAGGGTGGTAGAGGGGACCATGACGGTTCAGAGTCACAAAGCAATGTGGCGTCGAAAATATCGTCTTCATGTACCTGTTAATAATCACTTTGGAAGAACTGTTGGTCTAAATCAAGTTTCTTAAACAATGAGCTATTCTCAGAGACTTTCATCAATGAAACGAAATAGAATTTGTAAACTATCAGTTTTAGTTAAGTGTTTTATGTTAAAAAATGCTTTTGTTTTTGACAAACGATGGTCAGAAAGTTCACTGTTACTTACACTTTTTTCTAAGTGACTATTAACAGGTACATGAAGATGAAGACGACATTTTCGACCCTACTGTGATTCTGAACCGCCTTGGTTCCCTCTACCACCTTTTTACATTTCTTACATATAGTTTAGGACCACCCTGTATATGAAAATCTGAGCCTATACCACTTTGTGTTCGGAATTAATACGAAGGATACACGAACATGCATACGAATAACAAATTTAGAAAATTGGCTATCCTGAAAAAGGCCTAATTTATAATACAGTCGTTTCGGAGACATTTTAGGATAGAAGAATTACTCGTATGATGTCCGGCAGGTAAAATGAAAAAAAAAAAAAGACCTTTTTTGTGCTTCTGCCTGTCTCGGTAGATCTCTGTCTGGGATAGACAACAGAGGGAAAAATAGGCCTGTGCCGTCTCGCGAAACAGCTGTAAAGCTCGTCTCGTCTATTTCGCATTCATACCTAATCCTCATTAACCCTTTAACGCGCAGTGTTCCCGCTCTGGGAACACCAAATTCTGACGTTTTGACTGTTGCCAGTCACGAAGAATAGATTTGATTTCTATAAAAGTAGTTGCAGGTGACATAGCTACACAAGAATCCTGTACTTTTTAGCACGTCATTTCCCGTAAAAAAATGGTCACGATTATTTTTAACAGCACTGACATGTGCTGAAAAATGGAAGAATGCGAGAACAGCTCGATAGATTGCCCAATGCTGAAAAAAGGGCAGTCGTTGCCATCGCTCGACTTAAATACCAGCAATATTAAACGTATTTTAGAGGTATTCGACTATATCAAACAAAACAAAATTGGTGTATATTATTGAGGACAGGCGAACTTTATCTGCAGGAATACTTTAAAGAATTCCAATTCAATATGGTCTATAGCAATTTAGAAACATTATTTCATTTCAAGCGCACGGCAATAATTATATAAATGTTTATAACAGGTTATTCTTCATTTAAAGGGTTGAAACAGTATTTAAAGTTCTTTCACGGGGCCTCTCAAAATTGTATTACTATAGTGATGTGCAGCTTTGTTGAAGTTATCCCTAAAATGTCGTCAAATATATCGCTAAATTTGACGCAAAAAAAGACTTGCGTCGGAAAGTGTTTTATACAATAAAACAACAAATTTTAAACAATAAATGCCCATACAGGGTAAAGTATTCGAATTCTTTTGGTTGCTCTCATGAAAGAACTACAAATGCTACATAAACCATTTTCAATAGGGTATAGTACAGTATAGAGAGTGTTCCGTAGCTATTGATACAAAATTTAAGGGGAGGTAGGGCACATAATAAGGTATAAGAATCGCACAGCAGTGTAGGGTCGTCTTCATGCTGCTGTTAAAAAATTCCTTTGGTAGAAGCGCTGAAATAATAGTGAACTTTACGACCAGTGTTCGCCAAAAACAATGTACCTTTCACAGAAAGCACGTGACTAAAATTGATAGTTTGAAAACTTTATTTCATTGCATGGATGAAATTTTTTGGAGACAAACCCATTGTTTATGGAACTGAACTTGGTTAAGAAATTCGATGAACACTTCAACACTTTTCATAAACAGATTTATTAACAGGTAAGTGAAAACTGACAGATTAGTACCTTGTTATGCGTGTTATTTAACACAGTTTTATTAATACCATCTTCTAATTCATATATTTTTTGAGTGATTTTAAACATAATAAAAAAAAAAAAAAAAAAAAAAAACTATGCAAACAGAATCATGCAAACATTCCTTTTTATTCTGTTCTTAATTCGTATTTTCGCATATCCAGAATTTCCCCCATCCGAGATAATTTCTATAAGATTTAGAGTCTAATAACTCAGTGAATATTACATTTATACGTGTGCAGCCTTTTGTGAATGACTTTTTAAAAGCGTGACTTCATTTTTCCCACTGGAAATTTTGGTATGTAGGGTAAACCTAAAAAGTTGCTATTTTCACTTTTACATGGTCCCTCATAAAATTAATTCTTAATTTTATTCATCGGGGTTAAGATGTATCTATAAGAAGTAAATGCACGTCATTAGAATCACTAGAAAACCTTTTCTAATTGAAAAAAGTGTAATGCTAGTCCATAGATTTAAAAAGTGCAGAGCTGATCAAACAAGTTGAAAAATCTGGCAAAGCAAGCGCTTTTGTACGATATTATATACACAAAAATTAAAATATTATTTAAAAAAACCTAGCTGAAACAAATAATAAAGTAAAAAAGTTTTCTCAAATATTTTAAATCGAAAAAATAAACAATTAAAATCAGAAACTTTCTGCCGAAAGTAAATGCTTCTTTTGCGTTATACATGATAAATAAATAAATAAAAATTATATATATATAACCCTAGCTGAAATAAATAAATAAATAAACAAGTAAAGTCAGAAATTTTCTGCCGAAAGTAAATTCATCCTTTAGCAGTATGCATGTTAAATAAATAAACAAATTTTACCTGCGAAAGTGAGATAAAAATCTTCTAAGTTATCCTTCTTGGCGCAGTGTTGGCGAAATCTTCTGAATATCCAGTAACCCTGGCGAAGAGATGAACTTGACGGAAAATTTCGGACAAGTATTTGATTTTTAACCTTGTCCAAACAATCTTGCTCTCTCAAGATGAAGGCAAAGTTAACAGCTCTATTGTGCTTTGTGTTCTCCTGTACGTCGCAGGCCCTAGGCAGTTATCTTTTGAATGATGTCGGTAAGTGAACTTTTAATTATTTATTTATTATTTATGTTTATGAATATAAAAAAGGAGAAAAGAGAAGATAATTACTGAAATCAGATCATAGGGATACACAGGGTCTTTGAACTAAAATTCCAGTGCCTTAAAACAAGAAAAATAATCATTTCAGAAAATATCTTAATTTATAAATGCCTCGCTCAGCTATTAGCTTAATTTAGGAAAATTTTGAAACAGTTCGAAATTCTAGCAATAGCAAAACAATTTTGTTCTAATTCATTTTGCAAGTTGTTATCAATATCATTCAATTAATTATCAAAATGATTGACTTTTATAGACATTTAAAAAAAATGAGAAAAAGAAGACAGTTATTGAATTCAGATAATAGATATACGGGGTCTTAGAACTAAAATTCTAGCAGCTTAAAAAAATCATTTCAGAAAATATTTTAATGGTTAGGTCAGAGGCGTAGCCAAGGCGGGGGGGGGGTTAGGGGGTCATAACCCCTCCATGAGGAATTTTTTTGCCATACAAATTGTATATTCTTCACTCCCTTGTCACACACATGTATGTATATATGTGAGTTGAAGTATTCGTAACCCCCCCCCCTCTCCCATGAAAAATTTCTGGTTACGCCCCTCGAGGATGGTTTGTGTTGTTATGGCAAAGCTACGCACAAGCTATCCGCCTAGAAAGGCACCCTTTATTCTAGGCAGATAGACCATGCATAGCTTTGCCATACGAACACTAGCAAACAGTTCCAAATTCCAGGATTAGTAAGGAAATTTTGATTTCTTTTTTTCATTTTACAGTTTGTTATTAATATTATTCAACTGATTATCGGAAATGATTTAGTTAGACATAAAATATTATCCTAGTTTTAAGGATCCCCCAACTCAATGAATTGATGAACAAAAGAAATTTGAATATCAGCAGTTGCAGACCAGCGCATATCATATTTGTTTGATTTAGGGAATTGAAATTTTTTTCTAATTGTTGATTCAAAATGCCAAAGCCGAAATTTCACAATGAGAGCCTACAGTTGTCATTGCGATTTTACCAACGTTGCATTAAAATCAATTAATCATATGACTTTGGTTAAAGTAAATGCAAAATTACTTGTCTTTCGGGTTGTGGTGGGGTTCAAAGTTCTCTCTTCTTCAGGTGTAGAATATTCATCAACCCACTGGAAAGCATGAAAACAAATACAAAAGCAAAAGAAAACTGGGAGGAAACATCATGTGGTCGTTCCATAATACTATGAGAGAATTCGGCTGTATTGAATCTCCGTCGCTGCTTCTTAGTTGAGCCTGAGTTCGATTTTTTCAAGGGTTAATCGGAAATTTCACCCCCACGGGGGGTGGGGATTAAAGATAAACCTTCTACTCTTTGGATAACATAAATGTAAACAATAGGTTAACAAAAAGTCATTCACGCCCTTTTTTCTCTGTGTTATTCGTGAATGCGCGTTAGGACCCGTTGGAAAGTTCTCCACCCAAGGCATCTTTCATCTTTGGCAGATAGACCTTGCGTACACCCACTCGGGAAAAAAATTCGAGTGATAGATTTCTTATTTTAGTTTTATCAATATCTAATTAGTTAATTTTTTTTTTCCAAAAACATGACTTTAGAAAGGGATATGGGGAAATTATTACTAAATAATGATATCATTTACTTTTACGGATAAAAATATTTTTAAATATGAAGCTGACATAGGAAATTTGAGCTTGAATACTTTTTTGAGAGGGTGTAGCCTTGCCATAACACAACATAATCCTTGTCATTACGATCTCTCATAAACATCATAGTTTTGGTTGGCATTATTTCAGCATTCACCCATAGTGTTTCTTAAGGGGGAGGCAAAAGAAGGAAACTAGCAAAGGAAACGTTTCAAAATAACGTTTCCTTGCTAGTTTCCTAAGCTCAAGAGAATAAAGCTTCAAGAAATAAAGCTCTTCTTACAAAACAGTGGGAACTGTTTTGTGATATGAAGAGCTTTGACTGATGAAGACTGAATAAATTTTCAGTCGAAACGATCCTATCTTTCTATAAGCATCATTTTATGTGTGTTTTTTTTCACAATTATTTATTTTACGTTTAGCACCAGTATTTTGAGTGTTTTTTCCGAAGGAAACGTTTTGTTCTTTCAAGAATGATTTTCATTCTTGCTCTTTTCCTTAACTTATCTAGTTAGTTACACGAACACCCAGCAAAAAAACTTCTGCTAAAAAACTGAAAATAGGTAAAAACTCTGTAAAAGAACACCATAAAAGGTACTTGTACACAATACGACCGTTGTTTCGGGTGGTAAAAGAGGTCGAGTGGATCTTTTCGTACTACTGGAAGCAATCGTATAGTACTTGAGTATCTTTTTTCTTTTTGCAGAGTATTTAATTAGTTTTATATGAAGTTAATTTTATGTTTTTATCATTGTTGATGATTCAAAGATGTCGATGAGAGATGATTTTCAAGATTACTTGAAAGCAAGGCCGAATTGAGGTCCATGCAGCCCATAGGCCAAATTAAAATCTGCGGCCCGTACCATGTTCCTTTTACTTTTATATCTCCATGCATACTGTCAGTTGCGTTCTCAGTTTTAAAAAAATGTATCTCTCTATTCTAAAAAAAAAGTAAAGGCCGCTGTCGCCGCCGCCGGCGCTGTCAAAAGCTTGTGTACCTATCTCCTCCTAAACCGTGGGGATTTGAGTTTCGACTAAGGTGCCCACAGATTCGAAAAATTCTGAGGAACCTGCTAAGCTGACTTAAATTTCGAAAATCGAATTATTTTAGAAGATATTAATAAATAACTGAAAAAATAAACAGAATGGTTGCCACATTTGGCATAAAATCATTCATTCCTTTGCAACAAAGTGTTTCCAAGTATCTAGAATCGCGTGAAATTTACAAAGTTAACACAAAAAGGCTAATAACTTCTTCACCGTTTGCACGATCCGCTTGAAAATTTTCATGATCATGTATAAAAATATAGAAAACAATCTGCTCTTCTTTAAAAATCTGAAATTCCACCCGTTCCCTCCTTTTTAAGCGATTTTTCGCTATTATCAGAACCATTTTATTTCCGAGAGTCAAAAAAGTAAATCATTTGCGTGACAAAATTACCCTTTTCAAGTGAATATGACGTCATACAATTGGGATTCAAATTCGTTTAAAAAAGCTTTTCCAGATTACACAGTTTATTATCATTTTTATTTTCACAAATAAATCGTTTGCATGGACATGAGAATAGCTGTGTACACAAAACGAAATCTTTCGATTGCGAAAAGATTCCGCGAGTTTCCAGAACAGAATGAAATTTAATTTGGGTATCTTTCTATTCTAAAAAAAACTAAAGGCCGCTGGCGCTGCCAAAGCTTGCTGGCCTATCTCCTCCTAAACCGTGGTGATTTAAGTTTCGACTAAGGTGCCCACAGATTCGAAAAAATCCGAGGAACCTGATGAGCTGACTTAAATTTCGAAAATCGAATTATTTTAGAAGATATTAATAAAAAACTGAAAAAAAATAAACAGAATGGTTGCCAGATTTGGCATAAAATCATTCATTCCTTTGCAACAAAGCTTTTCCAAGTATGTAGTATCACGTGAAATTGTCAAACATGAAGTAGAAATACACCCATTTTACGCCAAAATAAAAACTACATGAAATAAGTAACTCAAAATATGTTACACAAAGTTGACAATTTTCAAATAGTAAGTTCGCTTAGACAACAGGAGTTTAGAATGAGTGATTATCCGTTTTTCCAAAACAGAATAACTAATATCTTGAAAATGAAAAATAATTAAAATGCAGATTATTTTAAAGCCGGTTCGGTCCAGCTGGATTATTTGCTACCAGTAGAAATATTTGGCGGCGTTAACTATGCCATTATAGCAGTTATAGTACACTTTGGATATTTGCTAGCGTGACGAGATGGTATAAGTACGCCAATCTGCAAACGATTATGTAAATGAAAATATGGATAACGGTTTTCCGGTAACCTTAAATGAAGAGTAATTATAGGTTGTGAGCATGTGTAAATCAACCCAATAATGAAAAGTCACCATTGGTGGCAAGCTATCCTATCTGTTCCGTAACTTTTATTAACTTTACATGTACGCAAGTCGCCAAATAATGAAAAATCGCCATGGGTGGCAAATTCGCAAGGTGTCCAATAGGTTCTACATTATTAAAAATACAGCTGAAACAGATGTTCTGATTTTATTATGCTTTAGCTCCTAATTAATATAACTTTTGAATGGCAACATTAAATATCATTGTGTTTCTGAGGAGTGCAAATAATTTTTCCAGCGATTATAAGCGTAGTCCTCACTCCAGGTGGAGTATAGCTCAGGACCCGTACAACACGGATTCCCATAGCAAAATATCTTCCGTGTTATGAGGGGGAGGGGGTCTACTGTAGTGTGAAGTTTAAATTTTTATGTACTTCTAAGCCTTATTAGGGGCCGAATGCCTCATACGAAAAGCGAGCGTAGCGAGTCTGGGGGCCTTGGCCCCTAGTTCTAGAGAAAAATGCTGACTTAAATAGAAAGGGACGTATCCAGGAAATTTTTTTCGGAAATGGTTTATTGTTTCTGTGAAGTAGAATTTTGAACACCGATTTATATTGTGGGAGCGACATTAATAGTCATTCGTCCTGACAAAGTACTTGACATCGAAAGTGACCATTTTGAAAAAAGTGAACGTATTCGTGTGGTAAATATTTTTAAATTAGAATATAAAGCCCGCTCTGGCGGTAATTACAGCGGGCGCTAGAAAGACATTTGACAAAAATATGTCTACACTCAATATATTTAATCCTCGTCTGCTTAAAATAAATAATTTCATATTTAATTTTTATACCGAAATCGAATTTCATGCTCTTTTAGGAACGTGCGGAAATTTTTCGCATTCGAACGACTTGGTTTGGTGTAAACAGCCCTTCGCAAATGATATCATAATACTTGTAAAAAAAATTTAAACTATGTAATCTGGAAAAACTAATTCAAACAAATTGGAATGACAACTTTCCCTTCAAAGCCTGATGCCCCTGTAAATTACGGCAGCTAATTTTGTCACGTAAATGATCAACTTTTTTTACTATCAAAAATAAAATGGAGCTGAAAAGAGCGAAAATTCGCTTAAGAATGAGCGAACGAGTGGATTTTCAGATTTTTGTAGTAGCGCAGATTATTTTCTATATTTTTATACATAATTATGAAAACTTTCAAGCGGGTCGTACAAACGATGTAGCTGTTATTACGCTTTTTGTGCTTAACTTTTCAATCTTTATGGAGTAATGGCGATAAAAGTTTTGTCTTCGAGTGGTTCAACCGGTATTGTTAGAGAGTCAGTGAGCAACTATATAGTAGGATATATGGAGTAGAAAATTCAAGTGGTCTGCATCAGATGCATTCCGCCTGCGAATTAAAAAATATGTCAGCCTAGGCCGGTGACCTACTTAAAAACATGGCCTTTCTTATGAGAGTATTAAAAATCAATAATGTTCAATGAACTATCTGTGCATTGATTGAGCAAATTAACGTGTTGTAATCATATCGCCTAGCACTCTTTTCAATTATTTTTACTTTTGATCTGTATTACTTCAGATTGTACTGTACTTTTTGTTGATGTATACCCACTCGCAAATTTATTCGAAAAATAGCCTAATTTCATTTTTCAGTTTGTGAATAATTAATTAGTTTTTAGAAACACAAAATTAGAGAAAAAGATGAAAAATAATTACATATGACATGATTAACTTTATTTTACATATGAAACTGACATAGGATATTTGATTTACGCTCAAACACGTTTTTAAGAGAGTATAACTCAAATTGAAATTTCCGTATTGAGGACTTTAAATTTTGTTTCCAATTGAAGTTATAAATAATGTTTCACTAATAATTTATCTTTAATTAATTCCAGTTGTTAAAAATAGTTAGAAATGCTCCATCTATTCTTTACAAAACTTTGTGTTATAAAGTAAATAATGGAATGGGAGATCTAAAAAGTGCTGAGAGAGATGAAGCAATCGCCACTTCCCTTGAACAAAGTTCAACCTAAAAATCTGTCATCCTGTTAGCGAGCTTAACCGGGGCCATCGTGATTCTACCGGGCCTGCTTGTACACTCCGATAAGTCATCCAAAGAGGCCTACCCCTAGTAGCACAACTAGTTCAAAAAACGTTTAAATTACGTTGGAAACACCTTTTTTGAAGCTAAAAAACGTGTTTTAAACGTTTTTTGGACTAATTGTGCTACTAGGGGCGGATACTCACTTATTGGTTCCAGCACTTAGATACGTCATCCAACGGCCGAATCTAACCAATGAGGAAGCGTCCATAGGCCTCGTTCAGAGTGAACAAGCAGGCCCAGTAGAATCACGATGGCCCCCGGCTTAACCCACCACTGAGCCCAGATTTAACCTGTTCTCTCTTATCATTGAAAAGACTCATGTACAAAGTCCAAAATCACGTACAGTAGAGCCCCGATAATCCGCGAGTGCCTCCGCGAAAACATTTTTTAATTACTAACCTAAAAAAAAAAAAAAAAAAAAAAAAAAAAAAAAAAAAAAAAAAAAAAATCCGAGCCAACAATAGGGAAAATAAAATACACCCTGCAGTTCGAAGATCCAAAATTATTAGCCTTAACTAGTCGAGTTCGGCAAGTGTATGGAACCACTCGTCCGCTCGGTCTCAAAATCAAATAGAGAAAAAACAATCATTTCAAGCCCCCACGAGTTATTGATTGTTATTTGAAAACTACAATTGAATTATTAAGTGTTAGTTAAAAGTTCAATTAACAGCTATTAGTTCTAGTTGTATTGTCAAGCAACTTCGCTCAATTAAATTAGTTTTTGTTGAACAAAAAGCTAAAACTGATTTGTTGAGCCGAGTTAGTTGGACCTTCAACTCATAACTGCTTTACTTGAACATTTAGTTGGGTTCAATTAGCAACTAATATTTTTTTAGTTCAACTTATATTTTATAGTTAACTAGCTGAAGTACCCGTCCTTGACGGGTTAGTGAATGCAAATTTCCAAAAAGCAAGAACTTTCGTCAGCATTGTAGGAGTACACAGAATGGATGGAGTATGTTGCCAAAGTAAAGAAAGCGAAGTTATAATTTTTATGTATTGTTAAGTATTGTTAAAATATTACAGGTTAAGAGAGTCACTAAGTAATATTTCATTCGCTTTAGTCGTAATTATGTGATGCGCGAACGAATATTTACGAATATAGAAATAATTTTCGCAAAACCTCAAAATCTAATCAACATCTTTGAAAAATTGGAAGCCTAGAATTTAAGTTGAGTGACAACCTATCATGTCACCCAATTTCGTTTCATTCCCTGCAGTCTTTATTTCGTGATGCTGGAACAAAATTTCAGCATTTTAAAACGATTTTCGCAAAATCTCCAAATGTAATCAAAATATTTTAAAAATTCAACGCCTATAAATTAAGATTAGCAACTACCTATCATATCACTAAATTTCGTATCAGTCGTATTAGTCGTTATTACGTGATGTTTGAAGAAATATAAACGTATTTTGAGAGAATTTTCACAAAATCTCAAAATCTAATGAAAATGTTTAAAAAATTGGATACCTATAGTTTATGTTGAGCAACCATCTATCATGTGACCCAATTTCATATCATTAGCTTTAGTCGTTATTACGTAATGCGGGAACAAAGATTCACTCAGTTTTAAACGATTTTCGCAAAATCTCGAAATCGGATCGATTTTTTAAAATTAGATGCTTATAGTTTAAGGTGAGTGACCACCTATCATTTCACCAAATATCATTTTTTCACCTTTGCAGTTATTACGTGATGTGCGAACACAAATTTACGCAGTTTGAAACGTTTTTCGCAAAATCTCAAAATCCAATCAAGATTTTTTAAAAATTCGACGCCTATGTTTTAAGTTGAGTGACCACCTATCATGACACCCAATTTCATATCATTTGCTTCAGTCGTTTTTACGTGATGCTTAAACACAAATTTACGCAGTTTGAAACGATTTTCGCAAAATCTGAAAATCTAATCAAGATTTTTTTAAAATTAGACGCCTATGTTTTAAGTTGAGTGACCACCTATCATGACACCCAATTTCATATCATTCGCTTCAGCCGTTTTTACGTGATGCTTAAACAGAAAAAGCGTCACGGACAGAATGACAGAATGACAGAACGACAGAATGACAGACAGACAAACTTTTTTTTTGAGGGTCGCATCGGATTCCGGGTGCTTGAAACGGATAGAAATCGCAAAATTTTTGAATTCCAAGAAATGTACAGACAAAAGTCTAATTTTATTTATATAGATGATGCCCGATTCTGGCTTCAATATTTAGAGGAACAAGGCGGCGATGCAATGCACATCTGGCAGAAAAGTTCATGTTAAGGGAAATACGATCTAGAATAAAAAAACGGTGCTTCGAAAGCAAAAACGAGTAACTGATTTAAATATATATATATATATTCCTTAAGTTTTTTTAACTTTTTGCGAGCAGTACAGTATTGCCTTTTGTTTACTGTTAATTTTAGTGATTTAGACGTTTTCGAGTTATCCGCGATTTTCGCTATCCGCGTTGCCCTTGCCACCCAATTGCGCGGATAATAGGGGCTTTACTGTAATTGGCGGCTGCTCATTTGACCCTGCCGGCCGCTAAGCGAGCGGTTTTTTCTCTTCAAATCCCGTTAGCCTATGATTAGTTAACTTGCTATTTCTCATAAATAAAAAGATGCAGCAGAGACGAATCTTCTGTGACCACTGTTGCTTCCTCGATTGCATATGTTACGGCAGGTTAAATGCACACTTGATAGAACATACATTAAAAATAAATGTTAATTATTGGTCTAATTTTATTATTATTTCTACCGAATATACAGATTAAAGTCTTAAATATACAAATTTTCGATCTGAATGGAACTATCAGACGTTTTAGTAAAATTCTTTATGGATCAAGTACAGAAATAACTGCAGAGATTTCTGGAAGTGTAACAGAGTAGAAAGAAATATGGTTAAAGTTGCACAACATTATTGGTTAAGTGTTTCACGAACACCTAGTTCCAGAGTAACAATTTTAAATGGCCACACAAAGGAATTTTTTGGATTGTATTCTACAGGCGTATAACCTTTTCAGACCCGACATAAATCACGCATTTTAAATTAAAGAAAAATCTCATAGTTGTAGCGAATTGTTACCACCCATAAACGAAGACTGTCAAGAAACATTTAAAGATAAATGATGTCCTACAAGTTCTTTTCAGCAACGTGAACGTTGAATTTCGTTTGTTTTGCTTTGTTTGTAGATTAAGGCAGATTGACTCACAAGGTGCCCTCCGTGGGGGACTTTCTAAGGGATCTTAGCCCGTCGTGAACGTCGAAAAGAAAAAAAAAAATATTCACAAATTCAACTTGGGAAATTTCAATAACATTCAATTTTTTTTAATGTAAAGGCAAAACAAAAATGGCATTTATGTGTTAGTGTACAAGATTTACACATTCACATGATTTGAAATCATTTCTTCAAAATGAAAGCATCCACGCATGGGCATCTCTTCAGAACTACAAAAAATCTCAGAGGATCATTTTAACAGTGAAAACGGGACTGTCCACATACACTTTCTCTAACAAATAATCGAATGTAAGCGAAATTTCCTATTTCAGCTTAGAGAACAATTTATTAATTTTTGGAAAACGCACAACTCGACAGAAATATGAAAAATTATACTTTTAGATAACGTAATTCATAATTTGTGATAATGAATTGCTAATATACGAAACCAGCGCAAGAAATTTGACTTTTACTCGAATACGTTTTCTGGGAGGGTGAACAATCTTGATAGTCCGACACATTTGAGACCAAGACAACCGCCGTATTACCGAAAAATTCTGGATTATCAAGATGTCTTGTTTTGGGCACAAACTTAAAATCACGTGTTTCTATTTGATCGACATGGTAGTACACTAGATAAATAGACTAAAGATTAACCCTTTAACGCGCAGTGTTCCTGCTCTGGGAACACCAAACTCTGACGTTTTGACTGTTGCCAGTCACCAAGAATAGATTTGATTTCTATAAAAAGAGTTGCGGGTGACATAGCTCCACGAGAATCCTTTACTTTTTAGCACGTCATTTTCCGTAAAAAAATGGTCACGATTATTTTTAACAGCACTGACATGTGCTGAAAAATGGAAGAATGCGAGAACAGCTCGATAGATTGCCCAATGCTGAAAAAAGGGCAGTCGTTGCCATCACTCCGACTTAACTACCAGCAAGATGGCGGACGATCGAAACGTTCATCGCCTTCCACAGATCTAGAGACCCTTTTTTGACGCAGCTGGCTGTGCGTCACAGCCAGCTGCGCCAAAAAAGGGTCTAGAACAAGATACAAAGGGTGAATACTCTGCCAAAATTAGTATTTTTTATGTAGACTAAAGGGGCGTTCAGACTCCCTAACCCCTCTCCCCTCTATATACGTCCGTGCAAGAGATCCTATCATTTATCTTTGCTAGATGAATCTATGAATATACAGTGCTTCTGTGTTCTAATGGGAATATCGTGTTGATTTCAGTAAGATCTCTAATTTAGTCCCAAATATCAAAAGAAGTAATTGCAGTTTTTTTCTGTATGATAAAATCATATGTCAGTTTCAACTTGAGTTTTAGCATATTACATCGCATTATACTAATGTCGAATTGTACTTTCTTGAAAGAAATATTTATCCCCACGGGAAGAAATTTTAATGTTTAGTTACTGGTTCTAAGGACTCCGTGACTTCCCTGTTTCCTAACATTTATCACTGGTCCGTATGCATAATTGGAAAAAAAAGTGCAAAACATAAGAAATTATATGAGCAATATATATATATATATATATATATACATTGATTTCCATTAAGAGCCGAATTAAAAAAATCTGGAGTGACTCCACTCGACTTTCCGAACACTTACGATTAAGATCATTATCAAGCATTTACATAAATTTTAATCGATGAATAATTCAAACATATATACCAAATTGAAGCTCAATCGAATGTACCATTTAAACGCTAGCGCACTTTCAAGAATTCCTCCCCATAGCCCATAATGTAAAAGAAATATTTGTCGTAGCCCTGTAGAAAAACTCCTATACATCTCTACAACTTCATAGTCCTTAGTCCTAAGGGCTACGAAGGACTTCCTCCTTAGTTTTTCGTAGCCCTTAGAAAAGTCTTATACACACCAAAATCAATACCGGTCTTGCGACGGTGGTTTATAACATATATACCCAATTTGAGCTCAACCGAATGCACCGTTCAGGAGCTATCGTGTTCACTCACATATCCACAAACACACATACACACACACAAATACATACATACATCTCGTATAAATAGCATAAATGAATTCAGAAGACCTCAAAACGTGTCAATACACCAAAATCTCGAATTCGAATTTTTTCATGATTACAATACTTTCCTTACATGGTACATGTTCGGAAAGTAAAAATGCAAATACCTATTATAAAAATATTAAACAGATCATGACATGTGTCGGTAAAATTAGATGAGGTGTATTGTGGGACTAAATGAGAAAAAAATTGCAAGAGAAAATGTAAATAAAATGTTACTGGTCCGACGGACTAACACATTTTGTATTCTACTGCTCCCTTACATATTTTTCTGGTCTCGGACCAGCACACCGTTAATTTCGATCCATACTTATAACCTACCGGAAATAGTCGAATTTCTGAGCGCATGTGTGCCGTATTGTTATGATGTTACACCAGTCGTCTCTTCTAAGTATTAATTTGCTTTAAAATTAATATTTTATGTATTTAATAATCAAAGCTTGGATTTTGTTGTATGAAAATCAGTTAATTAGAGTACAAGACATGGATTTATGAAATTCTATTGGATAAAACATGAGGTTTAGACGATATGTCGTAAACGTATGCAATATCGCCAAGCTAGAGTCAGGCTGTTGTTCAAAGAAACAGAACCTACTTCTCTAAATTGGTACTCAAAGTTTTAAAAAATTGTTCCAGGAACTCAAAAAATTCAGGATGATTCATCATGAGCTGTACTACACACTCAAATAAACGAAGAAACTGCGTCCTTTATGATGCTTCCAGAAAACTTTTTAACCATAGTATTTCGTAGCAAAATTTTTTGATATTTAAAAATTTTCTTGTAAAAGTTTCGTAACTGATACAGATTTGTTGCCTTTTACAGTGTGTAGTACAACTTGTGAAGAGACATTCTAAAATTTTCAAGCTCTTAACATAA
The DNA here is from genome assembly GCA_038373885.1 of Cheiracanthium punctorium. Taxonomy (NCBI): domain Eukaryota; kingdom Metazoa; phylum Arthropoda; class Arachnida; order Araneae; family Cheiracanthiidae; genus Cheiracanthium; species Cheiracanthium punctorium. The sequence goes on along the minus strand of JAWZYV010012571.1, from coordinate 399,340 downwards.
TTAGTTTATTTGTATTTATGTAACAAAATCACGTGACTTTTTCACACTAGTCTTCAGTTTAGAAGACTTGTTTCTGGGGCCACATTTGGGGACATTTGGCATGAAATCCGGCATTTCCCCTGTATGCTTTGCTTTTCTACATGGGGTCACTATCATTTAACGATATTTGAACAATAATTTCTATACTTAATATTACTCTGAAACATTTCTTCTTTGAGTACTTCAAACTTTATTGTATGGTTATTATTCTCAGTTATACCATATTAAAATATACAGAGTGCCCCTCCCCCCAAAAAAAACACAGACCTAGACCTTTTTTCCTTAAATATCAATCACAGACCAAGGGCGTACTAAAGGGGAGGGGTGCGGAGTGGGCGACCGCCCCCCCCTCCCGAGGAAAAAGAAATTAATGTAAAAGATCCTATTTTACTTCCATAAAATGGGTATAAATATCAATCTTCTAACAAACCGCCCCCCCCCCCCGACAAACTTGCAATAATCCGCCACTGTCACAGACATATACAATACATTACAAAGTTGCATTGAAAAGAAAATGCAGAATTTTATGGTATTAACTAAAATTTTTAATTTTATGCCTAAATAATTAAAAAAAATTATACGGCCTTGCCCGTACAAAAAATTAATTAGTAAAATGTGTTCCATACATTAATGAGGTTATGTACAAAATTTGAACATTTTATCCTAAAAATTGCCGTAGATATGAAAGTAAATACATGCTGACTTTTGAAGCCATTTTTAGAGGCTTTCGAAGGGAAAAAATTACGTTGGAAGATTGCATTTCAGGGGTCTTCCACAAATTGCAAAAATAAACAATGATTGTATAAGTACAAAATACTTTTCCTATTAGTGTTATTGTAGTATTTCCCCTCTTGAACTTTATTGAAACATTTCTCGCCTTTTTATGATGGGGCACATTTTACTACTTGCGAATTGTTTTGTACAGGAACCGTATAAAAATTTAAATTTTGTACTTATTTAGATTCAATCTCTTGAAAATTTTAATCGGCACCACAAAATTCTGTGTCTTTTATTTATTTATTTATTTTTTGTTAATGTAACTTTGGAATTTATTGTGTGTGTCTATGATTAATATTTAAGGAATAAAAGTCCATGTTAATGTTTTTTGGGACACCTGATATGTCTTGAACAAGGCTGTAGCCAGAAAAAAAGAATCTAATTCGTACGGGGGGTATTAAACTCTCACCCCCCCCTTTGGCTACGAACTTGGACAGGACATGGTAATACTTTTTTATTTCACCTAAATCTCTTTACTATTTATTTAATCCACTGAGTTGGGTCAAATAATTTCATCCCTCTAGATTACAAAAATTTCACACACACACCTACATAAGGCAGCAAAGTGTTGTTAACGTCTTAAAAGAAATCCCTAAAAAACAGTCAAAAATCTTCCCTTAATGCAAAAGTTTTAAAATTACCTCTCTTTATTAAATTTTGTTACATTGAGATACAATTTAATTGTAGATTGTGAAAATAATAGTTCCTGAGAATCCCTTTCAGACACACCAAATTAAAAGCATCATATTTCCATAGATTTAGGAATATTTAGATAGCGCATACAATGTTCCTAACCGTGTACTTTTTGATGCCAAATATGCACCCTATTTCTGACACTATCATGGCTGCCGTCGATGTAAAATAGAACATTCATGTAGTACTTTAGAAAAACAATAATTCGAGGGAAAATATTTCGACACGAGTGTTTTTTAAAATACAGATTGTTCTAAAATAATTGAAAATACTATTATAATTTAAGTTACTGACATTTTGCGCATGCGCATACAACTACCGTTGGAGGCAACAAGTTTTCTCCCGTTATGCTCAAGATTCCTACATTTATATGCATATTTCAAAAATTCCCGATGCAGTGTTACAAGACAATATCATATAACATTCTACGAAGGCGCGGCTAGAGCGATGCCAACGGAAGTTAAACGACCAAGAATGACCGATTCAGGAAACTCCCAAAACATATTTTAGAAGATAGTCCTTATAAAATTAAGCAGAAATAGAAATTTTAGTTCTTTTCTAACTATTCTTTTAATACCGAGAAAATTGCCCACTCCGAATTATTATCATGTTTTTAAAAGGATTTTTCATGAATAAGTACGCTTCCAAGGTGTTGTAAAGGACTATTTTTATCGCGACTTTTAAAATTTGTTTAAAAAAAATATTTAGTTACGATGTTCCAACTTAGCTCATTTAAAAAAGTATTATGTGCACTTTCAGATGACATAAGAAATACAGTTTTCGGACGTAAAGTTACCCTCACAATAGAACTTTTCGTCCATGGCGAAAAATACCCGAAACTACCCAGCAAACACACACAGGTTCTCTGAACGTCTATTAACGTTCAGAGAACGTTTTCTGAACGTTAATGGACGTTCAGAGAACCTGTGTGTGGTTGCTGGGTAGTCAATTTATTGATGCCCTCACAATTTGAAAACGAATATGTTAATCATGCTTCCATAAGGCATTTAAAAGGCGAATTTTCTTACGACATGCTTTAAATTTTATTTTTTAAACAATGCATAATTCCGACTTCGGTAGGTAAATTTTATTTTAAGAAATTTGTTTACGGAATGACATTTTAGAGAAGTCGCGAAAACTCCTCTGGGAGAAATCTTCCACATCCTTACATGACATTTTTTTCGTTGACCGAGATAAGAGTAAAGATAAGAGAGTTAAAACTCAAGAGCTGTTCTTGAATTACGGCGTTGTCATCTTGATGGACATTTTCGTTTCAGAGAGACAAACATTTTCTGAATATGCAAAAAAAGAAAAAGAGATAACTTCTGGAAAGATTTGTATCAGTACTAGAGATTCAAAGTGCGTATATAGAACAGGCCCTTATGTTCCCTAGTTTACTTATGCGAACAGTGTCAGTTTGGCATTCCAGTGAAATAGTAATTTCACTGATGAGATGAGACTGGCTCAGCCCAACCCCGAAAGCCCGATCCCAAGCCAAGGCCCGAAACGATTGTGTTCGGGCTCGGGCTCGACAGAAATTTCTCCTTTATTTTACATACTACTCATTGTAAACAGATTTTAAAAAGTGATTCATGGGAGAAATAAACTAATTATCATTATTTGATAAACTTTAATATAATTATTAGAGAAGGTGCATTAAAATTTTGCTATTATATTTGTCGTTAATTTGCACAAACGGCAAAATTTATGATATTCTATCAATGAAGTTATCGATTTTTATTTATCTATTAGCTGAAATTTCGGGCTCGGGCTCGGGCTCCGACTTCAGTAATATCGCTCGTACTCGGGCTTTAAAAAATGAGTCCGAACTCACCACTACTGTCGTTCCTATAGAGATCTCTGAAACGTACTACAAACAGCTGAGCTGAATAAACTCCATTACGGAGGAGATCCATGTTTAGGAGGACGTTAGACTTTGTGATTGAAAGATTGTGAGTTTGATCCTTCTACGACTGTTAAAAAAAAGTCGCGAATACACCCTCTCAAAAAATATTCTAGTGCCTTTCCTATGCATTTTTACAAGTAAAGAATATTTTCCATAAAAAGAGAATTAATTAGAAAATAGTAACTTCTCGGATAGCACACTTATCCATCTTATGTCGATTTTTTATCCCACTAATCGGCAATCTATGTGTGCATTAATACGCTAAGGAAAACGTTTGTGTCCCTTTTGCAGCACATAGCACGAATGTAATATGCTATTGCACCGTAAAAAATTAGAGAAGTAATTTGGCACGCAATAATTCGCGCCAAGTCGGGCGATGGTTCCATTGTTGTGTCAATTTTGAAATAACACTAAGTTTCAGCAGTACCAAAGGGATTTAGCATTACAACCAAATTTTCAGAAAGAGAAATTAGTCCCTAGCTTGGTGCTTTAGTCCTGTTCTTGGCGACTTTTTTTAGACGGTCGAAAAGTGTGTGAAGTGTTGTAAACTGGATGTTTTAAAGCTGTGGTTAAACGGATCGAACAGGGCATGTTGCAGTCCAAGAGATGCCTCACAGAAACTCGACAATTCGACAATTTCTTCATAATCTTCCGCCACGCAGTATGCTAAAGCAAATTTTCTCCGAAAATATTTTAAAGAAATACCTCTGCAATGAATAGGGAATGAAAATAACATTATTAATGAAGTGTATGGAAATATTTCCGAAAATATATTAAGATACCATATTGAAGTCAGTTATAATAGACCTTACAAATAATGATTGAACTTTCATTAATGCTGACTTAATTGAATACCTGATAAATAGAGAACATATCAACATAGCTAAGATAAAGTAATTTGTTATGATGACAGCGAAATCGAATAACTATCCAGTAGAGTTTTGAATTCTTTGACTATGAGTGGTTCGGTTTTTTCGGTTAGCAGGGAAAAAATTTGCCAAATAAGTGTGATCTGTGCCAAATGCTTACAAACCTAAAGCGATTTCTAGTACATAGTTGTTTATCCCTTTCCATTGTTTGGAAGTTTAATTTAATGCCACACGTTTTCCCCAATTCCACATTATGTAACCAATACTCATACAAATATATTTTTAGTATATTGATATTTTGTATATTTGTTGATTTATGTACATAAATACTATTGTGTATACGGATGAAAATTTCTGGCTTTGTTTTCTGGAACGACAGTGTTTAAGAAGTTGTCTTTTAACGTTTCCCAGAAAAAACAGTTGGCGGGATCTGCGCCTGACTAACCGAAAAATATCATAATTTGCCAGCACATAAGTTAGTACTGAACGTTAATTGCATCGTTATACTAATCAGAAACTTAAATACAAAGGAAGCATTAGTCAATGGAACAAGAATGCGCATCAAGTTTATATATCGTAATGCTATTGATTGCGAAGTTTGAACTGGAACCTCAGGCAATAAAAGAATTTTAATTCCACTTATAAAATATTCTGGTTTCATATTTTACTATCTTTTCAAAAAATTCACTTTCCAAATATACCTGCATTTGCGATGACAGTAAGTAAGTGTCTCAAAGACAATCATTCCATAAAAGGGCAAATTTATTGATGCAGCAAGTTTTTATACGTGGTCAGTGTTGCGCCTCAGCGAGTAGAGATCAATCATTCTACGGTTTAAGATTGTACAACTCCGAACATAATGGGACTTCAGCCGAGTATGGCTCCAGGCTGAATTTTTGGAGGGGGCCACTAGACTTTTCAGATTAGCCTGAACTGTTCAAAACGCTAACTGAATGTATGAAATCGTATCGGAACGTGTGAAATCCAAAGTCAGTAGAGGAAGATAACCCCTTAGACCCACTCGCTCCAGCTGCCTTTGCACTTAGCAAAATATGATAAATTTTTTATAAAAACACCGTCTTCTCATAAAAGTGTGGCGGTTGTAAAGTGAAACTGTACAAAAGTGGTCACTATAGGCAGATGGTCTCTTAGCGGAGGTGGTCACTCTAGTAGGTTCCACTGTATATGGAATCTTGAGACATACTCTTTGACAGAAGAACATTATTCATGCTTAAATAAAAAAAAATAATGCTTTATCGGTCGAATTTCGACCACTGGCAGATAACTAGTATACAGACATCGATAAAGATATGTCTATTTATAAATGTAATCTAGAAAATCCAGAAAATGCCCATAAACAAATCAAAACCAACTATATAGAATATGTCTCTTTATAGATTTATTTCAGATAATCCATACTATGAGTAAGTTCTGGCCTTTTATGAATGTGTATGTAGACATTGATGCCAACAAAAGATCCATATATAGATGAAGACATTCAAGACTCGACCATAAAAGGTCCATAAACAGTCCATCCGTCATTAAGTCTATTTGGATGCCTGTGATACGCCATATGTTACAGTGGTGGCAAGAAGTCTTGAACACTTTTTTTTTGGGGGGGGGGGGAGGGAGGGAGGTTGTCTTATTTTTGTGGTCAACTCAGTGTGATAATTCCATAACCAAAAATTATCTTTAATAGTATGTTATTGTTTCGTTAGTGATTCTAATGTATTTTTCATGCTAATTTCAAATCTGTTATAATTGTCGGTCATCATCTATTATTTAATATGCAAGTATTTTTCTGCAGAACAGCTGTCTTAACACAAGAATAGGTAGTATGAAGAGAAAACCAGAATATAGAATAAAATAATATACGTAGTAGAATAGAAAATAAATTTACAAATACGGTACATTTAATATGCAATTTGAAAATTAACATGTTTGAAAATTTACATTTCATGAACCAGTCTTTTCATTGAAATACGGCTCTACATCTTTTTGGCATAGAAGCTCCAATTTCACAGAAAGCTCTTTTTAGATAACATGATTAAAGGAGAATTTTAAACCTTCAGTTAACTCAAGTTAATGTTACTGATAATAGGTAAGATGGTATGATACTTTCATAACAAAAAATTAAGTCACTTACAAAAATTAAGTAAACAAATGAGTTTGTTAAGAAAATTTTCCATCACTGTAATATTTTAAAGTTATTTAATGAAAAAATGAATGCCTGATTTGATTTCAAGAAATTTTAACAATTATAGTGTACTTAAAAGTCTAACAGTTCCTTTCCAATAGTTGTCTCCAAATATTGAACATAGATAGTTACCTTAAAAGGCAAAAGACGTTGAGTCTAATTTTTTTTAATTTTTCAATTTTGAACATTCTATGCAATGTAAGGATAGATAAGATAAATTTTTAAATGCTTTTATTAAATTTTAATCTCAGAAATAATTACTTTTGGACAAAAGATGCATTTTTAAAATGAAATGTAAACTCAAAAACAACGAATTTTCAAAATGCTACAGATAGTAGCATCTATATAGATATTATACCAATTAAAGTTAAAATGTATAATATTGTAATTAAAAAAGCCAAAATTATCTAAACAATTTAAAATGAATTAAAAAAGTATGATTTCGCATTAAATAATTCCTACATTTAATCGAGAAGAAATATTTTATGATAAAATGCTATTTTTGAGAATTTTAAATTGTTTTATTTCATTTAACATGTATAAATTTTACCCAGTTTATTTATTATTACAGAAATACATGCGCAATTATATTCATAATATCATTCTAAGCATTCATGAGAAATTTGAAAGAAATATACGACAAAAAAAAAAAAAAAAAAAAAAAAAAAAAAAAAAAAAACACGTGCTTATGGAGCATTTCGAAAATGCACATCAGTTGAATATGTCGTTAGACCTGTTCGATTTTAAAGATTCAACTTGCTACGAAAAAATAGGAAGGAGCTTCTTTTTTTTGGACGGATTATTCTTTTTTTCGCAATTTTGGTCAATTTTCACATTTTTCAATGTCCGTTGTTCCCTTAATTAATTATAAAAATTTTCACAACCTATTGATGAGTATAAATTTTTAAAGAAATTTCTAACTAAGGTACTTTAAACATCACATTTAATGTTGTGAATTGCTCTCTCTATTCGACAAAAATGAACTAAACTCTAAAAAATTTTATCCCCTTTAGTGTTGAATATGAACTTTTTTCTATTTTGATTTTGTTTAATTATTTAACGTTTAAAAGTCAACAATAATTAATTTATTAGTATTCATATTTTTCTAACAAACTTTACAAGCAAAACAAGAGTATTTGAAATTAAACATATTGAATTACCTTTAATTTACTCTTTTTTTAAATTTAAATCCTTTTGCAAAAAAAAGTAATAACAATAAAACTAATATGACGAAATAGTATTATCCTTACTTATTATATACTAGCTGCGTGCCCGTTCTTCGCACGGTAGGAAACGAAAAATTTCCTCACATGTGTAATTCGAATTAATTCCAGTGATGTGGAATCTAGAAAAGCAAAATTATTTCACTCTTGACTTAAAATTTGCGTCATATATGTAATAACCTGAGATCATTGCAATATAATGACACACACACACACAAAAAAAACTATGTCAGCGTCATTCGGTATCAAAAAAGTGAAAATGGACCGTTTGCAGTGAGCTTCGCACTTTCAAAATGTCTTATTTCCTCAGACATGCTGTCTTTTAGGTTCACGTTTTAGCGTTAAATACCTCAGACACTACATGAAATGGACATTTTTTTTTTAATTTTAAAAATACGTCACCCTCTCTTGCAACCCTTTACAAAAAGAAAAGAGATAAGAGATAAGGCTGCACTATTTATATCAGTTTAATTTTTCTTTTCACAAATAAATCCAGTATTTATAAAAGGAAATCCAGCCAAGCAAAGAAATCGTCTGCTCGCGGGACCCGTTTTTATTTATTTTTTTCAACTGGCAATTTTAATCATTGTTACTGTATCCATGACAACCAAACCGCAAGATATCAAACCGAAACTCATAAGCAGGTGCTACTGAAATGAAAATCCTTCTTTACTAAAAAATTCGTAAAAATTCTTCTAATTTATATTTTTCCTCCGTTCTTCTTTTAAAAGTGGGCGAATTGTGTGCTCCGTCTTTTGCCCAAATATAAAAAAGTTATGACAGATAGAATTCAAGATGCAGCAGTTTTAAAAATATTTTACGAAAGTCAGCGTCAAATTTAATTTTATTTGAAAAATTCCCAAAAATCTGCAAATTATGTTACACAGTCCGAACAAACAGTTTTTAAAAGAAAATTTTCTCCTCTATACGATGATGTAAATATCGTTTTCTTGCGAGTGCAATTACCGGCGTTATTATGTATTACGCAAGAAAAATCGCTAAAAATCGGACAAAACATAAAATAAAACATTTTCTAATTCGAATTTCGAAAAAATCGCTTCGAGGTGTGTCGAGACCCGTCTTGGAGAATTTCCGTACAAAATTTGGTAGGTCTACGATCACCCGTTTCGGAGCTACGCGAGACACAGACAGACAAACGGACAGTTTACACTCTGTTTTATTTATATAGATAGATATATACAAAATCAAATTTTTAAAATTTCGGAAGGTAATAAAACGTTTTCTCGTCATCTTCCAAACACTACACGAGGCTGAAAAACTTTTCTAATTGCAAACACTTTTGAGTAATTAGGTCAAAGACAACAGTTTCAATAGGATTTACCATTCCACATACAACAATGGTTCTGTTAGGAATAATTCCAGCACAAGCAGAACTGGTTCAAGAAAATTAAATAACAGCAAGAAAAACTCTTATTTCTTACGGAATAATCACATCAGTGTTAGGATAGGACATGTAAATTGGGTATAAATGGCAACTTCTCTCAAGACCATTCGTCAAGATATGATTATAAAAGTGACACGGCAGACTTCTTAAATTTTATTCATGGTATCTCTTAAAAAATCAAGGTCGTAATATTCGGAACAAATACTTTCCTGCATCACAAAATGTGAGCGGAAAGCTAATAGTAATTTTTAATATCGAATTAGCGTTTGCGATAAGCATGATGTTGAGAATAAATAAATCATTAAACTACCTTTTTTTATTATCATGGACATTAATTATTGTATCCGCTTCAAAATCTGTGACTGCGTTTCATAATGCGGCCCTACATTTCGTACAGTGATCATGTATGAATCAGCCGAAAAACTGCGCTTATTATTAATACGCTTTTATTACTTTCACCTGAATGCACGCATCAATGTAATGGAATATTGTAATCAAATTTACAACCACTTCCGAACATCCAATTAACTCTAAATTTTGCAGACATATAAAGGATCGATTAAAATATGATTTTATTAAAAATGGTGCAAATAGTTCTGTACAGGATTACCCAAAAGAGTACCATTACATTGCGTTCAATGGAGAGTGATTGTTTAAAATTATAAATAATTATGAAGCGCTATTGTGTGTAAGCGTATTTTAGAGACAACCATCTATTTCAAATAAAATAAAATTCACATATGTTGTTAAGCACTATAAAATAAGGCCCCCATCAAAAATAATGTATTCATAGCCTTTTTAATTCTACAGGAGAACTCAAAAAGAATTACAATCCATCAGAGATTAAGTTTATGCGGCATTTTAGAGACATTCATCCATTTCAAGCACAGATAAGGTTATAAGCGTTTCTAACAGTTTACTCTTCATTTAAAGTAAAGGATGGGAACAACAATAAAAGTTCTTTTACAGGGTGTCGCAAAATTACATTAACAAATGTGATGAACATTTAAAAAAAAAGTTTTCCCCAAAATCTTACCCAGTTTGAAGACCTAACATCAACAATTTTCATTTCTTCGTTCAGCTTTGTTTCAAAACTAAAAAAAAAAAAAAAAAAGCAAATTATGCTTTAAAAAAACTGAAGAGAAAGAGAAACACGCTTATATAGTAGAACTAGCTGAAGTACCCGTCCTTGACGGGTTAGTACTGAATGCAAATTTCCAAAAAGCAAGAACTTTTGGCAGCATTGTAGGAGTACACAAAATGGATGTAGTATGTTGCCAAAGAAAGCGAAGTTATAATTTTTATGTATTGTTAAAATATTACAGTATCAAAGTTATATCATTTCATTCGCTATAGTCTTAATTATGTGATGCGCGAACGAATATTTACGCATATTGAAATAATTTTCGCAAAATCACAAAATCTAATCAATATTTTTAAAATTGGAAGCCTAGAACTACAGTTGAGTGACAACCTATCATGTCACCAAATTTCGTTTCATTCCCTGCAGTCTTTATTTCGTGATGCTGGAACAAAATTTCAGCATTTTAAAACGATTTTCGCAAAATCTCAAAATGTAATCAAAATATTTAAAAAATTCAACGCCTATAAATTAAGATTAGCAACTACCTATCCTATCACTAAATTTAGTATCATTCGTATTAGTCGTTATTACATGATGTTTGAAGAAATATAAACGTATTTTGAGAGAATTTTCATAAAATCGCAAAATCTAATAAAAATGTTTAAAAAATTGGACACCTATAGTTTATGTTGAGCAACCATCTATCATGTGACCCAATTTCATATCATTCGCTTTAGTCGTTATTACGTAATGCGTGAACAAAGATTCACTCAGTTTTAAACGATTTTCGCAAAATCTCGAAATCGGATCGATTTTTTGCTTATAGTTTAAGGTAAGTGACCACCTATCATTTCACCAAATATCATTTTTTCCCCTTAGCAGTTATTACGTGATGCTTGAACACAAATTTACGCAGTTTGAAACGATTTTCGCAAAATCTCAAAATCTAATCAAGATTTTTTAAAAATTCGACGCCTTTGTTTTAAGTTGAGTGACCACCTATCATGACACTTTCATATCATTCGCTTCCGTCGTTTTTACGTGATGCTTAAACAAAAAAGCGTCACGGACAGAATGACAGAACGACAGAATGACAGAATGACAGACAGACAAACTTTTTTTTTGAGGGTCGCATCGGATTCCCGGGTGCTTGAAACGGATAGAAATCGCAAAATTTTTGAATTCCAAGAAATGTACAGACAAAAGTCTAATTTTATTTATATAGATATGAACTAAAAAGTAAAAAATAACCGTGAAGTATAAAGAGTTTGATAAATTGCAATATGATGTCGCTCAACTCGGTATAACTTAACTTTTTGAGTTATGCTTTAAAGTAAGGGTAAAGTGATGCACAAAAAATTAGTTTTTATGTTTAAAAAAAAACTGGGGTGCTTTTCATTAACATTTTCATAATGAAAGTCTTTTCTGATTGCTCGGAAAAAAATTAAGACATCTCTTTGTTTTTGTTGAAACAACAAAATTATCCGATTGAAATACCGCCAACCGAATTTTTGTTAAATTAACAAAACTTTAAAGTTATTTGTTTATTTTAGAAGAAAAAAATTGTCAATTTAACCAAATAATTTGATTTAAATAAACAAATGTTTTTTAATCAAACTATTTGTTTAAATAGATTATTTGATTAAAAAAATCAAATTATTTATTAGAATTAACAAAATTTCACGTAAATAGGAATAGTGAGTAAGCTGATTATGTGTCTGAGCTTTATCTCTCTATTCTAAAAGAAAGTAAAGGCCGCTGTCACCGATGCTGGCTCTGTCAATAGCTTGTTTGCCTATCTTCTCCTAAACCGTGGGGATTTGAATTTCGAGAAACATGTCCACGGATTTGGAAAATTACGAAGAACCTGATAAGCTGACTTAAATTTCGAAAATCGAATTCTTTTATCGAAGATATTCTTAAAATCGAAAATATTAATAAAAAACTGAAAAAATAAAACATAATGGTTGCCAGATTTGGCATAAAATCATTCACTCCTTTGCAACAGAGCAATCCCAAGTATGTAAAATCGCATGAAATTGAAAAATGAATTACACCCTTTTTAAGCCAAATTAAAAAGTATATGAAATAAATAACTCAAAGTGTGTTACAGAAAGTTGACAATTTTCAAATAGTAAGTTCGTTGACACAACAGGAGTTTAGAATTAGCGATTATTCGTTTTTCCAAAACAGAATAATTAATTGTAACTGATTTTAAAAGCGCCGTCTTGGCATTAGGTACGATCTGACAAAATGGTATCTTTCCAAGCAGGATGAATCTAAACCGCGAATTCAAAAATGTTAGAACCCAATATCTTGAAAATGGAAAACAATTAAACTGCAGTTTATTTTAAAGCCGGTTCGGTCCAGCTGGAGTATTTGCTACCAGTAGAAATATTTGGTGGCTTTAACTGTGCCATTATAGCAATTATAGTAGACTTTGGATATTTGCCAGCGCGGCGAGATGATATAATTCGTGGTGCTAAATACGCCAATCTGCAAAGGATTGTGTAATGTATAGATAACGGTTTTCCGGGAACCTTAAATGAGCAGTAATTATAGTTTGTGAGCATGTGTAAATCGCCAAATAATGAAAAGTCGCCATTGGTGGCAAGCGATCCTAGCTGTTCCGTAGTTTTTATCAAAGAAAACATACGAAGTATTGTTTTCTTACAGTTAAATATTAACTATACGTATACGCAAGTCGCCAAATTATGAAAATTCGCCAATAATTGGCTAATACGCAAGGTGTTCAATGGGTTTCACATAATTAAAAATAGTGCGAAGTTTAAATTTTTATGTTCCAAGAACCAAGCAATTTGCAGCTCGGTAACATTCAATCTGATCCAACCTCTGGGTTTTGTTTGTTGAAATTATGCCTTATTTACGAATAAGCCTTATTAGCGGCCGAATGCCTCATACGAAAAGCGAGCGTAGCGAGTCTAGGGGCCTTGGCCCCTAGTATACATTAAAAAAAAAGCTTAATGTGTGCACTCAGTTTTTGATAAATTTCCATGACTGCATTTAAAAATGAGTTTGCTTGATGAATTGTATAACGGAAATGTTTGCTTTTTCTATAGTATACATATTATGAGTAGTTAACTTCTAGATTAGTTTAGTTTATATTTATACTAGCTGAGTGGCCCCTGTTCTTCGCACGGAAAGGATAGCTTGCCTTTTAAAAACATTATTAAAAAAATTATGAAACGTTATTTCGGGAAATCAAGAAGTTTTTTAACGTTTAAGTCAAATTTCAAGTATTTCCCGGAAATCAAATTAAAAAAAAAATATGTTTTGGAAATTCGATTTTTAAATCGCTCTGTCGAAGACAGCAAAACATTTATTTTACCAGGAGGGAAACTCCATCGATCACAGGGATGAGAAAGAGAAATGATGCAGTTCAAGCATTTCGTTCGCGAAATCGACTTCAAAGGTACAGGACCTCTGGTACATTCTAGAACATTCTTGAACAACATAGAACACTCTACAAAAGGTTTAAACTCAATTCCCAGATGCCTCACCCACATTCCATTAAAGAAATGGGCGCCCAATGGCACGCGTGCCATTGATGGTACGCGTCATAATATTTTGGGCACGCCACCGATCAAAACGGTTTGCATTTTAAGTAAAAAGAACAAATATTTTAATATGAATTATACATTTAATCGTATTTTTTATTAATACATAAAGAGTTTTGAGTTGTTAGTATTTAGTTTTATTATTTTCCCAATCATCACTAAGTCAAAATTATTTGACGGCACGTCTATGGCCTCTTTAAATATTTCTTTAGAATGGCACGTTGATACGTAAAGGTTCACCACCGATACCCTATTCAATCCAAATAGAAACCTTCTTAATAAATGGGGGTTCGGGGGGGGTCTACCATACCATATAATCTTCTCGTTCTAGAGCTATTTATTTGGCTGTGCAGTTTTAGTGGCATAGATTCAAAGTGCCACAGATTATAGTGGTAAAATCATATTTCATTTTATTAAAAAAAGTGTGCCATAATTATTGGCACGTAATTTAAGGAGAGGTAGAGCACATTATAAAGAACGAGAATCACACAAACAATGTGGGGTCGGAAACGTCGTCCTCATGTAGCTGTTGTTAATCACTTAGGAACAAGTGCTTAAATAATAGTGAACTTCTAACCATTGTTCGTCAAAAGCTAATCCATGCTTTACAAAAAACATGTGACTGAAATTGATAATTTAAAAATTCTATTTCATTTCATGGATGAAATTTGTGGAGACAAGCCTATTGTTTATGAAAAATGGTTAAGAAATTAGACGAACACTTCAAGACTTTTCGCTAAGTGATTAATCAAGCAAGTGAAAACGGCGTTTTTGATCCCGCATTGCTATGCGATTCGCATACCTTTTTATGCGCCCTATCCCCCCTTAAATTTTGTACCAATAATTATCGGATATCTTGTATCGGACAAGATGTTTCGATACTATCGGAAAATATAGTATCGGACATCTTGTATTTACTAAAAAGTTATTTACTAGCAAATGTGAAAAGATTTATCAGGTAAAAAAAAAATATTTTTAAAAGGACTATTTCCAGCTGTCATTCATTTTATTTGCTACACACACACAAGCAAGAAAAAAAAACTCTGTATTTATTAATTATTTTACCTCTAACTTCAAGATATTTCAAGATATATTATTATGACATGGATATAAAGAATGCAATCTTCCTCCAACTTGCAGCCGTTCAGTTAAATGGTGTTTTTTTTTTTTTTTTTTTTTTTTTTTTTTCTGTGTTACTCATTTTCACAATTCCTTTATTTGTGAGTTGCGCAAAACTTTCATTTCCGTATGTATTTTCATTTTAAACAGACTCTTCGAATATAAAAGCTATTGTTTCTTGGAAAATTAAATCGTGCTTTCAAATCCAATTTTGTATATAGTTGCTCAAGCAATTTTAAATGATTACTGTGTGCTCTTTTATTTATTCATTTTACTGTTTCTGCAATGACATTAATTTTATAGAAAGACATAAATGTAAAAGGAAACTTGCATAGCAACCTTACTCAGTCTGCTTGAGAGGAAATATGATGATAATAATAGTGCAGTTTAACTCAATGGCTAACTTGAATGCTTGCGAAATTTCATATGATAGTAAAATGCGGTAACGCGTATATTTAGCAAATGTACTTGAAAAGAAAACGTTTTTAAAAAAATATTTTTATAGAAAATACGTAGAAATTAAATATGCAAAGTTTTAATTTGGACTAACCTTCGGACAGTCCAGTATGTTTTGAACACCGGTCATCAACATTAAAAGATAACGAGAAAAAAATATGCTAAATTAAATGGAAGTTTAGACAAAATTGCATTTCCTGGCATACGTTATCTCTGGAAATATTCAAATTCGGTGACTGTCAATGTGGTGGACATTGGACGCATGATGGAATTCCGGTCTGCAGTATTGTTTAAAAGTGAATGTGGTTAATGAGAGTGATCAATATTTATTAGTTATGTGTCAAAGATAGTGATAATTTAAGTGAAGGTCAAAAATCGAGGTAGAATCGAGGGAGGTCTAACATAAATGGCCCAAGATTTCAATATCCCACACGAACTGTCCCTGAGGGCATTAGAAACAACATAGATATAATCATATTTCCATACAAATTAAAACGAGTAAAAGCCATTAAAAGCATTGTTAACCCTTTAACGCAGTGTTTCTCAACCTTTTTTGGTTGACGGCACACTAAAAATATCTGGAATTATTTGCGGCACAACTGAATATAAAAAATGCCAAAGTTGTATCATACAAAGAATAGGTAATATAAATAACTATAAAAAAAAAAAATTACTGACGAAAACGTTTTCCCAATAAGAGTGCTGAGCTTGTTTTTTATAATAAACATAAAAATATTTACTTACAAAAAACGTTTTCAGTGAGAGGGCTGGGCCTGTTTTTTTGAACAAATTAAAATCTATACGTAGTTCCAAAATTGAGAGGCAAGTTAGCATTTCATCTTCAACTGTTAAAAGTCTCTCGTTTTCTGGACTTGATTTTAGCTGGATCTGAAAATCCATGATCAGAGAACCACGCGGATGCAAAAGGCAAAAGAATTTTTACAGTTTTCAAGCTGACTGCAGTGTATGAATTTTTTACGGACAGCCAAAGCTCATCCTAATTTTTCTCGAAGAAAGTGGAACGGTAAAACATATCGTTTCTCAAATGAATGAGCTGTTCTTTTTCTGCTACTGTCAAATTTTCTGTTTGCAGATTACAAAAGGGTTCATCAACTATTCGTATTCTTCAACGGAAAGTGAGGGAAGGTAGCTTTTAAGTGATGTTTGAAGTTCACTAATTGTGCTAATAATTTCTTTGGCAATTTTGTTTTTTGACTGGGATTCATTGACACCGGGAAAGCATTCAAGCAAGCTTGGTCTATATTCCAATAATTTCTTTGGCAATTTTGTTTTTTGACTGGGATTCATTGACACCGGGAAAGCATTCAAAATTCCTTTTGACACGTCAGCTTTCCACAGCGTTAACTTTTCTTCAAATGACTTCAGTTTGGAAGTCACGATATTCTCAGATGGACCTTGAAGACTTAAATTCAGAGAGTTCAGTTTTTCAAACAAGTCCGAGAGAAACTGAACTTTGAGCCACCAAATCTCGTCAAGAAAAGAAAAATCAACAGATGATTTTTCGATCTCCAAGATCAAAATTACTTCTGCCTTCAGTACAGCCTTCAGGAAAGGGTGTATAAGCCGTTTCAAAACCTTTCCTTTTGAAAGCCAACGCACTTCAGTATGATATAAAAGAGTTTTGTAATCTGAATCCATTGCATCGTATAGCTGAGAGAAAATTTGGGATTTAAGAGGTTGACTCTTGATGAAATTGACCACTTGGATGACTTGGTTCATAACAATCAATATATCTGGTGTTAAAGATTTTGAAACGAGAGATTCCCTGTGAATCGTACAGTGGACACTTATAATATCAGGATTTTCTTGGCGCGCAAGTGCGAAAAATCCTTTTTGTTTCCCACCATTGATGGACACCCGTCTGTACAAACACCAACACAGTTTTTCCATAGTAAACCGAAGTTTGAAGTATTTTCTTGTACAAGATCAAATATGTCCTTTCCTGTCGTCGTGCTCTTCAAATCTTTGCAGAAAAGATATTCATTCAAGAATTTTTCATATTTAACAAATCGAATGAATGCAAGGAGTTGCGCTTTTCCACTGATATCTGTCGTTTCGTCAATCTGAAGTGACCAAAGCTCATTGGCATGCGATTCGAAATGCTCTACAATTCGTTTTATTAAGTCTGAAGATAAATTTTCGGTTCTACATGGTATTCTGTCATTTGAGAGCGGTACTTCCTTGACTTTCTCTGCGGGTACCTTTCCCAGCATTGTTTCGACAATGATAGCTAATGCTGGTGGAACGATGGATTCTGCATCGGTGTGTGCTTTCTTGTGTCGTGCTAGTATTTGTGCAACCTTGTAGCTAGCAACCAATCCCTTTTCTGGAATTTTCATTTAGCTTAAAAAAAATGTTGCTGTTTGATTTTGTTGCTTAGCTAGATTTTTAAAATATTCTCTTGGTCTATTTTTGAATTCTGGATGTGACATTTCCAATTCAAAATGTCCTTTCAATTTACCAGACGAGAGCTTCATTTGCAAGTTTCTTTTTGCAGACCACACAAAATGGTATCTGAGGCCCTTCTGTTTCAGCTGCGGTAAATCCGAATTAGATATAGTCATCTTTATATTTCCGCTTGTTCTTTTGTTTATCTTCCGTTTTAAAGGAACCAGATTTTATTAAATATTTGTTCATTATTTCTAAATGGAAAAACAAAACCTTTCTGAATTAGTTCACAGTAATGAAATCAAATAACAGAAACTTAAACCTTCGGTTTTAAGAAAGAGCCAATTAAGAAAAATAATATCTATATAAATTTTTGGGATAACTTATTTAAAAAGTACTTTTAGACTCCGTTGGGGTAGTTACAAATATTTTTTCAAAGTTACCAAAATCCTTGTGCAGTGCTTTTATCCTGGTGATAGTATTTATGCATGAGACATTCTACTTTACATAAGATTTGGGCCGCGTTTTGTAATTAATTCAGAACAAAGTTGGTATTTTGCCCATTCTTTTTATATAAAAAGTCTGAGATTCTTGACAAAATTGGACAAAATGGAAGAAATTAAAAAGACTGAATTTGAATACAGGAACTAAATGATATGATAAAATTGTGCATTCGTAGATAAGTTTTCATCAGAACAAAACTATTTAAAAAAAATTGGTCAATAATTATAGTTTTTATTCAGTAATCTAGCAATCGGTTAGTGCTCATAGAAAAGATCAAATACATAGTGGAATAATTAATTTTATAAAACATTTCAGTAAAATTAAATTTATCAAAATAAAAAATAAATCACCTATTCAATAAATATTACACTCTTATATTGCATATTAATACAAAAAGAAAAACATCTCTTTCGCATTCGGGTTAATACGAATGGGATATTCTTAAAAAAATATTACAGCAAATACGGTAAGACGCTTGTGCTGTGCATAGGATATTCATGTGTGCTGCTGCAAACAGCTTTTTCAAAAATTCGTATACTTGTTTTCCATGCTATGAGGTACAAGTTTTGTGCTTCATAGTATATAGCTTAGTGGAAGTGAACAAGATAACACACGAAAAATAGAAAATGTCGTATCGCTAATACGACAATACGAAGTTTCAATAATTTTTCAAAAACCCTCGTGGCACATTAGACGACCTCTTGCGGCACACAGGTTGAGAAACACTGCTTTAACGCGCAGTGTTCCCGCTCTGGGAACATCAAACTCTGACGTTTTGACTGTTACCAGTCACGAAGAATAGATTTGATTTCTATAAAAATAGTTGCGGGTGACATAGCTGCATGAGAATCCTTTACTTTTTAGCACGTCATTTCCCGTAAAAAAATGGTCACGATTATTTTTAACAGCACTGACATCTCCTGAAAATGGAAGAATGCGAAAACAGCTGGATAGATTGCCCAATGCTGAAAAAAGGGCATCCGTTGCCACCGCTCGACTTAACTACCAGCAAGATGGCGGACGATCGAAACGTTCATCGCGTGCCACAGATCTAGAGACCCTTTTTTGACAACAGCTGCCTGTGCCGCACAGCCATTTTCAGCATTGGGAAAGGGTTGCGCCTCAAAGGGTTAACCGAAAGTCTCTTTCATTCTTTATCACTTTTCCTTGTCTTCCGCTTCTGTCTCAATCACACCATATTTTTCCAAATCCTTCCCTTGGGTTTCATTTCCACCTGTTTTGGAGGCGTCCCTCCTATAGCAGCCCTCTGGTAGCCAGTCTATCAATAATTTGGGTAGCCTCTCATTTCCCATTCCTTTTACATGTCCAAACCACCTACATCTAACATCGCTTTTCATCAATTTTTTAAACATTTATTGTCTTATTTAACTGATTTTATATAATGAGGTGTTTGATTTTCTCTCTTATTTGGGTGCTCTAGCTGATCGCCTTCAATAATTCATTTCTGTTACTACTAATACAATACCATAAAAATGCCTTGTGAAATTTTAATTTAGTTCAACTTCTTATTTTAAGCATTAAGTATTACTATATTTGAAACATTCTACAAGTGCATTCTCTTTTTTCCAAGACTGTATCCCATGCTGTATCATAAAAATTGAAATTCATTTTTTATTGCATTGTAAATACATTTTAAACAGATTTTGAAAAGAAGTAGTCACATAATCATAAATATTAGTTTATATGATATTTTTATTTTAACAAACTCTTACTTACAAATTAATAAACCACATAATGTTAAGTCTAGCACAGCAAAAAAGGGGCAAAAAGCCACTCCGTACCGGCACGTTAGTGAAATTCATCTTGCAGGAAAAGCCCGCCCCCGTACTGTACTACTTAAAAATTTGAATTACTATAATAAAAATTATTCTTTAGTCATATTTTAACTAATGCATTTCGGGCTATGGAATCTAAAGCTTTCTTTTCCTTCTTTTTCTCTTTTGTTGTTTTATTCTGCAAGAATAATTATCCCTAGCTTCTACTATTTTGGGAGTTAATTTAAAATTTTGAAAATAACTTTTTAGTAATCAAGTTCTGAACTCACTCTACAATTATAATTGCTAGGTGATAGCCGTCTAAGTATGACGGTAAATAAATTAATAGTTAATAATAAATTAAAAAAATTACATAGCCTTGTTAATATGTTTAAAAATTGTAATAAGATATTGGCTAGTAAGATGGGCGCCCATTTGAGTACATTTAATATATACATGCTGCCGCAGCCACCATTTTTGTGCCCCCCCCCCCCAAAAAAAAAATAAGTGCCTTAAAATTGCCAGCTGCAAGCAAAGATATGAAGCCGGAAAACAAAATAACCGTTAATTACTGTAATTCATGGTGCAGGTCAAGAATGGCTAAACTTTGGCATACCATGCACCGAATTTCTTTTTTAAGGGTTCAGATGTGACATAGAAATCAAGGACCTGTTTTACTACCTGACATTTACGGTTAAAATTGGAAAACATTAATACAATAGACTCTCGATTAACCGGGATCAGATTATCCGTGTTGCGGCTGATCCGGGATGGACTTATTTTATTATGTTGAATGATGGATGAAAATTAATATTAAGCATCACTGTTAAAAAATCATGGAGGGCAATTTTATCAAATGAAGAAATGAAATTCTCACGAAAGTTGACGATACATTTATATTAGCTCTCTTCATTTCGTATTAATTAAATTATTAATGCCTTACAGGATAAAAATTTTACATTTTCTATCTATCTATCTATATATATATATATATATTTAATCTTCAGCAAAATTTGAATAAATTCGGTTATCCGGGACATTCGCTTATCCAGGATGGGGAATTACCCGACCATCGCGATTAATCGAGAGTCTACTGTATAAGAAGGCTTTAATTTAGAGGAGAAAAAGTAATAACATGAGAACACGAGAGATAGAAATTCTTGTTTTGTGAGAGAATTCTAGAATTAATTTTTTGATATTCGATAGGGATTCAGACATGATTTGATATTTTTGATGATAATGTATTTTAGAATGTGCGAATGCTTCGTTTTGACGTAACATCATAAATTATACGAAATGAAATATTTCCGGGCATGAAAATATTTCGAAAGTCTCCAATCTGTCTTAAAACAGTAAGTAGGAAAAAGAATGCAATGAGCCATTTGAAATCATATGCACGAAATCCGGCGCATGCACCACGATTTGACCAACCCTGGTATATTCGAAATCTAGTACCCAAAAATGGCGACTTGTGTCGGCCCGTATTTCTATTAACAGTTTGAAAAACTAAATAATGCATGTAAATAAAACTGCTACCTATTTCAGAATAACCTAGGGGAAATTTTTGAATTGGAAGTTCGTTAAGTCAAAGCACTGAGCCAGAAAAACGTAAAAAAAAATCGGCATTTAGACAAAAGTAATTGTCACGCGACTCCTACAGTAGCAATCACTCGCCTTAAATGCCAAGACAAAATTATTTTTTATTATAAATTATCAGGTCATTTCCCTCTCAGTTAAGGAATACCGAACAACTGCACGAAATCCACATCATTTGTGAGTTAATGGAGTGATCTTCTCTTTCTATGTTAAATCTCCCTCAGCATAATTCATTTCGCGATTGTTTACAAATTTACTGTCTTGTTAAAAGCCCACCACCAAGAGAGAATTGCCGTTTGACAAATGAAAAATAATCTACAAAAACCACATGAGAGAGTGGCACACCCTCATTGTCCTGGCGTTCTTACATTTATCACCGAGAAGGTATAACTAATTTTGTGTAAATGAGACCATAATTGCTTGGTATTGTTCCGGTAGAACTCCCGCAGCTTAATACATACATCTGCCAGGCGTTGCCTTTGAGGATACACTTTATGAGCAAGTACATCCGGGCGCTGATGTCCCGCGGCAAAGATCCCCCCCCCCCTTAAAATAAGATCAAGCACGTGAAAAGCTTTATAAATTGCTCGGTTGAAAAAATATTAAAATGTGCATGTTACCTAATATAATATGTTCCAAGCAATTTTGTTCCTCTAAAGTCTTCAAAACAACTGTTATATCGAGAAATCTTGGTTTAAAGTATGCCAAAGAACTGCTAGAAACATTTTAATATAAAGAATCCTACTGAAAAAATCAAAATTAAATGTTTAATTCCAAATAATTTTGGTGCATAAGGTGAACCGAAGTTTTTTGTTATTCTAACTTAAAACGCTTGGTGAAAATAAAATAAATAAATAAAAATTATTACTCTGTTTAAAGTTTATTACAAAGCACCAAAATATTTTTTTTTTTAATTTTTAATGTTTTAAAACAAAACATATGGCTCAGTTTTAGAAAGTTAAATTTTGAAATTCTTAGTTTTTCATTCTTCACGTGCTTTTCTCAAGATGAAAGCTGGAAAGGATAATAACACTTTTTAAAGAAAATAAGATCCTTTAATAATAAAAATACTCATAGTGTAGCAAGAAAATTGTACACTAAATCGAAAAACATTTAACGTGAAAGATTTTTTCTCTCTGCTTTAAGGACCAGATGGAAATTTCATTAGATATGGCTTCATTAAGTTCAATTTACTCTGAATTTAATTGATTGAAAGATAAATTTCTGGCTATAAGCGAAAAGCTTTCAGATTCACTCGGGAAGGGGGTCTGGACCTTGAGTTCACCTTCAGGCATGCATAAACATTGTGTATCTTTGTACACTATTGGAGAAGTTTAAAAATTTATTGGGGAAATTTTAGAAAGGGAGGGGGGGGGCAGCTCAAATACCAGGAGCCGGTGCAATTTGTCACCAACATTTCTGGTGTGATACGCAGGGTGCGAATTGACGGGGGGGATGCCGGGGATCGTCCCCGGCTGAAGAATGTAATATCCCTGGCTAGAGAAATATTAATTGATCCCTGCCAGGGATGCTATTTATCCCCTGCTGGAGAAATGTTAAATTAATCTGTGTCCCACCCTACAAGTTCAACACTACCTAAACCTAACGATTTTAATTATTGAGAATAGAAATTTTTCGTTTGTTTGCTAGACAAAGGAGCAAGTTACAAGCATTAGAGATGAGTTCGGGCTCATTTTTTGAAGCCCGAGCCCGAAGACTTTTAATCCGAGCCCGCCCGAGCCCGAGCAATATTATTAAAGTTGGAGCCCGAGCCCGAAATTTCAGCTAAATACAAATAAAATTAACTACTTCATTAAGAGGATACAATAAATTTTGGAGCTTCACACACCTTTTAGTCCCCCGTGCCGCTATTTTTTGAAATAAGTACGTCTATTTATCCCATGAATCACTTTTTAAGATCTGTTTCAAGGAGTATGTTCAACAAAGGAGAAATTTTTCACGAGCCCGAGTCGGGCCCGGGCTCGGGCTCGGGCTTTCGGGCTCGGGCTGAGCCCGTCTCATCTCTAACAAGCATGCCTTTGAAATAGATATACACATGCCTGATGCCACTTCTCACTCTGTAACTGGGCTCAGGTTTCAAAGGAAGACTGCTAAATGAACGAACAAGCACTACTCTGCCACCCGCCGAATTTCAGGGTAGACTTTTGTTTGAATTTAAGTCACTTTTTAGACATGTTGGCGACTGCATTTGTCATGTAATACCTAATATATTGTGTGAATGGAGCATTTACACCTTCCTCCTTTTTCTTTCTTTCTGCTTTGTTTTTTCTTTTTCAAATGTCCCCTGCTGGAGAATGTTTTCTCTCAAATGTCCCCCCCTGGAGAAAATGTTCAATTCGCACCCTGGTGATACGTATGTCGATAACTCTTCGACTCTTCCGATAGATTATACTTGTATCTGTTTGTTCTTAGAATTATAGCAGCATTACCAATCGGGAGTGGGTCACCTTTTGTGGGGTAATTATTAGTTGGCGTTATAAAAAGAACGTATTAACCCAACATTGCTGTCATTTTGAATCCTTTTTATGTTCCCTACTTTTCCTAAAAAATTGTCACTATATTTTAAGAATATCTCGTACATACCATAGAGGAGGAATAGGTGGAGCGATCGTCCTATTGTGCTGTCCAGAGAAAGTTGAAGCTAAGATAACAGCATAACAGGTAAAGAAAATTAACGAATTTGGCTGTTTATCGAAATCTTTCTCGTGAAATTAAGCATTTTCGCCCCCTAGAAAGCAAAACGAGATTTGAAGGAAATAAAATAGTTTTTGCAGCCAATTTCCATAACTCATGTGATTTACATGATTTTTTCAGTTTAGGTTTACAATTGCTCTCTCTCTACCTTATTCCTCTTCTATGGTACATATGTATTCTAAAATCAGTATGCCAGACTGAAAACTTAGGATTTGTGTACAGTTTACAAGCAAAGCTTCATGATTTCCTAAGTAGAATTTAGATAACCTTCTATTGGGGGTAGAGACGCCTTATCCCATTTCTAACCACGGATTGATTTCCGGCAGGGCATTCGGGGCGAACATCCGAGACCCCAAACAAAAAGGGGCCCCCTAAATTACTCTAAGTTAAAAAATTTGCCAGTTTTGATTTTACTTTAAAATAATTGACAGAGAAACTAATTTTATGAAAGATAATAGTAATAATAATTACTCTTTTACTATTTCCCTGCTTTAGCATTATATCCACAACCTTTTTAGCTAAACGGTATAGTCTCTGGCAATTTATTCAGCGTAAACTTATTACGTAAGCGTGACGTACTTAGTGATGTATGTTTATAGCGAGGAAACGGGGCCATCGTGATTCTATCGGGCCTGCTTGTGCACTCCGATGAGTCATCCAAAGAGGCCTACGGATGCTCACTTATTGGTTCCAGCAATTAGATACGTCATCTAACTGCCGAATCTAACCAATGAGGAAAAATCCGTAGGCCTCTTTCGGAGTGCACAAGCAGGCCGCTATAATCACGATGGCCCCGGAGGAAACCATAAAGTTGATTTTCAATCGGAACATATAAAAGGAAATAGCTCCCTAAGTGGAGCAAAGTGAAGATCTATCCTGCTATAAATAAATGCTCTGATATAAATATTAGGAAAATAAGCACAAAAATATTGTGCACCATATTACTTGAAAAATATGGAATGAAATTAATGACTGAAGGTTAAATAATGTAATTGAAATATTATTATCCTATATAATAATATTATTATCGAACTATTACTTTTCATTTTGCATCTTGATTAAATAATTATTTTTATGCTGCTATAATACCCTTCTTTGTATAGTGTGATATGAAAGTTGTTTTGTCGGATATAAGACAGTTTCCGTGACAGGGGCCCCCAATGAAGCATTTGCCCAGGGCCCCCATCTCTGCAAATCGGTCCCTGTTTCTAAAAACCTTATTCGGAGACGTGACTTTCTCATAAGTGCGATAAATTGGTGTTTTAGATCTCACCACAGAAACTCTGCTAATCTAAATTAGTGTGTGATGACACGCACGCTCAGATTTTCAGATTCGTCACAGACATCAAAGTCCGATGAAGCTAATGGCCGCGTGCAGCTGTCAGTGTCACGCCACTGACGAAGCACACGATTTAAAAACGATTCAATAAGACTGCCTCTGTGACTGCTCGAAACTTTTCCTCCTAATAACCCGAAAAAAAGGGAACTTCTTTTTTTTTCAAGTGGTAATAAATCTACTTAACCCTTTCATTGCTGCAGCGAAAGTAAAAATCGACGAAATTCCTCTGCTGACACCCAACACCACCTCATTGGAAACGCTTTCACATCAATCTTGTGCCCAGTGTCAATTTATGACATCCTGTAGAAACAAGAGTGAAAAAAAAAAAAAAGTTAGGAAGGAGAAGAGAAACAACTCCACCCTTCCACGAAAAAGCTTGGAGGGGGAAAAAAAGAAAAAAGAACATCTGCCTGGGCATTTTGTTTGCGCATCTTGTGGTCGCAGTTTGAACTGCAGAGCCCAGGGGATAAAATAATGTGTCATAAAAAGTAAACGATGTTTTTCTAGCAGGAATCAAATTTGTTGTTAAAATGATCTTTCTCTACT
The DNA here is from genome assembly GCA_038373885.1 of Cheiracanthium punctorium. Classification (NCBI taxonomy): domain Eukaryota; kingdom Metazoa; phylum Arthropoda; class Arachnida; order Araneae; family Cheiracanthiidae; genus Cheiracanthium; species Cheiracanthium punctorium. Next base: position 373,110 of record JAWZYV010012571.1, on the reverse strand, counting down.
CTTCCCTCTCTCTCTGTTCCTTCCGTCTGTAGTTCATTTCTTATACTCCTGAGGCCAGAAGTTTAACTTCGCGATACACAAGATATGTTCTTGTTTTTCTGAAGTTGATCTCCCCCCCCCCCTTTTAATAAGTAGGCTTTGTTTTCCAGAGAGATCTCAACGATTGGACAGAGACTTGGTTGAGAACCAGCTGGGAAATTTCAGGGATGTTCTTTTATGGTAGGTGCGTAGTATCGCCTTCAAAAAGCCCCGCCGTATTAAGTACCGGCAATTGAATATTATCGCTGGCTACGGAAGAGGGGAAAATATAAGGGATTCTTTGATCAGAAGAATGAAGAAAGCTCCATATTACTGTCATCAGTGCAGTAACGTTTAGTGTAGTTCCCTATAATGCTATCATATGGCACTTTATATCTACTCACAGACTCACTGTATTAATGTCTGCATTATTTTAAGCTATTTGAAAAGACGTTCATTTGCTGCCAGAGATGAAATGGCTAGAGGAGACTTAAAAGATGGGGGAGGGGGGATGTTTTCAGAATATTTCTTTTCCCATCTAATTGACATTTTGAAAATAAATATAACCGATATTTACTTTCAAAAAAGACTTTCAGCTTTTTGCAGCACTTATGAAAATTTTCTATTATTTAAAATGTATGTTATAGAAAAACGAACACTATTTGGAAAAATCAAAAAGAAAGAGAAAATTTCCTGAATTTCTGTAAGAACAATACTACGAAAATTTTGTTTTTTAATTTTCTTCACCTTGAATATCATAGAATGGAATCTGTATAAACCTTTTTAATTCTCAACTAGCATGCTGCTTTCAATCCATGCTTTACATTTTATGATTTTAAATGAAACGTATTGCACCAGCGAATTAAAAGTACTTACATTGTTTTGTGGCACATTTTTAAAGAATTAATGTTACTTATCTTTTTTACCTACATAAAAAATATTTTTTTATATTATAAAATAAATGATTCTACAGAAATCCAGATTGACAACCACATATTAAATGTGCTAAGATTGCTTTTGTTATCAAATTTGAATATTTCAGTGGATTTGTCCAAAAGATCTCTCGAAAATGTTCATTGTTTGTTGTAACTGTAATTAATAAACTCTTTTTTCTATCGCTAACATAATATATTTTACTTTAAAATATACGTATTTCACTTTAAAGTTTTTACCTAGGAATCTCATCAACGTAATAAAATTCATGTGACACAATCTGGGAAAAAAAATGGATCACATTGAAAGGGTTACATGTTTAGCAAAATAATGCATGCTAAAGATGTTTTGTGAGTGCTAACTCTCATTAAAAAAAATCATTGTGAAAGAGAATTGAGTTTGGACTGGGAAAAAATTTCTGGGTATTTTTGAATCCCTGACATTATTTATTTTCAAAATTCTCTCTTGGCTGCGTGATTAAAAGGAATTAAAAGTATTTTAAAGAAAAGAAGTCTTATTTTCAAGTGATATCACACCTACTCAGAATGCGTATTAAAAAAATTGCACTGCGCAATCGCTACATCCCGGTGGAGCAATCAAAGAACTATTCTGGGAAGTAAAATCGATCAAAAGAGAGTCTTCTCTATTGAGTCTTTGGAATGATGAAAGCGAACAGATTAAATATGGATTATAAAATTAAGAAATGAATAGGTTAAAATGAAAAAGCAACCCATATGAAATAATACACGGCGAAAAAAAATGTTTCGTTGAATTCAATAAAATTTTGTTGATTGAACAAAAATTTAGTTGGAGCTATTTTAACCGAAACATTTTGTTAATTTTAACCGAATTTTGTTAAATTGACAAAATATTTCTTTGAATTAACAAGCATTTTGTTGATTCAACAAAAATATTTATTTGAAAAAAAGCCAACCAAAATGTTGTTGAATTATCAAAACACTTTTTTCAGTGTATGTTTCTTCTTAAATATCGCCCCTTCTTTTAAACTTTCTGGATGCGGCACTTCTCTAAAATAGGCTGCCAGAGCTTATAAAATTATCCTGAAATTTTAATTAAGATTACAGTTCTAGCTCTGGTGGGCTGCCTGAGAGTCCAGTTGAAATTCTGGAAAAAATTGCACAGCACTATATGAGCCTGAAGTAAAGTGACCAACCGTTCCGTATTATACGGAACAGTCCCATATTTTGAGGTTTTGTCCCGTATTTAAAAGTAGTCTCGTATTCTCATCCCTGTGATAACTGCAAAAAAATGTAGTCGGGCTTTGTCAAAAATTGCAATTTTAGAGGCAAGCAATTTAAGCGCAGCTCCAGCGAGTGGGCCACGGGGGGGGGGGGGTGTCCCAAAGTCCCTTGCAAACTTTTTGTTTTTAAACTTTAGATTCGTATACTTCCCGATTCCTCACGTTCAATTTGCATTTTGAACAATTTATAGACTCTCCAAAATGTTCAATGGCCCCCTCTAAAAATGCAGCTTGGAGCTGCCCTTGATCCAATTTAATATAAAAATGTGTTTTTTTTTTTTTAATTTACAAAGAAGAACGCAAAATAAAAAAAATTCGAAATGCTAATGATTGTGAATTAAATACGGGAAATTTTAATGCACCCTCCTATTGTGGTGTATCTGTCATAACTCAATACAACATTACCTGCTCACTAAACATTCAGCGTTTAAAGGAGGTGGTTAATTTTAGCAATCTACAAGTAAATCTGTGTGTGTGTGTGTGTGCGTTTGGTAATGCCATCATCTACTGATTAAAAATTTGCATTAAAAATAGCATCTAAATTGAAATAATTGAAATACTCTTATTTTCAGCAATTTTAACACCTCTCCCCCCCCCCTTCTCCCCGCACTTAAGTGGGTGTCCCGTATTTAAACTTAAGAAAGATGGTCATTTTAATTGAAGACCAGTTTTCCGCATTCCACTCAACTTTTTTTTTTAACTTTTAGTTCTGAAAAACCAGCAACTTTCGTTTAAAATTACAATTTTTGAAACTCTGACGAGCAGCTTTTAGAGTTGAGCTAAAATTTTGGGAAAATCCACTCAGTATTATAAATCTAAACAGCAACTTTTCCAAAACTTACACGAGTCTTCCTTTCCATTAAAAAGAAAAAATAATTCCATGCTACTGCTCATATCAGCGTTTCTGTAATCGCTCTCGAATTAAAAAGAAACTTTCGAGCAGGAGGTTTGACCGCCAGACGCGAATCTTAGAAATCCAGTTCTTTAACAAAAGCGCTTTTTTTTCAGTGGAATTCAAAAGAAAATCACTTTTAAAATAAGAGAAACTTCGTAATCTAGCGTTTTTCGGTCAAGATGTTTGACTTCCCGCCCCCCCCCCCTTGTTTCTTTAGTTAAAAAAAAAGAAAGAAAAAGGGACAATATAGTAAAAATTGCTGACTTCAAACTAAGACTGGTTATTTTGAGGATACGAAGGGACACCTGCTTCCTCAATGGCCGCAAAGCTTTTTGACTTCATTCTTTAGTTTTTAAAGTTGAGAAAAACCTTTCTATTCTACCTTTGAACTCACCCGTACATCTACGGTTATAATAATAATTCATTTGTTTTATATTCAGGCATCTCTTGCCGTAGACACGAGTTTTATATACCATTATTTTTGGAATAAAGCTTACTTTAAATTTTCATGCCCAGTTGAATAAAGGATCTTGTCTTCGTATTATCCCCCCATCTGCAATATGCTATTTATACTGGATATCATAACAGACTTGTAAATTGTGAAATTACCAGATATATGAGTTTTAACGAAAGTTATGTAATAATAATTTGCAGATATGATGGGCGGTCTTTACAGCGAGAACTTGAGGGATTATCTCCGTATTTAGTGAAGTAGTATGAAGATCGCGATTTCCTTTCCTGTCTGATCCGTTCATAGTAATGAAATGAATTAAACACTACATTTTTTCTGAATCTTTATTCGTATAAATAAATCTCCAGTTTAAAGTACGTTTCGGAAAAGTCCATCCTTCATCAGCTGCAAAAAACTGCCTACGTACACGTAAAGGCAGGGCCAATGCAAAGACTTTTTTTTAGGGGAAGGAGATGTCATTAAATTGCCAAGTCCAAATATCGGTTTCTACCTACTTATTTATTTTTTTTATCAAACTAGGGGCCAAGGCCCCCAGACTCGCTACGCTCGCTTTTCATATGAGGCATTCGGCCCCTAATCGGGCTTATTCGTAAAAAAGACATAATTTCAACAGAGAAAACCCGAAGATTGGATCAGATAGAATGTTATTGAGCTAAGCTACACATTGCTTAGTTCTTGCATCTTCATTGGTACATAAAAATTTAAACTTCACACTACAGTAGACCCCCTACCCCTCATAACACGGAAGATATTTTGTTATGGGAATCCGTGTTGTACGGGTCCTGAGCTATACTCCACCTGGAGTGCGGATTCCGCTTATAATCGCTGGAAAAATTATTTGTACTCCTCAGAAACACAATGATATTTAATGTTGCCATTCAAAGGTTATACTAATTAGGAGCTGAAGCGTAATAAAATAAGAACATATGTTTCAGCTGTATTTTTAATAATGTAAAACCTATTGGACACCTTGCGAATTTGCCACCCATGGCGATTTTTCATTATTTGGCGACTTGCGTACATGTAAAGTTAATAAAAGCTACGGAACAGATAGAATAGCCTGCCACCAATGGCGACTTTTCATTATTTGGCGATTTACACATACTCACAACCTATATTTACTGTTCATTTAAGGTTACCGGAAAACTGTTATCCATACTTTCATTTACATAATCGTTTGCAGATTGGCGTACTTAACACCACGAATTATACCATCTCGTCGCGCTAGCAAATATCCAAAGTGTACTATAACTGCTATAATGGCATAGTTAACGCCAAATATTTCTACTGGTAGCAAATAATCCAGCTGGACGAGAACCGGCTTTAAAATAATCTGCATTTTAATTATTTTTCATTTTCAAGATATTAGGTATTCTGTTTTGGAACAACGAATAATCGCTAATTATAAACTCCTGTTGTCTAAGCGAACTTACTATTTGAAAATTGTCAACTTTGTGCAACACATTTTGAGTTACTTATTTCATATAGTTTTTATTTTGGCGTAAAATGGGCGTAATTCTAACTCATGTTTGTAAATTTCACGCGATTCTAGATGCTTGGAAACGCTTTGTTGCAAAGGAATGAATGATTTTATGCCAAATCTGGCAACCATTCGGTTTATTTTTTCAGTTTTTTATTAATATCTTCTAAAATAATTTGATTTTCGAAATTTAAATCAGCTTAGCAGGTTCCTCGGAATTTTTCGAATCTGTGGGTACCTTAGTTGAAACTTAAATCCCCACGGTTTAGGAGGAAATAGGCCAACAAGCTTTGACAGCGCCAGCGGCCTTTACTTTTTATTAGAATAGGGAGATACCCAAATTAAATTTCATGCTGTTCTGGAAACTCGCGGAATCTTTTCGCAATCGAAAGATTTCGTTTTGTGTACACAGCTATTCTCATGTCCATGCAAACGATTTATTTGTGAAAAAAAAATGATAATAAACTGTGTAATCTGGAAAATCTCTTTTAAACGAATTTGAATCCCAATTGTATGACGTCATATTCACTTGAAAAGGGTAATTTTGTCACGCAAATGATTTACTTTTTTGACTCTTGGAAATAAAATGGTGCTGAAAATAGCGAAAAATCGCTTAAAAAGGTGGGAACGGGTAGATTTTCAGATTTTTAAAGAAGCGCAGATTGTTTTCTATATTTTTATACATGATCATGAAAATTTTCAAGCGGATCGTGCAAACGGTGAAGAAGTTATTAGGCTTTTTGTGTTAACTTTGTAAATTTCACGCGATTCTATATACTTGGAAACGCTTTGTTGCAAAGGAATGAATGATTTTATGCCAAATCTGGCAACCATTCGGTTTATTTTTTCAGTTTTTTATTAATATCTTCTAAAATAATTTGATTTTCGAAATTTAAATCAGCTTAGCAGGTTCCTCGGAATTTTTCGAATCTGTGGGTACCTTAGTCGAAACTCAAATCCCTACGGTTTAGGAGGAGATAGGTCCAGAAGCTTTGACAGCGCCAGCGGCCTTTACTTTTTTTTAGAATAGAGAGATACATTAGCCAAATGGGTTTGTGTAATTTTGCCAAGTGTACTAGAAATAGAAAGTAAATTATAGTTTTCGTTGAACTTTTTTTTACGAAGTTTACCAACTAGGTATCTAATTTGCCAAGTTGAACAGGATTTTCGAGTCTTAGGGGAGAAGCCCCACCCACCCTTTAGCAAGGGCCTTGCATATAGGCAAGAAAGCAGAAAATATTTATTTCTTTGCAAAGGAAGGGCAAGTAATTGTGTGGCTTGAACGGTGGGCAAACTCCATACAAAATCGCCCTTTCTTGAGGTGTGATAAATCATAATTTAACCATTTTCGATACAACCTGTAATATTAACTAACAACTCACCTCCTTTTGATAGTACTATGTTGCTATATGCATTCTCCTATGATAAAATATCTTTTTGCCAAATTTTGTTACAATAAACCTTGTATTTTTTTCATCGATCACATATTTCTTCTTTGAAAGCCTTAATTTTGGACACGAGTATTATTATACCAACAACTAAGTCATGTAACATGAAACTACACTAGACCAGAATATTTTGGGATTCTTGAAGAGTCTGAAAAAAAAGCTTTTCTTTCGGGAAAACAATTCCTGTGATATTGCCTTGGTTATGATAACGATGTGCCGTCATAAGAAGCTTGTTCTGCAATATGACAGTTCTCTGATTCAATGCCTTCTTGGAAGATGTGTCAGGAAAATGTCTGAGGTGATGCCCGAGGCCGTAAATACAAAACCCACGAAGATGGCGCTCAAGATAAAAGTTTGATACGTAGCTGTTTCAAGATGTGCTGACTTGTTTAAACTTTTCCGAAATAATAAATCGCTAAAATAGTCACAATATCCTGCCCTATTTTTTAATGGAGGGAGATGGATCGGAAAATGAAATCTATGCGTTCATAACACTATCATACAGCTTTACCTACTGTATTGGCGTCAGTTTTCACGCGAAAAACATTCTTTACGTAAGACGACCAACTATGAGTTGATAAAAGATAAAAATCCCATTGTTCGGAAAAGCAACTGAACGCGTTCAAATATGTGAAATGAACAGGTACAGTTTTACCTAAAATGATCGGTATTGTTTTATGAAATTATCGATAATTTAGTCTTTTAGGAGGCTCATCCACTAATTACATCACGCTTCTAGAGAAGGAATTTTAAAGTGTAAAAGAGAATAACAAAATAATGGTGTAGGTTACTTGGTATGGTAACTTTCACCAGAAACTGCCAAACATGCTTTACAGGAAAATTGTAGTTAAATTAAGATTTGAGGCGTGAACTGTGTCTATCGATTGACTATTAACATAAATTAACGTCAGTTGAAAAGTAATCACATTTTTCTCACTTTTGAGACATCCCCTTAGTGCTTGGCGACAAATGCCAAAATTTCCAAATTGCAATATCTCGCTAACTATTTCACTTAGAGACAAGGGATTTCTTTAATCAATTTTCTTACACAAAGAGCAACATTTTTCTAAAAATAAGTGATAGGAAAGAAGGGACCGTATAAAAATTAAATTTCGTATTTTAATATGTATACGCCCCTTGTAAAAAATTACCATATCTGAAAGCTACTCTTAATTTGACTAAACTTTTCTAATTGAAAATATGTTTCAATCACTTACGGTTTAAAAGATTGTTACATCTACTTTTAAACACCCGGTATGTATGTATGTATACATTATATATATACATATGCGCATCCCACTTCGAATAAAATTTACAGTTAGTAAAATATGTTTGATACATTAATTAGATGATGTACAATATTTCAGCCCTTCATCATAAAAAAGATCTCAGAATTATGTTCAAACGTAGTTGGCGAGGGGCTATTTATAAATTTGAGTATAAATGTTTACAGCAATGATTTTTTTTCCACGTAATTTGTGTTGACACCTGATACACGATAATTCAAAGCAATTTGTTCCCTTCGAAAATTGTTGAAAAGTAGTTCAAGTCAGCACATATCATTTTCATTTCATATCTATGACACTTTTTTGGAGTGAAATAATCAAATTTTATACATCACCTCTTGAGTGTATGGTGCACAATTTGCTTACAGGGAACTTTTTCTATGTGGGCCGTAAAGAAATTTAAATTTTGTATTTAATCAAATTTAATCCTCCAAAATTTTTAATCGATTTCATAAAACTTTGTACTTTATTTTACATAACTTTGTAATTTATTATGCATGTCTATGATCATTATTCAAGGACTAAATGCCGAGATCAATGTTGTTGCAATACACTGCATATAAGTTCCTCCGCTTAAACTTTTAATGGTAACCTCATTATCTGTATAATTAAAGCGCAAAGTAATTTTTTTACATAATCCTACACTACATAAAAAAGAATTATTCGCTTTTTTTTAAGGAGAACTGCCATTTCATAAATATGACAATTCATTTCCTTTGGCGATTTTTATTGTTTACGAGACGTCATTTTGAGCTATAAAAGTATTTTTGTGTAAAAGTAATCTAAGTTATGGACATAGAATTAAAAACTTTCAAAAATGAAATGTGAACATTATGAATGTTTCAACTGTTGAGCCCATTAAAATCTTAACAAACATTTTCTGTGGAAAGCTGCAAGAGTTTTAAATACAGTAGGGAAAAAGTAGAGTAATACTTATAAAGATCTAACTCCACAGGAAAAAGAACAGAAAAATAAAATAGGTAAATAAATAAACAAATAAATGAATAATAATAATAATAAAGACCATCGGTATAAATATTATGTATGTTCGTCCGATTTTTTTAAAAATGATTTAAAAATCCTTTTAATAGGGGGTAATGATTTCAGGGTTCATTTTCACCTCCATCCATCTATTGAAGTTGAAACAAGTTTTAAGGGGTTTTGTCCTCCCATCTAGTACCTATTTTTAATATACACCCATCCGTGTAAAAAGCCGAGCATGAGCTTCTTTCTCTGTAGCTTACCCCAAACTCAAAATTTGTCCATGATGATTTGTCAAAGATGTCCATGTGATGTATCTGTACATCATGTCGGCAAACCTAGCAAGCACCGTAGAAACTACATTTTAGTGACACGAACAAACCTCGCACAATGAAATTAAATGTTAAACGTCTGCTTTGAACATTGAGTAACGGAATTCAATTCAAATTGATGGGATTGTAATGGAATGAAATTTTTAAGCAACTCAACTTAACTACATAGAAATATTAAACTTAATTACCTAGAAATATTTTTTGGGGATTAAATATAATTTAAATTCAGGTTTTAACAGAATTTGTTTCGAAAAGCAGTGGGTTAGTGCAACACCTCCTGTATAAAGAAAGCCTAACAACTCCTACATCACCAAGCTTTGACGTCATCATTTGGCCTACAGTTAAATGTTTTATTTTCGTAAAATAAAAGTATAAAGATTTCTGGTGAATTTATTCATGAATAACAATATTTTAATAATTTGAGATAAAAAATATAATTTTCTACCAAATGGCAGTTTTTAACCATTACTAATTAGATAACATGGTAAGGAAATAGATTGGAATGAACAATTTTGTATAAGAAAGGTATTTTAATTTTAATTTTTTATTTAAGATATTTTCTAATATTTGTAGCATTCACCAGAAATTTTAAATAGTTTTACTTTGTGAAAGTAAACCCGTGATGACGTCATTACTTGAAGGCCTAGCGATGACGTCAAAGTTTCAGTTGTTAGGCTTTCTATATGTAGGAGGTGTTGGTTAGTGTAATCGAGTGCAGTGACAGAATCTGCGAAGAAGGATGCTTACGTAAACGGTTATCATTCAAGTAACATATGACCAACGGCACCTAGACGTGTTCTGTATACACCGACTCCGGAATTTAGCTGTAGTAAACTTTCCAGAATTTCTTGGTTTATCCACAGAAAATTATGGTATTCGATTATCATTACGTCCATTCGCGCTATTTTATCAGAACTCCGATAAAATTTGACCATGGTGTTATTCTGGGAGGAAGGAAACAAAAGCGCTTCAGTTCTACTGCAGCGAAAAAATTGTCAAACAGTGAATCATCATTACTTTTTATCATTATTACTATTTAATTCTTTTAATGAAGTCTGCAGACCCTAAAGCGCAGACATATAAAAAAAAACTACGACTCAACTTTTTGTAGGAAATTCCTAGACATCTGAATACTCAAAATATCAAAATATTTAATGAATATGTTTAGTCTTCAAATGCTGTCGTCTAGCAAATGAAGCAGAACATAAATTCAAATTATATTCCAAGGGACGCTATCTAAATCAGTTTCTGGCTCTTCTTTCGGCAGGAAGATGTCAGATGTTATCTCTGAAACATAAAGTAAAAATGGTTACTGCCACTTTTTAAGATCTTCTTAATAATAATAAATGCTTTATGTAGAAGAACTGTTCTGCGACAGTATGAGGCCCGAGGTGCTCTGAAAAAGCAATTGTGAACGCAATTTACAAATGTTTAAGAAACCAGGAAAAGAAAGAAAACGCTGCATTTTTCGCTTCAGAATGAAAGCAGATCAAGAATCAAGTTATCTATCTGAAGCCTTTGGGCACAGAAGCTTTAGTGGGCCCCTGGACAAAAATGTCTTGTTGATTAATAAATTGATACCTAATCTTATTAATGTATACTCAACAGTTCTTGTATAAACATTCGGTAAGTAGCAATTGTACCATAAACTTGTAAAAAGTTAAATCTTTTAAATGCCAAATAATTCAATAGGTTTCACTAAAACTACATCAGGATATTTACTCAGCAATCACACGCAAACTAAAAGGTTTTTAAAATACTGCAGCTAGCCGCAATTACTTTGAGCAGAGATAGCGGAATTCAAATCTTTATTCACATTGCAATGAAGGATAGGTGCAAAAAATGTCATTCGAAATGTCACTGCCCCGAGATTGACAAAGAGAAAAAAAAATGACAAGAAAAGAATCTGCAGCTGAAAGTTAAATTGTCAGAGAGCCTTGTCAATTGACTCATCACATGTTGCCCCTCCGGATAGCGTGAGGTCTCTTAAGGGATGGTGGAAAAAAAGGTGTGGACGCCACATGACTTCCTTGTACGCCCATTAAATTATACACACTTTTTAAGCACTTCATTTAAACTTATTTTATTTGGAAGTGAGGCATCATACTCCAGTGAATTTAAGGTTTTCTGAGTTTCTCGCCAAGGAGCAGTGGCATATCGTAAAGTTGAGTTCGGTTTGGAAAATGTGGTTTTGGTGCCAAACTCGTAGTACTTCGCCAAAAGTTGCTTAGCAAATGAAGGGTCCACGGGAAGAACGATGAGAGTCCACTTTTCGTCAATGTTGAGGTTTCTACTACATTCTGTTGTTCATTAGTGGCACTATTAATATCCGAACCCATAAGGAGAAAGAACGATGAGAATACACTGAAAAAATAGCCCAAAGATACAGTTTACTGTGGAAGAACGTGGAAAGTCCCGTGCGCCTTTCAATTTTTTGGAAAATCAGCTGTGTGTATTGGACTCTCATCGTTCTTCTGGGTCTTCCTTGAAATATTGGCATGATTTTGGGATGATCTAAACCAATGGTTCCCAACCGAAGAATCTAGAATACCTAGGAGTTCGCGAATATAATACACTGCTGGCCATCGTAAATGCAACACCCTGAAGGAAGCATGCAAATAATATGAAATTTACAACATGCATTAGCTGAGGTGAGATATGCAAATGATTAGAATTTCAGCGCAGACGCACATCAAGCGCGCCTGTGGCGCCACCTCAAAGCGCTTTTTAAGGCTTGGAGATTTCGACGGTTTCAAGTACAGCAATTGTGTTTTTCTTGCTTTTTTTTCAAAAAAACGATAAATTATGCCTCGTAGGAAACAACGATCATCTTTTGATCAAGTATCCGAGTTTGACAGAGGAAGGATAGTGGCATACCGAGATTGTGGGTTATCTTTCAGGGAAATCGGTCGTCGTATTGGACGAAACCAAACAACTGTGATGCGGATATGTGATCGTTGGGTGCAGGAGGGTACGACGGACAGACGTGATCGACCGCATCGACCTCAGTGCACCACGTCACGTGATGACAGGCAGATTGTACGCATGGCAGTGACGGACCGCTCAGTCACATCACGAACCATATCACAGCAGATTCAGTCTGTAACGCATCATCCAGTGTCTGCGCGTACCATTCGACGTCGTTTACAGCAGAATGGTCTGTCCGCAAGACGTCCGTTGCTTTGTCTACCTCTGACGCGGAACCACAGACGTCTCCGCCGCCAATGGTGCGATGAAAGAAGGATGTGGACGACAGAATGGAATGAAATTCTCTTTACTGACGAGTCACGCTTCTGTATGCAACACCACGACGGTCGGATTCGAGTCTGGAGACACCGTGGAGAGAGGATGCTGAACAGCTGCATTATGCACCGTCACACTGGTCCTGCACCGGGTATTATGGTATGGGGCGGTATCGGATATCTCTCTCGCACTCCTCTAGTACGCATTGCCGGTACTTTAACCAGCCAGCGCTACATCTCCGAGGTGTTGGAGCCAGTTGTCCTTTCTTACCTTCAGGGCTTGCCAACAGCCATATTTCAGCAGGATAATGCACGGCCACACGTGGCACGCATTGTCCAAGGGTTCTTCGTCAATCACCAGATTGAATTGCTTCCCTGGCCGGCGCGCTCTCCGGATCTTTCGCCGATAGAAAACATGTGGTCCATGGTTGCTCAACGACTGACCCAGAGTTCATCCCCAGCTGTCACACCAGATCAACTTTGGCAACGTGTGGAAGCTGCTTGGTCTGCTGTACCCCAAGAACACATTCAAAGTCTCTTTGAATCAATGCCGAGGCGTGTGGCAGCTGTGATCTCCAACAACGGCGGCTACTCTGGGTACTGATTTTGGCAGGAACCACGCTTCATAGAATGCTGTAAATTTAATCATTTGTTACTTGGTCAACATGTTATCTACACAATAAATTTTGTTGTGATATCTCTTGTTTTTCTTGGTGTTGCAATTTGGGTGGCCAGCAGTGTATATTGCTATACAACGATTATACAAGGGGTTATTTAAATTGCCAATTTCTTTTTAATATTCGAAGAGGTTCATGAATAAAAAAAAGTTTACCAACCACTGGTATAAACACTGGTAACCGTTGTGTAAAAAAGAAAAAAATATAGAATTTGACGAAATCCTCAATGTCCACAAAACTAGGAAAAATAAAATTATTGCATGTTATTTTTTGAAAATGATTACTTGCAGCATTGTAGGCACTTTAGCCTACACATACAAAAGACTCTTGATTTATTACAGTAAACTAGAAATAAATAAACTATTTGAAAACTATTTTAATAGATTTACATTTAAGTCAGAAATTGTGTCAGATTTAAGCAAAACAAAATAAAAGGAAAACGAATAATAGAACAAATTTGTTATATATTTTGATGTTCATAAGAACAGCATGCTCTTAAATGAAAATCGAAAGCGTTGCTTTGATAGCTGTTTCACAAGTATCTAAAACCCTACACCCCATTGCACGCTAAACAATTTCGATACCATTGACTACCGGTTGTTCAAATAAAAAGAGGGGGGGGGGGGCACGACTATGTTTTATTGTGAATTTTTAATATGAAAATATTTTAATTTTCATTTTGTCTCCTGTCTTTGATTGACTTGTCTTTTGTCTTTGTGCACCTGTCAGTCTGCTCTCGAGCTTTTGCAAATAGGCATGGATTAAAACGATTTTTTAATTTGATTGATGTATGTTACAGAGAATTATCTGTTAAACTAGCTCTTGCTCTCACCTTGTACAAGGCATTGACATTGGCGCTGGAACTGGGGGGGGCAGAGGGGGCACTTGACCCCCCAGATTTTGTAGTGAGGGTCAAAGTATACCCCCCCCGCCCACACACACACCACCACCACTTTTCGAAACCCAGAATTTTTCGAAACATTTTTTGATACATCATCAACCAATTTTCGTGTAATATATCGTGTAAAATGTGTTGCTTGAAGAACAGGGAAGTTCATAAATAAGGACAAAACCACAAACTAGCCAAGCCTATAGAGTGGGCAGGTTCCAGAATCTATAAGCCCCCCAGCATTAGCTGTTGCTGGCCTTTAGCAACAATAGCATAGAATACGATGTTGTAGATACGATAATAGTATGTTGAAAGATTGATTTTGGTACGGATTTAAATCCTATTTACTAAAATATATAATTCATATACATAAAAAAGTTACAGCAGCTATCGATTTGTATGAAGTATTGAAAGAATTTACTGCGCGCAGTGACAGAGACCAATCGTTTTGGCAACGTCTAGGCCTACATTTTACATAATGTATCATTGCCTTTTTTTTTTTTTAAACATGGATTACATTTGCCAAGCTTATAGTTATATGCACAGAATAATACAATTTGAGGAACATACTCTTTCAGTTTCAGCCTTAATAACCTTCTTAATGTATAGAACATTTCCACTATTAATTATTATTAAATAGACATGGAAATACTTTGATTATTTTTATAATAAATAATTTATGTTGCATGCTTATCGAAAAAAGGTTTAGTACATAAATTTTAAAAAGTAATATTTGTAGAAATTACAGTAATTATGAGGTATACGGAAAAAGTCACCCCCCCCAATCCTCCTGAAAAAGTCCCTTCCGGTGCCTCTGGGCACTGAAACAATTTCTGGTGGATTATACACAAAATAGTGAATGTAACTCACGAGAGATGCTTCTATACGCTTTTGTTAGGTGCTTCAGTTACTACTATGCACTGGTTGAAAGACGAGTAAAGTATTTTGTTCGAAAGTTTTCTCAAACAATACGTTCTACTTAATCCTCCTTGATTTTTTAAAAATCCATTTGTTAAAATTTTCTGTTCTTGTAGAAATACGTTTTTCATTAGCACATACACACACACACACACACACACACACACACACACACACACACACACACACACACACACACACACACACACAAAAAAAAAAAAAAAACATATCGAATTTCGCTTGAAATGCATAAAACACTGCATTTTCAGTAGGAATCAAATCTCCACGAAGTTGATGACCCTAGTTCCTAAAATATCCTTCTTGCAATTATCTTCTAACCACAAACTCAGCCATGTCTCTCTCCTTTTTTTGATGCGAGTTCATTAGGAATGCATCGAACCAAAAAAAAAAAAACATGTTAGCTCTAAGAAAAAAGAGACATTTCAAACCGATCTCTATTTAACTTATCTTGTGTATCACTTAGCAGCGAGATAAATTTGGCAAACTGTTAGAAATGAAGGCGAAAAACTATGATGAAAGGAGATTCAGAAATGCTGCCACATGTTGGTAAACAACTGTAATTGTAACGCAGTGAATGCTGTTGATGTTTTCAGATTACTGATTAGCAGAAACGGGGAACACATTTCTATTTATTTCATTCATAAGCCAGACCTATCTCAAGTTTCATTAGGTGTTAACAAAATGCAGTATTACAAGATGGTGTCTATAAATAAAAATTTAGGAAATATCTGTTTTTAAACGCGTTTGTTCTTATCATGTGTAAGCTCTAATCCACTGACTGAAATGAGAAAGACGAATCATGCTTAAAAACATCGATTATAGAACGAAATGAAACAGTTCTCTTGTTTGTGAGACCATGAATTCTCGTCCGCTTAATACGGGAAGTATCTCCGCAGACTAATAGCAATTTTGCTTTCCTCGTCATTTTGTGTTCGATACTATTGTTATGAACGTTCCACAGATGCATTCTAAACATCGCAGATTATGCGGACAAAATTTTTCTCTTCTCACTTTTCTAGTTAAGAGAAAAATGTGTTTATTATTCGTTAGAATTACTTAATGGAATAAATAACACTGCTCCCTCACACGGAGCAGCGTTCTTCGAATTTTGTCTGCAGGGACAAAGAACGGATGAAATTTACCTCCAAAAACTCGAACGTGATCTAACAGACCTCACAAAAACAGATATCCTGAGACAAATTTACAGTCGGAGGGACGAAATCTCTCAGATTCCTGTGCCATTAATTACGAGCGACATTAAGAATCAGATTGTTGGGATTTTGAACTTCTTTTGCCTCGCATATAATTTTCCGACCTTGAGGGATTTTTTAGTTAATTTATTCTCGAACTCGCTCGCTCTCCGAATGTCATCCAGCTCTGTTGTCACTCTTTATTTGAATTATGTCGTTGGCAAAGGTATTTGCTGAGCCCGCGAAAATCTGGCAATACCATCCGCATATCAATGACGTCGGATGAGAATTTAAGGGCGAGATGTAGATCAGTTCTCGACTCATTAAATTAGGCTTTGTGATGATGCCGTAATTGCCGTAAAGCAGGCGGTTTTTTTGGCGAAGAGGAGATGATTATCGGTTGGGAAGAGTTCTTATTTGGATTAATACGTATATGTGCAGCTCCCCACCCCTTCCCCCTCTGCCATTTTAAAAGCAGGAATTGGGAGGTATGTGACCTTTTGTTGCACTAAATTAAAAAAGCAGGGAGTTTAATAGCCAGTGTTAAGAACAGGGTCTCTTAGTTACGCAACTGTAGTGATTGATCTTCTTAGATAAAAAGGAAATGATCTAATTGGTGTGAGTAAACATCTATTAATTCCTCGTTTTCATCGTCTTAGTCAACAGGTGGTCTTTGTTTACGAGAGGGTATTAACTCTTTCCATTTGCTTTCAAGACTGCTAATGGAATGCAGGATTAGAATCAAGTTTGGTTTGTTAAATTTTTTAACACTTTTCAACTTGTTTTCAACAAATTGAAAGATGTTTGTGATTTTGGTTTGTCAATCTGTCCGTCTCTCTGCTTTAACTGCCCTTAATAAGTATCGTTAGCAATGATATTTTTTTCTTTTTTTGCTGTAGTACATACAATATAAACTACTAAAAATGGTGAAAAAAACACTCAAAATACTGGTGCTAAATTATAAAATAAATAAAAACTTTGTGAAGAAAAGCACAAATGAAATGTTACTTTTAAGAAGTTAGGATCATTTCGGCCAAAAAACTTTTTCGGTCTTCGTCAGACAAGCAAGCCGGAAAGTTTGCAGACCAATAAATTTTATATTCTACTGGCTCGTTACATATTTTAGTGGTTCAGGAACAACGGACCACCGTTATTTTCGACCCTTGCTTATAAACATTTAGTGTGAACATCGGTATTATACAGGGTATCCCAAAAAGGCGGTAACTGACTTTAATTCTTTATCTATTAGAGATAAGTGGGCAATGTAGCTTGAAAAAATGTTCAAAATAAAATCGGAAATAAAACTCCGTTAAGAAAAAATCCTCTATTTCTTTACAAAAAGTTACACTTTTTAAATTTGTGTACTGCATGCGTACAAAAGAATTCAAAATTAGCAAAATGTGCCCCATACACTCATGAAGTGATGCACCAAATTTCAGCCTTTCATAACATCTCAGAGATATCTTTAAAGAAAGATGATCGGGGGCTATACATACATATCTCTTATAGATAAAGAATTAAAGCTCGTTACCTCCTTTTTGAGACACCCTGTATATATTTTGAAATGTCAGTGAAAAAAGCTTTTTAAAATAAAAAGTGATTATTTCTTGCACAGTTTTTCATTATTAAATCTTACTGGAAAGGGTAAATTGCTAACTCAACGATAAATCTCGACCAAAATATTTTTGTTTTTCATTTAAAAAAAGTACTGCTGTTTTCGCTTTAAATATTTTTAGTTCGCTTACAAATCAAATGATTTCTACTGTATAACTGCTCCTATATTCGGGTGGAAATAAAAAGACAGTTTATGTGCTGCAATTAAACTAAGTTTCTTGTGTATAGATTTACATTCCAGGGAAGTTGGGAAATTCTCGCTATAAGCGATCAGTTCTCTCACTTTGACAGGAATAAGATATTATGAACACTTTCTCCAAGTACAGCTGAAATGACCTTGATCTTTCAGTCCTCCAAGCAAACGAGCTTGTTTCACTTGAGCGAATTTTCAGAAGTCAATGAATCTTTTTGTTTTTAACACTGCTGTTTTTTCGTTTATTTTTCTAGAAATTTTTGGGTTCTTAAATGGGAACTTATGCTGAGCCTCTATTGTAAAGCCGACTCTTAAAAAAATTGAATCGTCCGTAACCTTTTCAGGGGGACAGGTACACAGAGAGAGAGAACCGCAAATATTTGACAGTTCTTGAAATTTTTCTAGCCTATTTTTTTAAGGATTAATTCGTGTATTTTTTCTCTTTACGTTAATATGCCATATGAAAATTAAATAAACAAGAGCTTGTGAAACATATAAATTTTGCAGGAAAATAAATTAGTTATTCACAAAATAAAAGTTGGTAAAGTAACTGCTGACAGAGAGGGCAGCTGAACGCAATAATACATAAAAGTGAAGTTCCTTATGCTGATTTTTCGAATATTTATGCGAGCTTTCTATAACCTCTTACGAGCCACTGTACACAATGGGGTACCTTTATAACTTCGTCAATTGTCGTGAACCATATATTTTACTAATAATTGTATTCTTTTTAATTAATAATTTTGGTTCAAATTTTTGAATAAAATAATTTTAACTCGTGTAAATGTGAAAACTCTGAACACAGACCACTTTATTTTCTTTTGTCTTTGTACCAAACAAAAAAATTAACATAGAGAAATTTCCTTTAATGAGCCTTTAGAAAAAGAGTACAGCACAAGCAAAACTAAAGAAGTCAAGTAATACTTTGAATGATACACTTTTGGGAAATCTAATCCTTTAATCATAAAACCAACGTCTCAAAAATCACTAATGCTAATATTTTGTTTTCGTTGGCTCAATATGATAATAAAGTGAGCGGAGAGCTATCCATCTAAAGCAATATTATTTTAATGCAAAATGCAATCATCGTGGAGTATGTTCAAATTGTCGCCTATCTCCCTAACTCGAGTAAAACTCAAGCTATTCGGAGAGATTGACATTGTGGACAGTATTTGGGTAGTTAGTACAAAAAAAAAAAAAAAAAAAAAAAAAAAAAAAAAAACACTCATAGGAAGCATTCAATACATTCAATAATTCTTGCATGATTTCCATATTTAATTTATAAAGGCTGATAAAGACATTACGAGACACGTGTTTACTACCCAGAGGAGGGAACGAAAATACCATGTAAAAGTCCCGATCTATCTCCTCAAGCTTCTCAAGGAAAATATGAGAGAATTTCAAGTAATACTGGAGTTACTCAGCCTGGAAGCGTGGACACCTTGTTCATCTCCTCGAACCAAGGGCTCCCTCAAAACTTCAGCGGTGTATAAATACGAATTTTTGGAGGGGGCCATTGAACTTTTTAGATAGTCTATAAATTGTTTCAAATGCCAATTGAACGTGAGGAATCGTTAAGTATATGAATCTAAAGTTCAAAAACAAAAAGTTCGGAGGGGGCTATGGCCCCTACGGGCCCCTCGCTGGAGCTGCCATTGCCTCGAACTGCTCAAGTCGGATATCATGAATAGGTTGAGTAACTCGAGTTACTCAAAAGTGGCATCGTGAACACACCATGCTAATCATATGAAGTATTTTTTAGTGATTTTAAAAGAAATGATTACTGTTAATTTCAAAAGTACCGTTAGTAGATAAAAAGGTGAAGTGGAGAAGAGGGAACAGTTAAATGACTCCCAGCTTAATCTGACTTAGAATTTTGATCAAACATTCTACAGGGCCTCGCTTGAATGGAAGAGAACTTGGTCAGCAACATGGGTATGTTTACAAGGGTACAATATACAGTATACATGCAAACTCAAAAATTACAAAACATTGCTATCTATGAGTCATGATATTTTAAAGTCAAATTTACGCACGTTATTTCGAATAAAATAAAACCAGTCTTACAGTGGCATAGCCACGAGGGGGTTAGAAACCCATCCCCATGAGGAATTTTTTTTCTCATACAATCTATATTTTCTTCACTCCAATTACACACTCGTATAAATATTGTATGATTTGCAGTAGTCGTACCCCCCCCCCATGAAAAGTTTCTCGCTACGCCACTGCAGTCTTCTGTTTATGACAGTATAATCTCCATCAAAAATGGAAGAGGTATCTTATATAATTATTTTATAGAATCTGCTTATAAAAAGAAAATGAATTATGATATGGATTACGATCTTATGGATTATGATATAAATGCAGTTATTGAAAGAAATAGTGTGCTGACGTCATTTTATTTGCTCTAATTTTTCAGCTTTCAATTTTGAAATTGTGTGAGCAAAGAGTTTAATTATGCAGAATATCTACACGGATAGGATATATGTCTTAGAAAGTGCTTCTTAATAACTTTCTGTTAAATTTTAACTTAACCAGATAACTTTTTTTTTCATGCAGGTTCTTGCAATTTCGGTGAACTGCCTTGTGATAATGGTCAGTGCATAAACCGGAAAGCCTGGTGTGACGGGCCATCGGACTGTCAGGATGGATCAGATGAGGACTTCTGCAGAACAAGGAATCCATCCGACACGAATGGTACGACACATCATTGTTCTTTCCATGGACTACGCTGCCGCATTCCCCTCTAAATACATCCCACACACTAGACTCAAAGCTGTTACGTCATAGAGAAGTGTGCAGGATACAGCATTTCGACGTGACGTTTCATTTACATCATCTGAGTGACAGCTGACTGCGCATCCTTTCTGCGCAGATTTTGCCATTATATTCCTAGTATATTAAATCCAGAAAAGGGTGTCCAGAAAACATCAGTTTTAATTATTCTTAATCACTTCAAAACATTATATGCCGCTAGAAAGTCAAAGTCGAAGGTTCGCTTAACCAATTTAATCACCGAACAATTCATTCAATTTGTTTGAACGTTGCTTGTTTGTCTTTTCAACACTGGCATTCAAGTGAGGAAGGAGTCTTCCGTGAGAAACTCGTAATCAGGTTGCTTATAGTTTCTTTCAGCTTGCAATCTTGTCAGCTAGATTCTTGTGTCTTGTCTTGATACCTGAGCAACAGGTACTGCATTGGCTTTTTTTCTTTCCCAGCATTTGGTAGCTGTGGTGGAGTTGGTATGAAATTCTATAGTTTTTTCAAAAGGTGGTCTTTGACTTATACGTTGAGATTAAACTCACTAATCTTGGAATGTTTGTTCTTGCTTTTGTTCGCGGGATTTCTTAGACGGCATCTGTAGTTCGCTACGTATGGTCCACCGCAATTCGTGCTTCGGACGGGATCAGTAGTTTCCTTCGTTGGGTGGTTCATGAAGCTGTGTGCTTCTGAGAACTTTAAGTACTTGGTGATGAGGGTGCAGTCGTACAGTTTATTAAAGATTTTTTTTTTTTTTGCAATAGAAAATTCCAATATTTAGCGAATAAAATCTATATTAAGTAGATGCAAATTTATTTCTCAGTATATTGTCATAGAAACTTGAAAATCTGATTGAATAAAAAGTTCACCTACTATTGTTATTATTTTTTATCTTAGTAGTATTTAGTATGTTTTCAATTAGAAAATTTTTACCCTTGCTTGTTTCTGCTTGGACTGGCAGGTATGATTCTAATAAAAAACAAAATTCATGCATATTGCTGTTTATGATTTTTTGAAGTATGACTTATTAATACACTGTTAGTATGAAATTATAGCTACGATTTTACATGAGTTATTGCTAGGTTTCCAATCTTGTATATTGTTAGAAGGGTCGTTTTCAACGTTTTGTGATTCATATACTATTAGTTGAAAACAGTACAAATAGCTAACATGCGCATATATAAATGACATCTCACCAGGATAAATCAAACAGGCAGGGACTATTCAAAAACATTCTTATTTCAGTCATAATTAATATCATTTTGAAGCTTTCAGTAACTTTCTTGTGATTTAATTCCGTTGCGCATGCAAGATCGAGCATGACGGTATCGAATGACAGCGTTGATCGATTTCAAGGGGCACTCCAGTGAAATTGTTCGATACAAGAGCTCTATCAAGCAAGATCGGTCAAGGGTAACTGTCAGCCGTAGTCAGGAGGTTTGTTTACATTGGTCTTGCTCTCGACGTAATAAGAGCTAATTTTAGAGATGCAAGGTAGGAAAAACACAGACATTTTAATGTTTCATTTTTCTGAGGGCGAACTGGAATACTGTTGCTTTATTCAGTACTGGTGTGATTAGGTTTACGTTTTTAAAATATACACAAACCTAGAAGTCAAAGCCAGTTATGGAGGTAGTTACAACGGGAGCTAGAAAAAAACATTTGACGAAAATATGTCTACACTCAATATATTTAATCTTCGTCCACCTAAAATAAATAAGTTCATATTCAAATTTTATTATATACCCAAATTGAATTTCATGCTCTACTGGAAACGCGCGGAAACTTTTAGCATTCGAAAGATTTCGTTTTGTGAACACAGCCTTTCTTATATTCCTTGCAACGGCTCGAAAGTGTGATCATTGAGAATATTGTTCTTATTTGCTATTTAGTTATAATCAAACAAGAAAAAATCTGGAGTGACTCCACTCGACTTTCCGAACACTTACGATTAAGATCATCACCAACCATTTAAATAAATTTTAATCGATGAATAATTCAAACATATATACCAAATTGAAGCTCAATCGAATGCGCCGTTTAAACGGTAGCGCACTTTCAAGAATTTCCCCCCATAGGCCATAATGTAAAAGAAATCTCTGTCGTAGCCCTGTAGAAAAACTAAAATTCCTATACAAATCAAAATCAATACCGATCTTACGATGGCGGTTTATGACATAAATACTCAATATGAGCTCAATCGAATGTACCGTTTAAACGCTAGAGCACTTTCAAGAATTTTCCCCCATAGGCCATAATGTAAAAGAAATCTCTGTCGTAGCCCTGTAGAAAAACTAAAATTCCTATACAAATCAAAATCAATACCGATCTTACGATGGCGGTTTATGACATAAATACTCAATATGAGCTCAATCGAATGTACCGTTTAAACGCTAGAGCACTTTCAAGAATTTTCCCCCATAGGCCATAATGTAAAAGAAATCTCTGTCGTAGCCCTGTAAAAAAAACTATAAAGTCCTATACACACCCAAATCAATACCGGATTTGCGACGGTGGTTTATGACATATATATCCAATTTGAGCTCAATCGAATGCGTCGTTTACGAGCTATCGTGTTCACTCACATACACACACACACGCACACACACACACATACATACATACATCTCGTAAAAATAGCATAAATGAATTCAGAAGACCCCAAAACGTGTAAATACACCAAAATCTCGAAGTCGAATTTTTTCATGATTACAATACTTTCCTTACATGGTACATGTTCGGAAAGTAAAAAGAGACAAATTATTGAAAATTACAAATTATCATGGTAACGAAACACTCACCTCGCAGCCGCGCGCAACATGTTCTCACTGGCAATACCTCCTCACGTGATCCAAGTCATGAGGTGAAAAGGGAGTGACAGGTCTAACGTAACCAGATGCCTCTTCGTAGAAGGGAGAACCTTACCAGAAAAGGAAAAACGCCAGCTCAGACACAAATAAAACAGGACGTAACGTACGTGCTGAATCACAGTTCGCCACACTAAACTCAAGCAAGCCTGCACTACTTATCAATAGTTTTAACTGTAATTCCTCTTCCTTAAACTTAATTCTTTTTTAATATTGTTCTAAGTTACTTAGCTCATTTAAACTTACCACTCATTTAATTTAATACCATTCTCAAACTCTCCCCACTCCCCGCATTAAATTTAAATGTTATTGAAAGAGAGTTGTGGGATTGACTTTTTCCGGGCACTCTCCAGCCAACATGTACTTATCTCGTGCTGTACGTCTGGTGGTCGTCTACAATAAAAATCAGGACGTACGCATCGTACGTCCTGGATGTCAAGAGATTAATCTTCGAATACGCATTTATATATCCTGCACACAACCTATATTTATGAAAAAGTCGCCAATTTCGACGACTTTTGCCACAACTTTTGAGAGAGGCACACGACTGTCGTCGGATCACTAGCTAATTACATAGTGGGACAGTCCAGTCTTTAAAATGAACGCCTCTCTCTAAACTGCCGCCTCAACATGGCACAGTGGTTATATCACTGGAAATGGTAGACGCGCGAAGTGTGAAGGTCCCGGGTTCGGGTCCCATCGCTCGTCCGTCGACCTAACTGTTCGGAGTTTTCCGTGGTTTTCTCCGAAACTTAGCGTAAATACGGGTTAAAACCCCTTAGAAAGACCCCCACGGAGGGCACCCCACCCTTACGCCTAGAGCACATGCGTAGCTAATCGGCCGTAATCCCACAAACAAACTCTCTAAACTGCCATTGATGTATTGGAATTATTTTGAGTGCTCCTGTACCAGAACTATTGTTGATACAGACACTGCTTTAGATGGAGATGTTTATTTCGTAATCGTTAAGAACATAGATCAATTTTGTTTCATTTGAAATAGCCGAATATCTCTAAAATACTCTTTAAAGAATCCCGTAGAGTATAATGTATTGGAGTTCTTTTGAATGCTTTTGTAGAAAAACTATAAATACTGAATACATCATTCTCAATAGGGTGCATGGGACAATATATAGGAATAACATGTATAAATTTAGTTCTAACGGATGCATGTTTACGGGAGTTAGAGCACAGACGGATAACAGACAGACAAACCGAAAAGGTTGAAAAATATTAAAAAGGGGAATGCGACCAGACATTCACGTGGGTTTAGTTGGACGCTGCTTTCCATTAGATTGAACCGATAAAAAAATCAATGTGTGATTATACACATCTTTGTTAAGTTTATGGTGTATTACTTGATTGTTACACTGCATATTATTCTAGGATCTAAGAATCCGAACAGCTGCGAAAAGTCACGCCACTTCATCTGCGACAATGGCTTGTGCATTCCGAAGGCGGGACGCTGTGACGACATGCCCGACTGCGAAAATGGAGAAGACGAAGAAAACTGCGGTTGGTATTAAACAGAATCTGTTTATAAATATTTTTATCAAATGGTATATCGAATGTGCACCAACCAAACCATGAAGACTCAATAATTCTTAGAACTAGCGAAGAGCATAAATGTTTCTTCCACTTTAAAGCTCACAGTTAGAAACATAAAATTAACATATGATAAATCAAAAATAAACCTTAGCTTTTTTTATTAAGTTATTGATATACATGCACATGGGCGCCGGCAGAATATTTTCCAGGGGGGGGGGGGCAAAGACTATTTCAACGTATCGTTACCATGTTGGAAAGAGCAAAAAAGCAAGGGAAAATACTGCATACAAAAATTCAGGGGGGGGGGGAATTCCCCCCCTTGCCCTATGCTGCCGCCGAACATGTACATGCAGAAAACTCTTCTTAGATGTCCAGTGTAAACGGAAAGTTCTTGTAATCAGTCCAGTTAATAGGACGCAATACAAATTTTATTGGTTCTGGAAATTCGACGCGAACAATCTTCTTTACACAATTCACAGGAATTGGCAAGCAGCAACTTGATTTATAACAGTTAGCTAATTACAGAAACCTTTCGCAGATAGACTAATTCGCATACAATAAAATCCTTCCACTGGCGAAAATTCTAGAGCAGAACTCTCAGCTGTTCCTCAGCATACAACAATGAAAAATTCACAAATACCCTTCAAAAATATTCTTCTCCAAACTAGCGAAAACTCATAAAAGCGCACTCTTTACAGAGCCTTGTGGCTCTCATAGTTAACGCATTCTCATCGAGCAAGCTCACAACTGAACTAGGTTAAGCTGCTCTTGGCCATAGCATTTGGTGAAATTTCTAGTGCTTTCGTGGTAATTCTAATTATAGGAACGTTTCCTTTTGGTCTCGTATATTGATGACATAAACCTAAACCAGTGCAGAGAAGCAAATATTACAGCCCGCATTGATAAAATTCCGCCAAATATCATCCAGGTTTTCGAATTTTAGACGAAATATCGCCAAATTTGGAACCAAAGGAAAGTCCCCAAAACTAAAGTCAGCTAAGCGATATCTCCCTTATTTGACGAGAAACCACAAAAGCCCTTGTTTTTCTACGGCAAATTCAAACACAAAGGTTCTTATCTTGCGTTCTAGTTAACCAATTTCCATGCAACAAAATGCAAAATTTAATTATTTGACGTGTCGAATAAGAATTTCAAACTAAATTAAGCATCAAAAGAGCTGATCACCCCAAAAGTTTATAACATTATGAAAGGCACACTTGTTTAAATTAAGTAATACCCCATTTTTCGGGTGTTTTTTTTTTTTTTTTTTTTTTTTTTTGAAAGTACAGTTTGTAATAAAGTAAGTTTCATCAGTATATAAGATAGTTATTTAGTTAAACTTTACATGCAAACAGCATCATGCAACTGACCGGATAAGCGGATGGCCACCAATTTTGGACTAACATGAGAAGAATCACCCCCTAAAAAGAGAGAGAGAGAGAGATTAAAAAATCACGAATAGGTGAGTTTTGCATGGAAAAAGGGCTAATTTTGTTGAGGAAATGACTCAAACTAATCAGCAAATGATCAAAAACTGGGGTATAAATGTTGAAATTCTTTATGTATAATGCGTTGGTCATTTCCCTTGTTAAATTATCTCTTTTCCATTCAAAGATCCACTTAGTGCACATTTTAAAATTACACTAAATAATAGTTCCTTCAGCGAATCGCGTACAGTACATATACTAGATTTGATGCAATCCGGTCACAGCTACAGGCATTGGCCAATTCAGAAGGGGACGCAGGAGCATGTACCACTACCCCAAGCCCGTAGCCAGGGGATTTGACTAGGGAGGCAACGCTTCCAGGATGGCTATGCATTTTTAAGATGTTTTTTCCCTCCTCGCCTCAGAGATCCTTTAAGTATTACGTAAACAAAATTTTGGGACATTTTATTCATGTAATTGTTTTTATTAATTTAATCAGGTGTTTTAATTTCATTTTTAAATTCGATTTTAATTAATATTAATGCTGATTTATGTATCATTTTTCGTTAAAACGCTGATTTATGACGAGCCAATGATGTGCGATAGATGGCGGTACTTATATAAAATGCCGCAATATCCTTTAGTGCTGGCCCAGACAGCACATAAGCTTAAATCAAGTTTGACATTTCTTTGAATTTGACGCATTAATGCAAGCTTGACAGTTCAACTCATTCTAAGCTGGCAGCAAGCTTGCAGGAGTCAAGTTGAATTGTCAAGCTTAAATACAGCTTGATATAAGCTTGAAAATTGATACTCGCGCGATTTTTTCTTTTTAAAGGAGCGTTGATGGCGCCATCTGTGAAAGAGAATGGACATTAATTGTCTAGCGTCCTCAAATTTGCTGATAGTTCGTAAAAGATGTGTTTTATTTTATATTACCAGTACCATATTACCGGCAGGGCAAACGGGGCAACTGCCCAAGGCCTACAGATTTTAGGGCCCAAAAATCTTACATCTTACACTTTTAATTTTAAAATAAAATTTCAAAGGATAAAAAAAAATTCAGAAGTTAAATAATTTTTTTAATTATAAAGTATGAAAAATGAAAATAATTCAAATTTACATTTGTATAAATTAATTTTAACTTATTTTTAATTCTTCGAAATGCTCTATATCAATATAGCATACCAATATGTAGGAAAATAACCACATTTGTAAAGAGAATTTTTAGCGTTAAAAAATAGCAAAATTTTTCAATTATTTGTTATTTTAAGAAATATTTACAAAAATGACTAAAGTGTTTGTATTCCATACATGTTAGCAACTGTGATATAGCATTTCGAAGTAGCGTTTAACTATCTGTTTCTTTCATTTCAGATTACTTAACACAAAATTTGTGTTAAGTAAACCCATTCTATATTTCCAAATATGGAAATTCTTCAAAATAAAATACAATTATACTACGAAATTGATTTCAAAATCAGTCGTTTGTCTCGATTTTGGCCAGCAGTATTGCTTCATGAGTGTTGCGGTACTGAAATTTTTAAAACGTGTTTTTTTATTTTAATTTAATTTATTTTGATTCATTATTTTAATTCTGATGCATCCCATGGAAAAATAAAAGAAACAAATAACTCATTGCCCACTTATCAATTTGGCGAGAAAACAGCGTGGTAAGTCACTTCAAACTTTAGTCATAGCTGCTCAAGGCTCCGGTGGCGGAATGGATAGCGTGCTCGGCTGCGAAGCTAAAGGGCCCGGGTTCTATCCCAGCGACGAACACTCGATGGAAACAGATTAAATTAAATTGAAATTTCAGCATAGAGAGGGGAAATGCGCGGAAAAATAAATTATGTGGGGCGCGTTAGCCAGCGGGCGCCCCGTGTATTTAAAAAAAAATTTTAAGCTTGAAATTAAGCTTGAAATGTCAAGCTTAATGTGAGCTGGGCAGGTGTAAACTAGAACACTTGATTCAAGCTTGCATCAAGCTTACACGATTGGAATTTTCAAGCTTAATTCAAGCTTATTGACTTGATAAATCAAGCTTGCTGCAAGTTTCATGCAAGTTTGCTGTGCTGTCTGGGGGTAAAGCAGGATTTGAGAGCTTAATGATCAAATGATAATGATTTTTTTAATCACCTTCTATTTTTTTATTTTTCAAATCTCTATTCTATCTATTCTGCAAATTTGGAGGAGGGATACAGTTTTTCAGGGAGGGGGGGGGGGTTCTTCTAGGGGAGGCTGCCCTCAAATGCTCCCCCTTGGCTAGGTGCCTGCCTCACCCCCAGATGAATTAAGTTTACACTATAGATGATTGACCTGTTTTTTGAATTCAAATGGGTTTTTAAAAATAGGGGACTCAAAATATTTGTACCCTCTGTTGAGAATTTTTTTTTCTGGATCCATCCTTGACTGTAGTATGCTGTTTATAGGAGGAACATTACCCATAGCTGATATTAATAATTTATGTACAACCATCAAGCAGCAAAAATTTTAAATTTTCATACTGTAACAAGAATATTTCCCTTAACGTAAATCGATATTCTTGAATTGTATCTGCGTGACCTTATGTTTAACAACAATACATTGACAAATAATTAGCATTCAATTAAACCAGCTTCACGCAATAATTTTTTTGCTTCTAATTGCTTGCTAGTCATTTATTTCTACGCAAATGTTTACATCTTACAGTTCGATGAAAGTAGCCTATAATAAATAAAGGGCATCCAACTTTATCAAACAGGCTCTTCGTCCAGCTTCAAGGCCAAATTAACGAGTTATTCACATTACAGCCTTAAACTGCCGAAAATCTGTCGCATAATACCTTCATAGAAAAAAAAAAAAAAAACAAAACAGAGAGCTTTTTCGTCTTCAGAGTTTTCATGTCTACGTGACTGAATGCATATGTGAATGTTCGTCCATTCCGAAGCTACTTAACTTGCAGTAACAAGGCATTTCCGGAATTATTCATCTGTTCAGTTGATCAAAAACTGTTCTGTACAACGAAAGATAGTGTCACATCGTGATGAAAGGGTGAATGACAGCGAAAATAAATTCTCATCAACTATCCTTGACATGATTCTTTTATCATGTGAAACTGTGTAACGTAAAATTGTCTTCTAAAAAAAATAAGCAAATATTGCAGCTACCGGACACCCGTTACTCTGGTTTTATGGTATTAAAAGCAGCGCAAATATTTTTAAGAACAATGGGTATTACCTGCTAAAAATATTAACTTTATTCTGTTAACTCGATACTAGAATTAATATTGTTGGTACATAAAGAAAATAGACTTAAAGGAGGATGTCGTGAAGAAAGTCTTTCTGGGTAATTAGATTGGAATGCAAGAAAATCCAAACTGCTGGCTTGGCGGACCCTGGCGGATTTATACCAAGGTCCATCATCACTGTTGCAGTGTGGTCTCCCAGAATAAGTAGTGTATGGCTGTCGCTCAGCCACTGCTAAGGCTGAGACAGGAAAATAAAAAATTGACAGCTTCTTTGCATCTCACATTACTAGCGATACTTAATTTTTTAGTTTAACAAAACTGAAATTTTTACACAAGGTGTGTTTGAATTTCTTGTAAAATGCCTAGGAAGACACTTAGTCAATTCGAATAGGATTGAAGGATCACAGCGTTGTTTTAGTGCATCAGTTAATAACCAGTTTAAAAAAGATTTACTGGAACTGTTTTTCAAAAACTCAATTGTAGTTATGCATATTTTCCTGTTCTGTCTAATTAAGCATTAGCGAACTGTCTGAAAATTTAATTGTAGTCTCAACTCTTATTCATTTACATTAATAGATGTGCCATTTTCATCAATTAAAAGAATCATAAAAATACTACGGGACAACTTTATAGTGCCTAACTATTAGAAGAAATCAAGAGCAAGAAGTGGAGGGAATCGATTTATAAAATCCCAAGCTCCCCGAGATCCATCGCAGTAGCGGCCTTCCGCCTGGAGACTGGACATGATTGTTTTGCTAAACATCTATACTGAATTTGTGTATATAAGTCCCCTGTGCACTCTGTGCAAACAGAATTTTGAGATGGACAAAGATCATTAGTTAAGTTGTTGCTCATTGAATGAGGAAGACTTATACAGCCGATATTGGCGGTTTAGGGAGTTGATGCAGTTGACATCCAGCTACTAACTTTCTTGTTTGTTTATGTTTCCACGGTTTTGATGTATATTTTATTTTATGTTTATACTCCAATCTCATGCATCAAAGATGCATGGGAGCCTATGGTGTAGAGTCAAGTGCTTGTGAAAAAAAAAATTAATAGATTATTAATTGGTGTCCGAAGACAAGATTTTCGGTTATGCAATAATTACTACAGGATGCAGCCTTCACTTTTTGCAGCTTTCCCAAAAAGTTATGATGCACCTGCATTTCAAAAGTAAGTTCTTTATTTTCAGAAGGTCCATTGACACTTAAGTCTTTACCACACTGCATTACAGGTTACTGAAAGAGATTCATCCATTTTCGAAGCGGTATGTATGCAAAAGTATTACACATATACATATGAGTGATGTATAAAAACAAGTGCAAACTCTTTTGTTTTCTACTTGCTACAAATGTTTTATCGTGCGTCCTGGGTCACCCGACACACGTTCAGAAAATAGCTGAACCAGACTTAGCACCGATTACAATCGACTCTAATTGCCTACTGAAATACGACTCTACTAATGTCACAAAAATATAAGGGTCAGTCAAACGAAAATGATACAGATGCAAATAAAAGTAAATAAACTATTTGTTATTTCAAAAGCAATCGCTGTAATTGTTAGTACATTTATTCCGCTGTGAGACAAAACAGTCAGTGTCTTCATGAAAAAATGTTTGCTGTTGCCTTTGAAGGCGTAATTGTACCCAAGCGTACACCTCTTCGTCCTAAGCATATAGACTAATGTCTTTCTTGAAGACTTTACGGAAATTGGGAGATATTTTGACTGTATAAGTTCTTCACAGCAAACTTTAGGCAGGACAGCACCGACAGGGTCTTCAGTCGAAACAGAATTATGGCCATCCATCAACATTCCCAGCCGTTTGGACATGATGGTGTCTATTTGCTTCGAAGAGGAGTTCGCCTGAGTAGACAGTGCGATAAATGTATTAACAATTATATAGCAACTACTTTTCATATAATTAATAGTTTATTTACTTTTTTACCATCTGTTTCAATTGACTGGCACTTTAATAAATTTACTTTTTTCTTTAATTTTCTTAATATTTAATTTCATTAAGATTAAAATTATTGTTTTTCGACTAAATTAACATTTACGATTATAACTTCCTTAGAAATTGGTAATAATCGTAATCATAATCCATGTCAATTTTTGTAATCTCTGCAATCGAAATCTGGGTTGAACTCTTATAGCGTCCTGTAAATAACCATTACTGCAGCATTGATCCTTTCCTTGAACTGTCAATGTATTGATAGTAGGGGTCAAAAAATAGTCCTTAATGTGTCTCCAAAGGAAGAAGTCGCAAGGCACTAAATCGGATGACCTTGGTGGCCAAGGAAACATTTTTTTTTTTCTTTTATGTAACACTTATGTTTAAACGTGTAATGCCTTTGAATATAAGTTCTTTGAATATGCAGCATTTTAAAAAGAAATGATAATTTTATTGTGTGTGTGCGTGAGAGTTAACACACTTTCCCTCTAAAAAGAGTAATTGAACGTAAATAAGATTACCTAGATCCACAGCTTCACTAAAACAAGGGCATGCCGGGCAGTTTCGCCGGCCGGCCCCCAGTGAGAGATCCACAAAATCAAGAAATGACAGTATTGCCAACAGTAGGAATGTGCTTGTGTATGTGTGTGTGACACATGTGTCTACACCTGATCAGGATACACAGAACTATTGTATTTGTGAAAAATTACTTATGCCAGTATCTTCGGTTTTTATGTATACAAAAAGGGTCCCTATGAGAGATTTGGGTCTCATTTTGGCTTAATCAGGATTCGCTTATGTCGACTTGATATATAAAGAAAGTATCGTTATTTATAAAAAGTAAATCATAATTTCTCTTATTTATTTCCTGTTTGCTTTTTAAAACAAATTGATTCGGTATTCACAACTCTAAAGTAGGAAATTGAGCTTAAATTGCTTGAATGTTTCTTGTGTAACACTGTGTTGTTCTCTCACCATCCTTCAGATTACTCGTACGAATCGAGCGAGGACGCCGAACTGGAACTTCCGTCCACAACGAGCATCGCAACAACCCCTCTGGCTACAGCTCCAGCTACTCCCACCACCACCACCACCACCACCACCACTAGTTCTAGTTCGACCACCTCCACAACCACATCGACAACAACGACAACAGCAAGTCCCTCCGCAACCTCCCGGAAGCCTCTCACCTGGATCCCGTCGCGATTTGACGTCCTGCAGAAGTCCGTGCTCCACGTGATCGAGATGAGGGACGTGAAGTGGGGATGGGGCAGGGCGACACCCAAAGTGGTGACGGCCCTGTCACTGGCCAACTCGAGCTACTTCGACTTGGACAACCACGACGGTCTGATGACCAAGAAGCAGCTTGAGGTGCAGCTGGCCTTGGATTTGATGAAGTAAGGGTAAATTACCGAAATCGGCCACTTTTCCTACACAAAAACACATTTGCACCTCAAGGCCGTAGCCAGGAAAATTTTTCGGGGGGGTTTCAAGTTTTATGTTTTAATATGGTACTTTTTTCAGCACACTGAAATTAAAATTAAACAAAGTATGATCTCCAGCTTTGTGTTTTTTCATTTTTATTTAAAACGCGAAAATAATGCATCCAAATTGAAACAGTGCTATGTAAGCAATATCCTATCGGCGTAGCGAACCTCTGTGTCAGTACAGCCTTTAAAGAATGACAAGCACTGTGTGACAGAGCAGAGCCGGCTGGACCATAAGGAAAACTAGGCGACTGCCTAGGGCGCTGACTCGAGAGGGGCGACACTAGCCAGGCAGCGGATGTTTTTTTTTTTTTTTTTTTTACTCCTGCTGTCCGCAGTGCCACTCTCTTTTTATTCTAAGGAGTAGCGGACTGGTTACGTGAATAATGCAACGTAGGATCTCCCTCCCGGTCCACATGGGTCGAGACTGGAGCCTACATGTCCCAAACTCCAAAAATCACAAACTTATCACTCTGACTTTTTTATTTATAGAGGTCATAAACACCATACTGTGAAACTGTTTCGTGTTTCGATCTCCGATGGAATCGAGAGATGACTCACTATTTTTTGTGGAAAGAGAAATTTTTTTATTTACGATATTTCTTTTTTGTCTCTCTCTACATGTAAGGGGGGGGGGGTGAAAGAAGAAGAGAGAGAACCAATGTGGAGAAGCATTGAGACGAATGTGAGCTTTTGCTCGGATCATACTGCATTCTAATTATGGGAAATGTAAATACTGTGTAAAATTGTGTAAATAAAGCAGCCGTAGATAGTGTACTTAGGGCACATTTTTGCTACCACCTTCACAAATTCCTACTACTATGATACATTAAACACTGTTTATTTAAAGAATTATTTGATGAGAATGAGAAATTCTGCTTGCAAGTGCCACGGAAATTGCATTTCCTTTTGGCCATACTCAGAAGACAGGTATGCATATAACGTACAGAGTAGCATATTTAAGTGAAATTTATCACTTTGCGATCCTCAGAGAAACACAAGTAAAAAATTACATGCCGTTTGAATGAACTGAAGTGCAATAATCGTAATTGGCGATACAAGGGATAATTTTTTTTTCTACGAACAGTAAGTTATGTGACTGAAAATTTCGGGGGGGGGGGTTGAACCCCCAAAACCCCCCCTTGGCTACGGCCTTGTTGCACCTCGATTTGCACTCGTCGTGAGGACACAGAACTCTAGTATTTTGACTTTGATTTCATTTCAATAAAAAATACTTAACCTTTTGAGGCGCAGTGTTCCCGCTCTGGGAACACCGAACTCTGACGTTTTGACTGTTGCCAGTCACGAAGAATAGATTGGATTTCTATAAAAATAGTTGCGGGTGACATAGCTCCACTTTTAGCACGTCATTTCCCGTAAAAAAAATTGTCACGATTATTTTTAACAGCATTGAAATCTACTGAAAAATGGAAGAATGCGAGAACAGCTGGACAGATTGCCCAATGCTATAAAAAGGGCAACGGCTGCCCTTTTTTCAGCATTGGGAAAGGATTGCGCCTCAAAGGGTTAAGGATGGCATAGTTATGGGAGAATACTTTACTTTTAGTTACATAATTTTCCGCAAAAATTATTTATTATTTGTAAAATTGGTGTAAGAATTATTTTTAGCGACATTGCCATCTGCTAAGAACTTGGAAAATATGACGAAAATACATGGCTATAGAAGAAAAACTGGATAGACTGCTCAATGCTTGTGACATAGAACGTTATTTAGAAAAATAGTATTCTGCGTCAGAAAAGCTAATTAAAAAAAAAAAAAAAAATCCCATATCTGTATAGTTTCTGAGATATTGGAAGTGAAGATTTTAGCACGTGTGCCAATGCCTATAAACGGTTAATGCCCGTCATTAGAGAAAAAAAAAATATTGCAGGAGGACAAAAAGGAAACAGGTCATTTTATATACTAATATACTTATTTTCGCATCACAAGCACTTTCGGCCACGCACGTGGCCATCATCAGATGTCTTCCTGTTTCTCAGTGACGTCATTCACTATTTCTATGGTTTCTCTCTTTAGACATTAGCTTTTATATTTGTAGTTTTCACTTTTTCGAATGTTATCAAAATCAATGAGGGGGTGTGGTTTGAGCTAATCTTGAGAAAGCAGTACTCGGTTTACCAAAACGTAAAACGTAGAGGAAACAGATTTTTAATCGTTAGCACAGGGGAAATTTGTTTGTCGCTACGCGAAAAGCTCCATCAAGATTCAATAACCCTCAAAGCACTTTGGGATCGTTCAATTGGTATCTTGTACTTTAAATAAATATTCAAATGATTGTGAAGTATATGCAATTGAGAGAAAATTTACGATATCGGCCTTAATAATATGAAATTTTTAAAAAAAATGTTTTAAAAAGTGTATAAAAAAATCAGAAATCAAGCATAAGAAATCAAGTTTTTGAATTTATATGTATTTTTTAATAGATGCTATACTTTTTCAATGTTCTCTAGAGGTCAGTTTTATTGCAGGGTAACTAAAATCATGCTTCTTCCCACTTGAGTGCTGTTAAAATCAAGTAGATTTTATAATTGTCAACACAATTTGTCTACGCACGAATTGTCACAGTGTAGATCTTTTCAGATGTCCTTGCCAGATAACGCGGGGAGGGGGAGAATAAAATGTTCAAAGTCGAAGAAAATGTAAAACAGTTTTAGCAGGCGATTTTAAGATAAATTTCTATTCCAAAGATGTGTTTTATGGAACAAGGGAGAAAAAACATCGCACACTCATGAATAATGATACACTTTCCAACTTAATGGAATAAGGAATATAAATAGGGACGACACATGGATTATGATACATTTTTAATGTATTGAACTTTAGTGCGTATTTAAAATATGAAAGTGTTTAAGATTTTCTTATTTTATTATTACAGACATTCGGAGAAGCCTCTAAGGATACACGACCTTATCCACTACGTTCACGCACTGGTTGCTACCTGTCTCAATCCTAAGGATTTCCACGGAGTGAACGTCGTTCGATTGCTCAAAAGAGCCATAGCGCAGAGGCAGTCGAAAGGACTCTTCATCAACCCCATAGCCTATTTGGCTCTTTGTAATGCTGGAGACTTCAGCGACTCCTATCTACGGAAGCTTAAAAACATGGCCTACCGAAGGAGTGAGGAGCAAAGGTGGCTGGGTAAGCTAGTGATATTTGTTCTCTTTCCTACGGACTATGGCTACCAGGGAGAGTGATTGAAAGATATATACAGGGTATCTTGAAAAAACTGACCGAGGCTTTTATTCTTTAACCCTTTGAGGCGCAACGCTTTCCCAATACTTAAAAAAGAGCAACCGTTGCCATCGTTCGACTTAACTACCAGCAAGATGGCGGACGATCGAAACGTTCATCGCGTGCCACAGATCTAGAGACCCTTTTTTTGACGACAGCCGGCAGAGCCAGCTGTTGTCAAAAAAGGGTCTCTAGATCTGTGGCACGCGAGAACGTTTCGATCGTCCGCCATCTGCCAGGTAAAGTCGAACGATGGCAACGGCAACCCTTTATTCAGCAATTGGCTATCTATCCAGCTGTTCTCGCATTCTTTCATTTTTCAGCAGATGGTCAGTGCTGTTAAAAATAATCGTGACCATTTTTTTACGGGAAAGGACGTGCTAAAAATTAAAGGATTCTCGTGGAGCTATGTCACCCGCAACTGTTTTTATAGAAATCAAATCTATTCTTCGTGACTGGTAAAAGTCAAAACGTCCGAGTTTGGTGTTCCCAGAGCGGGAACACTACGCGTTAAAGGGTTAACCCCTTAAAGGTCGCATTATTTTCAAGAATACGGCCATAAAAGTACCTAATTTTTATTCAAAAAATATTGTATATGAATAAGCGTATGTATTGCATTCATTTAAAGGTTTTGGGTATTTTAATGTAAAAACATTTCCGTGCATAAGAATTGAAATGCTCCAAACTTTTTGGCGCGTAACTTTTGAACTCTCCTACCCGGAAATATCACGGGAGCGAGACGGAAGGGGTTAAATATTGATCCTAGATGTACAAAAGTTACAAAGTTACGTTTAAAAAGTTCAAAAGTTTCTGGGATCGATTAAAATTTTCAGAAGATCAAATCAAAACAAATACGAAACTTAAATTTTAACACGGCCTCCATGTTAAAAAAAAAAAAAAAAAAAAAAAAAAAAAAAAAAAATCCGAATCCCAATACATTAATTGGGTGATGAACGAAATTTCAATTTTTTTTTTTCAAAAAAATTCGCAGAAATTTAAAACGCACGTGACCAAACTAGCTTTTGACACACACAATAACTACTTTTTAACTACCAGAGTAGCTGACGATGGCTGGTGTTCCAGAAACTTTCAAATCATTCACTGTTTCAGACAAGAAAAAAGTATGAAATCAATCGTGTCTTCTATATTTTACTCAGTTAATGGGTCGAAACTCCGAGCCCTATCTAATCTAAATCCAGCCGAGGAAGTAACCGTTCATCTCTTATACAAAAAAAAATCTACCGCCGTCAGTAGATAAAGTTGTCATCATCGCATCTAGCGCTCAAGTAGCGCAAGAAATTGATCGCTTCCTCAATTTGCATGATGCCGCGATCACTGTTTGGAGAACTGTGAATTACCTTCGTTCTTCGAAAAGAGAATAGAGTTACACATTTGGTGTTTATTTAACTTGCAGCCACCAGGGTCAGTTAACTTCTTGGTTGTCGTTCAACAGACTTCTCGTTGTTTTGGAACTTTAAATAATGTAAATAAATGGTTTCATTTTCATGAATTATTTTAATCTTGCTGGAATTTTTCCGTCAGATCACTTTATGTTTTTATTGCGTATGCTTTTGTGTTTCATGGATTTGTTTATAAATCTCTTTTATACCATCAAGCAGACAACTTCCTTTATAAAATATTAGCTAACTATAAAAAATATGCTTGGTTCGCTCCTACAATGATATATTTTTATTTGTCACAATAGTTAGCAAACTATTTATCAGAGGAGAAAAATGTCCGAAATTTGCATGAATATTTCGATTTTGGAAAAGCTTTGAGGAAAAGAGTATTTATAATATTTATTTGAACTTTCTGTATGGTTGTTCAAAAACCACTTATCAAAATCATTATGTTATTTTAAATAATCAATTACACACAGTGAATAATATTTTCGTTTAGTAGACCATACTTTTAAGACGAGGTCGTACACAGAAGTGTGGTCCAGATTACAAAGCCCTCCCCCCTTTCCTCAGTGAAATTTCGATTTTGTTAACAAAATGATAATAGTGAAGTCTTTTTGCGAAAAATTCTACCTTTTCCACTGTTTGGACCCTTCCCGATTTTTTTCCCGTTTATTAATCCGTTTTGTTTGATAATGTATACTACACATCAAAATTATTTTCTTTCTTTTTGTAATACATTCTCGTACATTATAAAAAATAATCGTTCGGTGTATTCACATTTAAGATTTAATGCTGGCTACCCTTACTTCATTCACTAACTAGCATTAAGTTGCACCCTCGTAAAAAGAATAGAACCTTTAGTGTTAAATTATTGTTTCTTAATATGTTAAACACAACAAAGTGAAATTTATTTATATGAAAGACCGGAAAGCAGAAAATTTAAGATTTCTGAACTTTAAATAGAGGTGTTATTGTGTATAAAAATACTTTTTATATATTATTACTATAAAAATATTATTCGGCCGGCGTTCGTCGTACAACAATGTTACATAGGTATCAATCGTTTACGAATAACGTATCCTTTAATTTGCTACACATAAGTTGCAAAAGAGACCATCTTCATATCACAACATTTTTTTTCTAATAGCAACACCAATATTTCACTTCATATTTCAAAAATTTAACTGATTTTAACCCCGGATGCCAATTTTTAATACATTTGAACTAAAGACGACCGGCCGAAATTTCCCTCCTTCTATGTTCAAATATTTTTTCATACTTTAATCCATGTCTCATTTAATATTAGTATTAAAAACTGATTTTTCTTTGTACTATTAGACCTAAATGGCCCAAACGTAATTTACTCTTATCATTTTTTAATAAAGCATCAATATAAATTATGATTTGTTAAATTAATATTTGAAAAAAAAAAAAACATGGATAGGGCCCAAGCCAAATTTTGACGGAAATCGATGCAGAAAATAGATTTACATGGCTATGCAAAATTTCAAATTTTTACGTTCAGTAGTTGATTTTACATTAATGACAGTGTCTTATTTTGATGAGTTAAAAGGTCCGTGTGTCAGTTATTCATATATAATCTAAACTAGATTTATTTTGCACAAAGATCTTAAATGTGAGCGGTATTGAAAGTAGCTAATTTTTAAGCAAATAAATTACAGATTTGTAAAGTTTGATAGTGCTTTAGTCATGCTAACATCATTTTGTAGGTACTTTTATAGAAAGTAACATTCAAAATTCCTTTTTGTATGTTTATTACATCACAATTATCTTACATTTATTTCTCTATTTTACATGATATCCTTCTTCAACTTCGGCTTTTGCCCCCTAACTTTCAATGCTCGTATTGGTCAGGTGAGCAGAGGACAGCTTTTCATTCATAGCACTGTTTTTAGCAGTATTTTATCTAAGAGAACCTTCAAGATACTCAATAATATATTCGAAACATATTTAGAAAGTGCTCATATACATGTGCTAAAGTTTTGCGAGAAACATATTTATAGTTCTTCTACGAAAATTATAAGTAAGTGACTTTTACTTCAGTTAAACTGAAACTGTAATTTTAAATTAATATTTTTGATTCCTAATGCAATTAACAAATGCAAATTACCAAAATAGTTATTTTAAATGTACACTTTCTCAAAAAATAAAAATTGTCGTTAAAGCTATTAGTAAAGATTTGTTTTTTACACAGTTATCTATACGGCATTTTCTTAATCAGTTTGAAAATTTAAATATTAAATTGTCGATTTGAAATTAGATGAAGGATAAATAATATATTTATTTTAATCTTCTCATGGCAAAAGAAGAATAAAAAGTTTTAAGAGTATGATCATTATTTTCCTTGTGAGTAATATGGATTTTTTTTTCTCGCTAACAAAATTGGTCTTAGGCGAAAAATTCGAAACATTCATACATCGTTTTCTTTTTGGAGATAACCCCTCAAAATCACTCAAAAAAGAATTAGCAAATACCTTCGGAAATCCTCTTAGAAAATTGGTGAAAATTTATATTTAGGGTAATTCGAACTATGAATGAACTTGAATAACTATACTTGAATGGCAACTATGAATGAGTACTTCAAAGAATAGCTGAATAGCTTGAGATACCCAATATTATCATTAGATTTATCTATATACAACAGCAATAATTATGTTTCTCTATAACTGGGGTTCCCAAACGGTGGGACGCGCGGTCCCTTGGAGGCGCAGAGCGTTTGCAGAAAGGGATGCGAGAAAAACAAATAACAAGTGATAATGCATATTTTAAAACACCATGATTTATTCTTATTTTTAACATATGATTTCGCTTAAAGTGTTTTCTCAAACTTTGCCGATAGCATTATTTCATAGAATAGGCGGCTAAAGGTTCATTGTCGGAGAATAAAAAACTGTATGTATGCTAAGGAATGTGAGATGGGGCCAACATCGTAAGTTATCCTTTGTTGGGGGGGGGGGGGGAATACAAAATTAAAAGATTGGGAACCGCTTGTCTGTAGTATCAATCAATAAGTATCTTTTCTACAAGCATTTCAATTTGAACGAAGAATGCGTGTCCGTTATTTAATTTAGAAAATTTAATTAAGCACTTTTTAAATGTATTATACTCAATAGATACAGTAAAAAGAAAATATTAGCAATTTAAGAAGCTGTAGAGTTGTTGACATATATGATCTCTGAAGTCGGCCGCTCATTCGGGCCGAAAATAAACTTTATCCTACAAGTGTGTTGCAATCTATCCCACTAAAGGAGGACACTCCGTCTTCGGTTCAGGCCTACAGAGATATCACTGAGAGGTGAGTCAATCTCTTGACCACAAGCCGATTAGGAAGAGTTATCTTGTGCACAGAAGGTTGATAACGCATCGACCTCATGTCCCATAAAGATGAGGCGAAAAAAAATGAAGATGCAACTCTTTGATCCTAGCCGAATCTAGCGGACTGTTTGTAATTGAACTTCTTCTTTTTTTTTTTTCTCTGGAGAAAAGAAAAACGGGTGTAACATTGTACATACTTAATGGTGTAAATATGTACAGTGTTCATAGACCAGCGATTTCACAAAAGTAAGCTGATTGTGCAAGCTCAAAAATCCAAAGCAGAGCAATAATAAAGTGTACTGCAGCTTGCACAACTCACCCCCCCCTCTCCAAAAAAGGAGGGCTTATAATATTATGCCATTAATGGTCTGGGCGCTAAACTGCGTTCCAGTAAGCACACGGCAAGTGAAGCAGCAACCGGCTTGAGGGTCATCTCCCTCTCGGCTCGTCCGCTGTGGAACCGTGTACGCTAATGGGAGCTGGTGCACGTAAAATCCGTCTTGACGTCAATGTCCTCCAAGTTGTTAAACGATACCTCTGGGGCTGCTGATCTCAGGTGGTGGTG
This sequence comes from Cheiracanthium punctorium, assembly GCA_038373885.1. Classification (NCBI taxonomy): domain Eukaryota; kingdom Metazoa; phylum Arthropoda; class Arachnida; order Araneae; family Cheiracanthiidae; genus Cheiracanthium; species Cheiracanthium punctorium. Next base: position 331,433 of record JAWZYV010012571.1, on the reverse strand, counting down.
GGTCCCTCATCTGGAATCGGTTCAAAATTAGGGACTGACAAGTAGACGTCCAACCTCCTCGGGGGCACTGGCACCCCTCTTTCCATGGATAGTGTCGTCTATCCATGGACAAGACAAGAACAACACAACCCGAAAGGCCACTTGTATCGCTTTCGCCTAACTCCCCAAAAGGGCTCAGAACGTGCATCCTTGACGCGTACCCAAATGTTTGAACTCACACGTTTACTCGGGTTTTTGCAAAATCTTGTTCTCAGGCTGCGCAATGTTGTTCCAGTTATCACTCTTTTTTTTTTCATTCGAGAACACCTTCTATAAGTGAATTTTGAAACTAATTTGGAAATTGGATAATAAAAAATTTCGTGGTTTCCAAAGTGGATTGCGGTAAACTCTTAAAAAGTGTTCTAGTTATTTTGGGAACATATATAATTTTAGTTCTATATAAAACCCAACCTGGAAGCCAAATTGCAGCGCGAAAACTCTATCTTCATTAGTTAATAGGGTTAAATTTTTATTTACTCTTCGCACATGAATGTTTGTCGTTGCTCTTCGAATCCTGTCTTTAGTTGTTGGTCTGGGCCTTATGAAACAATCTATATAAATAAAATCAGACTTTTGTCTGTACATTTCTTGGAATTCAAAAATTTTGCGATTTCTATCCGTTTCAAGCACCCGGGAATCCGATGCGACCCTCAAAAAAAAGTTTGTCTGTCATTCTGTCCGTGACGCTTTTTTTGTTTAAGCATCACGTAAAAACGACTAAAGCGAATGATATGAAATTGGGTGCCATGATAGGTGGTCACTCAAATTAAAACATAGGCGTCCAATTTTTAAAAAATCTTAATTGGATTTTGAGATTTTGCGAAAATCCTTTCAAACTGCGTAAATTTGTGTTCGCACATCACGTAATAACTGCTAAGGGGAAAAAATGATATTTGGTGAAATGATAGGCGGTCACTTACCTTAAACTATAAGCATCTAATTAAAAAAAAATCGATCCGATTTCGAGATTTTGCGAAAATCGTTTAAAACTGAGTGAATCTTTGTTCACGCAATACGTAATAACGACTAAAGCGAATGATATGAAATTGGGTCACATGATAGATGGTTGCTCAACATAAACTATAGGTGTCCAATTTTTTAAACATTTTTATTAGATTTTGCGATTTTATGAAAATTCTCTCAAAATACGTTTATATTTCTTCAAACATCATGTAATAACGACTAATACGAATGATACGAAATTTAGTGATATGATAGGTAGTTGCTAATCTTAATTTATAGGCGTTGAATTTTTTAAATATTTTGATTACATTTTGAGATTTTGCGAAAATCATTTTTAAATGCTGAAATTTTGTTCCAGCATCACAAAATAAAGACTGCAGGAAATGAAACGGAATTGGGTGACATGATAGGTTGTCACTCAACTTAAATGCTAGGCTTCAAATTTTTCAAAAATGTTGATTACATTTTGAGATTTTACGAAAATTATTTCAATATGCGTAAATATTCGTTCGCGCATCACATAATTACGACTAAAGCGAATGAAATGATATTACTTAGTTACTCTCTAACCTATAATATTTGAACAATACATAAAAATTATAACTTCGCTTTCTTTACTTTGGCAACATACTACATCCATTCTGTGTACTCCTACAATGCTGACGGAAGTTCTTGCTTTTTGGAAATTTGCATTCACTAACCCGTCAAAGACGGGTACTTCAGCTAGTTCCAAATATAATGCAAAGTCTATATCGTTTAGAGAATTTACAGATTAATTTTCAGAGTAACAATTCATCGACATTTATTAATCTTTTTTCCATTTGAATTTCTTTTAGATATACAGGCCTATGCTCTTATGGCAATCTCCTGTAGAACACTTACAAACCACAGCAACATCAAAGAGTGGCTTGTCTTGAAAAAAGATGTGGCTAGAAATATCACAGAGTGGCAGCAAGCAGACGGTAGTTTTGGAAACGTGTACAGCACAGGATTGGCTCTTCAGGTGGGAGGCAACTTTCTTAATAGCTTCAATTTTTGTATATAGTAGTACTTTGAAAACTCAGATAATTGATGTAATTGTCTGATAATACAGCCAACCCTACTAGCAATTTTGATCGGGCCGTCATCGGCCGGCTACGTGGCCGGTGGTAGCCCGAGCAAAATTGCTAGTAGGGAAAGGGGATTATTTACAGAAAATTAATTATTCTTTTCGTATTCATACATATATAGAGTGCCAGTTAAAGTCCTTTGTCACCCTATTAACTTAAAAACGTCGAGAGATTTAATCATAAAGTTGGAGTCAAGTGTAATGGAGTAACTATGCGCTACACAATAAAACCATTTACAGCGACACCTGAAAGCTAAATTCGATGCATTCTTATCTTAAAAATGGCACAAGATACAGGAAAAAAGTCTGTTACAAAGTTGTTCGGCATTATCGAATTATTAAGAAAAGACACCTTGAATCAGTGGCGCACTCAGGATTTTGGTTTAGGGGGGGCTGGGGATACAAATACTGCTAAACTCGGTTATAAGTGACCTCAATTATAGCTATAACTCCATTATAACTTCAAAATATTCGTTACCACTTGCCCATAGAACACAAGCCCAATCTTTTCATAGTCTTTTTTTCAACCAATATCTAATCTTTCCAGTTCTAACTTTAAAAGTTGGTAATTTATGCACTAACTGTAAGTATTTATTTAAAAACCAACATTCCCCCACTTTTAATTAATCCCCCTCCCCCACAAAAAAAATTAGAAATAATTTGAAGACAATTTTTTAAGGTAAAATATTATAATTCATTAGTGACAATTTTCAAAGTTTTTCACATCTAACACTCCAGGTTTAGGGGGGGCTTTAGCCCCCATAGCCCCCTCCGTGGGTGCGCCCATGCCTTGAATGCATTGATGTCATAAATAGAAGGCGTAAAAGACGCATTAATGATACTTGTGCCAGCGTGTCACCCGAAATTTTGCCCAGTGTGCAGAGAGAAATTCAGACCAGAATCCAAATGTGTATTGTTGCTGACCGAAAGCACATTGAACATGAAGGTTAAATGAGCCTAAAATCAGGCAAGTGCAGTTTTGAAAAAATCGACCAAAAAGTGGGTTTTATGCTTTCTATTTGTATCATTAATCTGCACCTTATGTGCAAATTAAGGTGTCTCTTCTTACTAAATCGATGATTCTGTAAAACTTCGGAATTCTGTCACAGGGTGCCGCTGCGAGCGGTTTCATGTTGTGTTGCGCAAAGTTACTTTACTGTACTTATTATTTTCATAGCTCTCGCCATTCTGAAGTTAATGTAGGACGTGAGCGGGCACACTGTAAGAGTCGATGACAAAAAAAAAAGGTTTTATGAAGCAAAACCTATCAATCCTATGCATGAGTGAATATTATAGAATGAAAAATGTACTTAAAGAAATAAATTTTCAACATTGATCGGAAACCTCAGATGATTTTCAGGGCTCTAAAAAATTTAAGACGCTTTAAAAACAGATCTTTTATTGAAGTAAAAAGTGCGGTACACTAAGGAGTGCAGAATTCTTCCGTAAATTAAATTCTCCTTCAAATCGTCATCTTTAGATTTAAATTGCAATCCACAGAAAGCGTTATGGTAATGTTTGCGTTTGTTTGCTGCGGCTGCTGAAACGTTTAAAATAGGGAAGTGTACGGATTCATCATATATCTCAAACTTGGACTGCATAAAATGACTGTTTCTAAATTCCACAAACGAATGACCACATAAAGGGTATAGATGCAAAAGTCACATTATCCAGTTTTTGAGGTATTGAATGATTCATATAACTGTGACCAACACAATTATGGTCACAGTTTGGTCTTTTTAATGTTAATTTGACTAAAATAGTGATTTGGACGATAATTAATGTATTAAAGATGAAAAAATTGAAAATCTTGTTTTGATGTATAATTCAAATTATTAGCAAAATCAATCGGGGGTGGGGGCTTGTGAAGGACCATAGGATTTTTTTCTTTACATCTGCGATTTTTTTAATGAATGTCTTTTACGTGTTGATTTTTGTTGTGTACTTGCCCAAAATAATATAACTAAAACTAAATATCTGTCGTCGTTTCTTCTCTTGTTTTAAATTCATAACTATTTTCGTTTATGACTAACATTACCTATAAAATTTTGTTGCAAAACTCGCATTTTCCGTATTTAAATTTAAATTCTAACTTCATCATAATTATTGTAGGTTTAAGACTATATGCGAATACTTTTAATGGGAGCAGATATATCACAAAATATTATGCCAATATGTCATGTTTATTAATAATAATCAGGCTTTTGCTCTTTTCTAAGAACTTGAAAAGTTGAGAGTGGCTTCTACACCCTTCATATGACAAAATCCTGTTTCCTTTCTGTTATACCATTCAAATGGTTACTAAGCTGATTATACAACCAGGCAGTGGCGTGCCGCCCATGGGTACTAGACTAGTCCCATGGATATTTGAGTAAAAAGCATTTTCCGAAGCTCATTGTTAAGAACATAAAGTCGCTTTGGAAAATGTAACTCTGCAAATATCAATACTACAGAGTATTTACGATACTTCTTTACTATTTGTTTAAAATTTAATTTCTGCTATTCCAAGTCTAATATTTTTTTAATTGATAGAGTTATTACTATTTAAATATAACACATATTTTTATTTAAATACTGTTCACGATGTTGAACGATAATAGGAAAATAAAACGCTAGATAGACGAATTTTTTATTTTTAATAGTTTTTATCATATTTTATCATAGTTATCTCATTCAGGATCATGTACGCCTGACTATGATATGTATACACAATATTGCTTTAATTAATTGAAAACTGCACTACTAAAAAAAAAAAAATGCTTACATTTTCCGTTTTATCAACATGTAATCTTTAGTTATAATAAATAATATCTGAATAGTTATATTAAATAATATTGTGAACTATAATAAATCATAAAACTATTAGACTCGGAATAGTAGAAATTAAATTTAAAATAAGTAATAAAAAATATTTTTTAAGAATCTGTAAGTAATAAAAAAAAATGAATAAGGAAATTTTTCTAATAAATGAATTAATTGTTAGCACTGATGTTTGAAAAAGGAAATAAAACATTCACATCGCCAGGGATTTGAACCTGAATGCAAGTCCAGAGCCGCACTGACCAAGCAACATATTGCCTAAGGGTAGGCGCCTGTAACTTACATATAGTTTTGGTGAAGTGACTCGAAAATAAATATTCATTTTTCTAGACTGTATTTGAGTATTGCATCTTAGCATTTTATACGAAGCATATTCACATGGTATACTACGACCATGCCAAAGATAATTTGAAATCCGTTTCCCTGAAGCTCCGCTTGGTCCTTGTTAGTTTCAAAAAGGAGGAGGAAGCCTTAAAATCCTTCTTATGCTTACCGCTGCACGTTTGCATTCGTAAGTACAAATGGCACTTTGAATTTTTGCACATTATTTTGTGTTAATTATAAGTTTGTATAATTACTTATAAAATAGTTCAAGCCGTTGGTATTTGGAGTAATTATTTTAATTTACTCCTTACATTTTCAGCTTAGTTGCCTTATAAAATCGAAGCAAATAATTACACTTGTCTTAACACGACTCACATAGCAGTATATTTAAAACAACAATTATAAATGCATTCTGAAATGGTATTTTATTTTTGTATTCTCTGCATCAATTTCAGATCCTGTAAACAAAATTTTACCTTTCAGGCTCTGATTGGAGCTGAAGAACCTGGTACAGAAAGCAGCAAAGGTCGAGCCATGACCTACTTGTTGATGAAACAAGACTGGCAGGGCAGCTTCGGACATGAAAACGATAATTTCTATGTACTTCCTGCCCTTAACATGAAGAGCTTAGCTCACCTGCATACCCGAACTTGCAAACCGAATCCTTACGGAACACAAAACACAGGTAAAAGTTTATTTTAGACACAAATACTAATTTTGTTTTATTTGCAACAATATAAAAGGGAAATCGTTCACTGGTTGATAGTTTAGATTTATATAGCTTTCGAAAATAGGAAATAACATGACAGGAAATTGTGAGTTTCAAGGAATGGCTATTCTCTAAGTTTTAACTCCATTGTTTTTAAAAAATAGGATTTATGGAACATCTAAAGCAGGTTATTTTTCTTCACGAAATTTAGGGATGGACGCGAGATAGAAAATTGGCGTCTCGCAAAACAGCTTAAAACCTTTGTCTAGTCTCCCAAAATCCCTAGATGGTAATGTTAAAAATGTCTGTATGGAAATATGCGTTGTAAAGGTGTGGAATGTTACTTTGTTCTGTGACACCTGTGCAAATTTTGCACTCCCGCTCATACTAAGGGCTGATCAAAGACAAGAGATTTCATACAATCGCCATATACAATGAGTTAAATGCAAACATCTCGTTAAATGCAAAATTGTGGTCACACATCTCGTGAAAAAATAATCAGAAAGTCTGACGAAGGGTACCAAGTGACAGATGTTGCCCGTAAATTTAACATTACGTCTCACAGTATCCTTTCTTGGCTGTATGCAAAACTTCAAACAAGTGAAATGCAAAGCAAGTGTTCGGTGAAAGATCGTCTTGGCAATATGAATGACACCTTAAGAATATCGAATTTTTATAAATTAGTACAGCTATAGTCGTTTGGCAAATGAACTTCGTGTTGCCACCGGCACTCAAATATCCCCACATATTTCTTTCGAAGACACATTGCATTTTAAAAGAAGTGTTTGTCATTATCTGTCGTTATACATCGTGATTAAGTCGTGGGTAGGAGCTTTAAACCACGCTCTGTACTAACTCGATCTACTTTTACGGAGTGTAAAACCGACCTTTTTATTTTGGCTTACGGTTTTGTTCAACAAATTAACGGTAACTTCGTTTTGTCCATAGTTTTTACCCCAGCGTTGAAGTAAAATGCACTTGAGCAGCATCAGTTTTCGAGAACTATGGAGGCGTTGCCGGCAGCTGACTCCGGAACATATACACCGTTTTAATGCTATGCAGATAATTAGCCGGAAAAAATTGCAGTGAAGGTTCAGAATGTGGCAAAGGAAGAATTTCTTTCAAAAGAGCTCGATTTGTGGACAACAAAATAAAAAATCAAGGGGGGGGGGGCTGGCCCTCCTAGCCTAACCCCTAACTAAATCCTTGATGTCCTGAGTTTCAAATTACGCTGCATTTTTTGAGAATAGGATTCTAAAATAATTTATTTCATCAAGGGGACAGGCTACAAAAAGAATTTTGAATTTGAATCGATGTTTAAGACTAAGCGTTCCACTAATATTTTGTTATTTCCTAACTTTTTAACGAAGATTGAGTGTTCATTATTTCTCTGTTTGAGTGTGCATCTAGTTTAACCTTAGTTTGACAATTGCGGTAACTTTAATCCAAGGTTAACTTTAAGATTGATTGAACTTCTACTTCAAATTAAGACTGAAGGTCTAGCCGTTTATATTAACTTATTTAAACTACCCTCAGTTTGTAGATGTAACAGCGAGGATTCACTTTCATTGCCCAACATCGCTTTTTAACAGCGGGCTTTGGAGTCTCTCATGATTACATATAATGTTTTTGTAAATTTTGGGCTTACGTGGGCATTTAAAGACGATTGTTTATTTTTGTGTTATGTCAAGCCTACACGAGGTTCATCAAGGTAGGTGCCTTAGGCGGAGGACATTTTAAGGGGCTTTAACGCATATTCACACAACGTCTGGAAATAACCGCATAAAACACCAGACCGTTGGATCGAGAGCCGCTCGACAGGATCGAACGCGAGACCTTCACACTTAAGCCATCTACCATGTTCAGTGTCTTATCCTTTTCTCCATAGAGGGACTAAAGAAGGTTGTATGAAATGACGCTGTAAAGGAACTCCGCCGTTGCATCTTTGAAGTGATGACAGTGACCAGGTTAATTGGAGACCAAAGAATAAATAACCTCATAAGGCCTTACCAACATTTTTCCCTTTCAGAAGCTGCAAGACACCATGGTAAGAAGAAGCAAATGATTGTTCATTACTCCCTGTGGATCGGCGGCGACAAAAACGAAATTCATACCATCACCCTTGGACTACCCAGGCATTCGAATTTTCTTGATGTGATGGAAGCAGCTGAAAAGATGAATCCTAGATATAAGTACGTTTTTAAAAAACCAATAGTGTTTTTCAAGAGTTTAATGAAATTTAAATGTCATTTAATTTTAAACAGCTTCACATTTACGAACAAATTGTTTTTTTCGAAACGGTTTTCGGTATCTTCAACTGATGTTATTCCATTATTAACCTAGTTTTTTAAGTAGTGATTATTATTTTAATAAAATTTACAGAACTGGATCACATGTGTTTTCGTAAGTACATGTTTTAATCAGTGTTTCTAATAATATGTAATAGTCTGTCTAAATGAGCTAACCAAAGTGGTGTGCTTTGTGAACTAAGAATTATAAAATCCAATGTCTACTTTTACTAAAAGAATACTTATTGTACCAATAAAAGACTGTGTTGTTTAACTTTACCTCATATTTTAACCTTCAACGCACAACTACGTAAACTACTAAGTGCCCAGCAGAGAGACAATCATTTGAAAATTAAATTATCTTGAAATTACAGTAATTTTTATATCATTGTTAACGTTTAGTGATATTTTTAATCATATATTTTGCAGCATGTTTTTTTAATAATATGCTTTACTTTTTTATCGACTGTTTCAGAGACCCCGCAGAAGAAAAATAATGCATTGCAACTAATCAAAAACTTATGTAGAGTTATCTTAAAAAATAACATTGTAGGTTCAAAACTCATGACCAATCAATGTATACTTTTGAAATGTTCGGTTAAATGCATTTTACTAGGTTAGGAAACATTTACACTGCATAACACAACATGTATATACCCGCAGGCCAACGATTATATTTAGTCCCGTGTTGTGTTGGCACAGAGACGTGTTATGATCGACAGTGGCTTCGAGGTGATATTTAAATAGGACCCCTTAATCTTGGACAATTTTAGTTGAAACGGTCTCAGATGTTTTAAAGCTTAGGGTCGTTGTTAGAGCTTAATACATCTCTGTTGGTTATTGGTCGTTGCGCTTGTTTCTAAACTCAAAACAATCATCCCCTTATCATCTTATAGAATTTTCCATATACGCCCAGAATATATGAACTCATTCTTTATTTTTAAAGCACCATAAAAAATATTGGTTTTACAGAAAAAAAATTACTTCATGTAAAATCGACATAAGATAATTAAAAAACGTACGCGTATTTGCTTCTTTGATGTATGTTTGTATGTCGCAATTTATTGGAAAATATGGACCTAGAAAGCATTGGAGTAAATCGCCATGTAACAAGGGGATGTAAAATGTCTTCTGTTGTAGAAAATATTTTCAACTAGGTGATATCTGAATTTTCTTGAATTATTTGGGTGGGAGAGGATTGCCCACTCTTGCCCTTAGTAAGTTATGCATATGCAAGAAAGATTTTAGCATTTCAGCTAAAAAAAAGTCCCGAAAGCTTTTATAGGTTTATACAAAAAAGTAAAGAATCCAAAATTTTTAGAAATGCCATTAAAGATGAAATTATGTAAACTTTGCTAAGTTGTCTTTTTTTTTCTTTTAATCTTCTAAGGTGTGTTGCGTTATCGCAGTCCTACTGTACGTAGATGTTTTTTTTCTTTCTCCTTTTAATTTTCTGTACGTATATGAGAATAACAAAACAAACTGTCATGGGAACTCCAGAGTGTTCACTTTCTCCGAACAAAGAATGGCCACCATTGTGAGAACGCGGCTAAAAGGACTCCCATACTAATCGGCGCGCCAGCAGAAGAGGGTCGCGGCACTTCCCAAGGACGTTACGCCACTTGGCGACGGCAAGTGAAGGGTCTCCTCTCTCCTCCGTGTGTGTGAATCTCTCTGTGGTGGTGCAGGTAACGCGTTGCCAAGCAATTAGAAGACATAAGGAATCCCTGGTTCGTTTACTTAGGAGTCAAATGAGCGCTAAGTGGATGCATTATTAGTGACTCAGCTGCTGCGGTCGGTATTTTGTTTTGAAATAGGCATAAATGCGAACAAAATATGCTAGCAGAGCAAAAAGCAAGAGCGCTGACGTCTTTTTAATGATTGCACGTCATGGATTTAAATTTTATACTTTTTTTTCCCTTCTAAAGTAGATTTGTGACGATTCGAAGGATGATAGGTCTGTGCATAGGAATTCGAAGATTCCAAAAAGTCAACACATGAGATAAAAATCATTTCGAATTTGGTTTCGAAATAACATATTTCGAAACCAAAATAGGTGTGATAATAAGATAAATTGAAAAGAGAACAAATAGTTTTTCCAGTAAGAAGTACTAATCTTATACGGTTGATAGAATAAAAACAGTAACTACGCCCCTTTTGGCCGCCCCTTGTTTGTTGATAGAATAAAAACAGTAAGTAGATTTTACCCGTCCCTTGTTTCATCCGCCAGTGTGTGGTGCACCCTGGCCGGGCCCTGGTGGTGCGCCCTGGTCCTCGGCCCTTACACATAATGGCCGAATCAGCTTTGCCTGATAGCGACCCAAAATTATGTGATTGTTCGAGCGAGTTTAACTAAAATCAGGAATATAGGCCTATCTCCCTAGCGAAGACATTTGCAACCCTTTCGGGGTATAAAAGGAATTAGTATTTGAAACCGTAACAGTTTACAGTTTAAACTTCACAAGAGCAGCTCGCCTACTTGTCTTAGAACTTTAGAAGCTCTTGAAGGAATCCACTGACCAGCTACATCATACACAACAATGGTCAATGAACAAAACTTGCCCATGTACATATACGAGTGATGAATCATACACAGTGTCCCAAAAATGCCAGGTGTTGCTAGATACCAGTGATGCAAAGGCACATAAAGCAAAATGGTCATAGAAACTCAGTGCTGCAAACATTAATCAGACTGATAGTTCGTAAATTGGTAGTGACAGCCCGTAATACTAATCGGACGAAACGTACAGCTGGACTTCAGAGTAGTAGAAAAAAAGTCATCAAGTTTGGTAAATCTACATTCAGCTTGCTCTATTTTGGGCAGACCGCGGGCACTTAAAAGAACTTTGTTCCTGATCGTCCCTTCCCAACTTGAAACATGAAGATTCCAGCTTTTAGAATTAGGCGGTTACATATTGCCAGGGACTGATTTCCAGCTGGGCATTCGGGCAAGTGAATGTGCCCCCAAATCACCCTGTAAGTTAAACCCTTGCTATTTTTGTTTAACTCAGTGTTATGTTTCAGAACACCTGATTTTTATTGTTCACTTAATTGGAAATCGATTCTCGTTCTTCCAAAAATTTTCAATTTAGTTATGGCGGTTAAATGTCCCTTAGATTTTTCGTGACTCATTTTCGCTGTGAGGAAATTACTGTCATCATAAAAATCCGAACCAAGTCTGTACCCGGACGGGGGGGGGGGATTTAGAATTTTGTTATGGCGGTTAAATGTCCCTTAGATTTTTCGTGACTCATTTTCGCTGTGAGGAAATTACTGTCATCATAAAAATCCGAACCAAGTCTGTACCCGGGCGGGGGGGGGATTTAGAATTTTGTTAACAAAATAATAATGATGAAGTCTTTTTGTGAAAAAAGATCAGCTCTTTTTAACTTTTGGAACCCCGCCGAAATTCTTTTCTGTGTACACTTACGGCCCTGATCCGAACCATACCAAATGCTTTTTTGGTTTTGAACCGAGCACAAGGCCAGCAAAATAATTTGAGCCGCTGACTCCCTCATAGCGCGTTCCTCTTATAAAGAACTCTCCAGCGGACTAGGGAGAAAGGGAAAAAACAAAAACAAAAAACAGCCCACTTCCAAGAAAAAAAAATTCTAAAATTCCTAAAACAAAGTTTTGCCAGTATGATTTTAAGGCTATGTTCAGACAGTAATTTAAATTATAAAAAAATCAAAATTTATCTTAAGCTTTAAGTATAATTGAGAGTAAAAAGAAACGCTTTCGGCAGAATGCCTATATTATTCTTAACTACTTGTGGCTGGCAAGGAAACAGGATAGTATCAGCTAGTCGCTTGGACAAATCTGTGGAGATAAAAGAGGAGTAGGGAGCGGGCGAGGTCTTAGGCAGTAAAGGGAAAGTGCAAAAAATAGTATAATATTTCGGCTTACAGAATTGACAACTAATCTCTGTTCAAAGAAAAAAAAAAAAGAAAAAGAAAAAAGAAAGAAAAAAAACAACTATCAAGATTCTCAGAAATTGTCGGTTGAGGTTTTCTGAATATGTTTAGGGGAGTAGCTTCATCCTTTTGGTCCACTGACATTACGTAACTGGTCTTCAGCAATACTTAAGAATTACAGATTGTTAGATGTAACTTAAATAACCCATGTACTAGAACACGTTCTTACAATGTGTGCTTCTGTCAAAGAATGATCCAGTCTCTTATTACTGAATATTTAGTTTTATTTACAAGATTTTTGCATTATATTATTCCTACCTAGCTCTGTTGAGGATGTGTTCTTCATCTTCATTATGTGCTAATAATATGTGTCAATTTGAATTAAAAGGAAATTAAATTCGCTTAATTTTTGAAATAAATAACACCTTTTCTGAGTAGAAGTCAAACTTTTGCGTCAGCTACAATTCAAAATTGTTATATGTGTGTAGAAACAGAAATGCACATCATTTTAGTTTAATCTTGAATCTTCTGCTTTTGTATTATTTAATACCATTTTGATAAAATTCATATTGATCAATTTTTCAGATATGAGTTATTATCAACTGCTCGCGGCACAACAGTCAATTCAATAGCGGGAAGATCATCTAATGTAGAAAAGAGTACTTACTGGACGTTATACAGAAAAGTACCTCTTCCTTTTAGGCCTATTCTCTTCAACACTACAGCTACTGTCGCCAGGCTGAAGCTGTTTGGCGCAAAAAGATGGATCAAAGGTAAAAATTTCCATACTAATCGTAATCATTTTGTTCTTATAAAAAATGCATGAAACGGTGACTGCTCTTATGTTAATCAAAAAGTTGTTAGAGTTCCAGTGACTAACAAGGGAACCCTACGACTTTGGGGAAACGAATTTCAGTTATCTCCGGCGTACTAGTATACCATATGTGGTATGTATACCACTTATAAAATACTTAGATGCAATACTCAGTTGAGAAAAATGGATCCCTAAGTTTTCTTAGCCCTTTTTGACAAATCTTCACTTCAGCATTATTTTTAAAAATAATTTTTAAAAATATTAATAAACACTTGCTGTGGGTCTGATGACTTTTCCATAAGCAATTAATGATTTTTTTTTTTTTTTTTCGAAAAAGCACAAACAAAACTAAAGAAGTCAAGTAATACTTTAGATTTTCCTAAAGTGTGTCATTCATTATTTTAATCATAAAACCAACAAATGAAAATTTACTAATACTCATACTTTTTTTTTTGTTGTTAGCTCGATATGATTGTAAAGTGAGCGGAAAGGTATCCATTTAAATCAATCTTATGGGGCTTTTTCATCCACGTCATTATCATTACAACACACCATAACAACATTCAACAACCAAATTTTTTAGGTTACACTTACGTTCATTTGAGGGCATTGGCGAAAAACGCAGCTTTGTTCCTAAATATCCGAGTTGCCCTAAAAAAGAATTTCAGTGACGTTATGTGAAAATACTCTTTGAAATAAGCAGTCATGATGTAAGCTGATTAAATGTAGCAGTTGGTGGTAATTTTTCATAGAAATGGTTAGTATGAATTAATGAAATTTTTAAAAGCAATTTTATATTTACGGTACTTCTGAGAACCGTTAAAAGATAAAGGGTTAAGTTATGTCGGAAATTTATATATCGCTGCAGCAAACTGTAAAAAAAGAAAATATTGAGGTAGGAGGATAGCGCATTAAAAGTTAACTGTTAAAAAAAAAAATTCTTAAGGGATCTACCTGTCTAAATGAAGCCACTAATCCCACGTTAACCTATGGGGGAATGTTTTTCACTCATAGCATCCACAGTTTTTTATATTTTCTCTCTCTTTCTTTTTTTAACTCCACCATCTAGCTAATGGCATTATACATAATGTGCTTTCTCTGAAATTTCTAAATTTTTCTGCCATTTTAAAATGGTCAATTATTTTTTGCAAAACTGTTTTACAAATGTCAATGGAATATTTAAATTGTCAGAAAAAAATATCGAAATTTCGCATTGTGTCTCTCAGTACATTTAAACAAAAAATTGTTGCGGAAAACAATAAATTATAACCAGACTTGCATAAGTGCTTGTAAAGATGAAATTTTCGTATGTTCTAGTAGCAAATTATTCGTGTACAGTTAAAATTGCCCAAATAAATTGTTGTGAACAATTAGTTTTTGGAAAAACTTATAATTCTGAATAATTAAAAGGGCTTGTTATAATATATTACACTGTTATAATATAAGTTCAACGTTTCACCAAATAAGTGAAATCAGAGAGTTACAAGCAATGTCATATACGTTGAACCGTATTAATGGTTCACCCGAAAATGTCTTATAAAAGCCAAGTACACTGATTGAACCCAGATTTCGGTTCAAATGTGAAAAAAAAAGCAGTTTTCCTGTGAACTAACATGGCCGCTGTTAGCTTGCGTTTGGAGGTTAGCGGCGATTACGAAAAATAAGAAAAAACTGCCTCATGAATTCTTCGAAAAGAAAAATCTTTCAAAAATGGAAGAAAGAACCTTTGTTAAAGAATATAGGCTCTGTAAAGGAGATACCACATTTGATATCGAATAAACACGTTTGACAGTATTGGTCAATACTCAATATTTTTGAGTTACTATTACTTTTCTAAAATCACGTCTAAAATACCAGAGCTCACTATTCTATTTTTTACTAGAAAACATTTTATTGCAAATTGAGATAAAACAATGCTATGTATAATTTGTTTTTGCTAAAATACTTTGTCAGTCGTAGCTTAGTTGTCAACGTGCGATCCCTTGAACCAGTCATTGTGAGTTCGATTCCCGAGTAGAACTTTTCTTCTAGTAGTGTGTATTAATTTTGGCTATATAATGGTGCTTGAAGAAACGCCGCTAAAATGGTGAATCTTAGCACCACATTTTTCAAAATACCGGTTGCGGCTAAACTGGCACCGGAATTTCGGTGAAACGTTGAACTATATTTTTAAGAGCGTAAACGATGCACTCACTTCTTTAACTACGATAAGAATTAGAAAATACGATTATTTAGACTGCAATAGCTCTTATATTAGATCTTCAATGTATCAGTAGTATTTATTAGAGCGTTCTTTTATTTATGAAACCAAGATAGAAAGTCTTGTTCACTGAAATACTTTACTAAGAAGATATTTATACAAAGTGAATTTTACTTTTTGTACTTGTAGTATATAGATTGTTTAATAAACTATCAACCAATATAAGTCCAATGGATTCTGGTTAATCTGACCACAACTGTTTTGGTTCGATAACACGAACATATCCCAAGGATACAAAACGAAACATATATAGCATATTAGAAGAACCTTTATTGCGCGACTCACATGTCTCGAGAAAATTTAAATAGGAACTGCCGGTTTTTTTAACAAATTTTATTTATTAAAACATAAATTTACAATTTTTTCTAAGCAGCCACCCAGGTGGTGTAGTTGCTAGAACCATTCTATCACACTTTGGATCCGGGTTCGATTCCTGGCTTGGGCTTTGATACTTGTCCATCCTTTCAATGGGGGAGGGAGGGGTAATGCTAGACGCCCACTGCGTGCCTCCATAATAAATTGGCCAACAATTCAGGACTTCGCAGTGGCAACATGCTTGATGAGCAAAAAGTGTCCGCCCATTAGGGATAAAAAAAGAAATTTTTTGAGCAATCTATACGCTATTCAGCACCAAGGGAATAACCAGGAAAAAGATTCGGAGGGAAGGAAATATAATCTTGTATGGATAAATAAAATTTCTGTACAGCGCAAAAGGAGTTCTTACTAAACTCTAGACAGCACTTCAAGAACTTGTGATTTTCGGCCCATTCAGTTGATTGGTTCCTATTTCAAAGTTCAAGGCTTTACATCCGCTCTACGCAGAAGACTAGTGATCAGTTTTTCTTATTCGCTCTCTTGTTTTATGGCCTGATCAAGCGGAATTTTTATCCAAATAAATTGATACTATCATGCTTGTACAACAGCGTTTGTTTCAGTTTTTTAAGATTTGGTCAGAAAAAGTGGCTAGTCCGATTAACCGGTGGTCTAATTAACCAGAATCGATTGTATTTTTAATGTTGTTCTTTTTTCTTTATCTTTTGACTTACGATTTCAGTTTTAAGAAAAATCATATGTACATATATATACAGGACGATTCAAACTCCTATTAGAAGTAGGTTACTCAAAGATGAACTCGAATCAAATACCAATGTGGGGTCACAAATGACGCCTTAATGAGGTTGCCAATAATCAGTTATGCTAAAGTGTTCAAGTGTTTCTCATTTCTTAACTGTATTTCATAAATGATGGATTTATCTCCTAGGATTTCTTTAATGGAATGAAAAAAAAATTCCTAAACTATCAATTTTAGTCAAGTATTTTTTACAAAAATGGATTTATTTGTCATGTGAACCATGACAGAAAAGTTCACTGTTACTTTAACACTTTTTCCAAAGTGATTATTAACTGATGTTTAAAGTAGACGACATATTCTGACTCGTCTTTGAGTAGCCTACTCCTGTCAGAAATTTGTTGCCCTGGTATTGAATCACCTTGTATAAGCGCAAATATTCTTAAAAGTAAACGGATTATTTCGTTTCATTTGTTTGTTTTTTCCTACTCCGTTTTTTTCTTAATTGCCAGTTGTGATAGTAACGTTATATTATATTACTCTCATGATTAAAAAGTTATTTAGCTACAAAATAAGCTAGTGTAGAAATTCACACTTTACTTTCTCATCTCTTTTTTTTTATATAGATTTGAAGAAGTTGCATCCTAGAGATGGTGAACATCTTGCCTTTTGGTACAAACCATACCTGTAAATACCAACTCAAAATGCCTACCGAGATCTGACTGATGAAGTATGCTGCAGGATAAAGAATGCCAAATAAAGCGAATTATTTATTCTTGATTTTTCCACCCATTTCTGTGACGAGTGCACAAAGAATTCACCATGGATGAATATTTTTAAGTGTTGAACAGTGTTCCACGATCGAAATACCCGAAACGGAACATATTTGTCATTTAACGATTCTGAACGGAACCACATTCTTAAGGCAACAACATTATTGTGGACGAAAAAGAAATATGAGCCTTTACTCACCACTTTGTTGACTTACTTGACGGTGATGCACTTCTAGAGTAAATATTTAGAAATTCTGTATTGTTTCTGTAAAGTGATATTTTGCTATGTCCGATGTTTCCAAAAATGGTTTCTGCTTGGTTACATCATGTGAATTTGGTGTAATACCACCCCATCTTAATATTACTATTTAGGATTTAAATGTAAATTAATGAACTAATTGACGGATTTATATGCGAAAAAGATATAACTTCTGGCTCATTCTCACAAAGGCTAAATTGAAACGCTGAGCAACTCATCAACCACCAAGACCAAATATTTAACAATAGATTACCTATAATGGCGGTGATAGAAAAAGTGTTTTATTGAAAGGGTATCTGAATTTCAATTTTTTTCATGCGTTTATAAATATGTTGGAAAATATTTTATAATCCTTCCAATGCATTTGACCGTGACCTTCGCGAACAAGGCCTGCTTGCCCAAATATTGAGTCATCCTATGTAGGCCGAATTTAGACGTAAAATTAAAAGTTGTATAGCAATATTATGATTGTGGTTGCTTATCATCAGTTTATAAAATTTATTATTTCTTACATTTATCTTGATTTATTATTGATTACGGATTAAATTTGACACTAAAAATGCATTTAGAAATTGTGATTGCAGCTCCAATGTTTAATACTTATATATATATATATATATATTTAACTTTGTTCTGAAGATATGTTTTTAAGCACTGATAAATTTGATAAAATGATAATGAGCAACCAGAATTTTAATTTAATTTTACATTTTTTCATTTTGTACCTAAATCGTCCTACTTAGGATGACGTATTCCTTAAGCCGGCAGGCCTTAGTTGCGAAGGTCACGATTTGACAGAGTTTTCTTTTTTGGTAAAAAATCTTAATTTTTGAAATGCCTAATGCAGAATTTCTAATCAGAGTTGTTGCATCTGCATCACAACAACCAGTATGCGTTACTATCATCAAATCTTGACGCAATGTTCTATTTACAATCACATCGACACTACGATTGTAAAAATTAACGAAGTCCATTCCTGTATAAAGTTATGTATTCTTGTTCAATGCATCGTGAACATTGTCTGTATATATGCCTGTGCTTTCTGTAAAAGGACTGTTTTTATGTAACAAGGATGTATATTTTTTTATTACTAAATAAATTATAATTTAATTTATATATTGCAAATCGCTGTTGTTGGACTTGCTTTAATTTATCTGAGATGGTTTATCTCAATTTTAGACAGGGGCTCAATCGGTGAAACTCGGTTCCTATAAGAACATCGAAAGTGAAACAGTAGTCTTTGGCCGTGCTTATAAGAGAGAACACTAAGCTTGCTTCGGACATGCCAAAGGAAGTTGGCGCACAAAAAAAAAAAAAAAATATCGAGGTTCCAATGTCCGAGTTCAAACGATACCTCTGGGCTTGCCAATCCAGGTTTTAGGTTCCTTCTCTGGAATTGGCTCAAAAATAGATGACCATTCATGGGAAGCAACGTTGTCTTATCTCAACATATCTTATGATGCTTTAAGCTGGTTTAAAGAAAAAATAAAAAATTGTTCTTTAACAGATATCGATTTTAATAGAAGCTTTCGCTTTTCAGATGGACAAAAAATTTCGCTTGATTATCTTGTTGTTGTCAGCTGCCCTTCAGCATAGATTATGAAAATTACTCTGGTGTAATTTCAATTACAGAAACTTAAATTCCAATTTGAGTTGAACTTGAAAAAACATGTTGCTTGGTACCGGCTTAGCATAAAAGGAACAGTAGAAGATAAATATTCAACAAGTAGATCTTGTAAGTTTTTTCTCGAAATTAGCAGAAATGGATAAGTTTATTCTCACTCGTACTAGTCTTGCTTATAATATCACGTTGATGTTAACAGGATTTTCCTCACAATACACAATATTTCATGAACTCACTTTCACACGCGCCAGTTTTGTACAATGACGTCGCATTTTCTAAGCTGAGTATTACTTTGCTAGAAGGCAAACTCATACTTTTTAAAAGAAAGCCAAGCAGTATGCTAAAGCAAAATTTCCCCGAAAATATTATTGAAGAAATACCTCAGCAATTAATAGGGAATGAAAATAATATTATTAAGGAAGTGTATGGAACTATTTCCGAAAACATACTCTCAGATAACATATTTAAGACAGTTATAAAAGAACCTAAAAATGTTGAATATCTGATGAATAGAGAACATATCACCATAACTACGATAAAATAATTTGCGCTGATCTCAATGAAATCAATAACTATCCACTAGAGTTTTTTGAATTCTTTGACTATAAGTTTTTTTTGTTTTTTTTTTCCGGTTAGCCGGGAACAAGTGAAAAATTGCCAAATAATTGTGATCTGTGCCAAATGCTTACAAACCTAAAGCGATTCCCAGTACATAGTTGTTTATCCCTTTCCATATTTTGGAAGTTGAATTTAATTTCGTACTTTAATGTAATTCCTCACGTTTTCCCCAATTCCACATTCTGTAACCAATTAGCTTACAAATTTCTTTTTAGTACATCGATATTTTTGTATATAGTGAATTCTGTATATAAATACTATTTTGTATACGGATTAAAATTTCCGGCTTTGTTTTGGGGAACGACAGTGTTTCAGAAGAAGTCTTTAAACGTTTCCCAGAAAAAACAGTTGGCGGAACTTGCGCCTGGCTAACCGAAAAATACAATAGTTTGCCACCACTTAAGTTAGTATTGAAAGTTAATATAATCGTTATAGTAACCAGAAACTTGAATACAAAGGAAGCATATGTCAATGGAACAAGAATGCGCTTCAAGTTTATTTACAGGGTGTCCCACAAAGGTGGTAACGGGCTTTAATTCTTTATCTATTAGAGATAAGTGGGCGGTGTAAATTGGAAAAATTCAAATTAAGGTCGGAAATGAGACTCCGTAAAGAAAGAATTCCTCTCGTTCATTTACAAAAAGTTACACTTTTTAAACTTGTATACGACCCCCGTACAAAAACATTCCCAATTAGTAAAATGTGCCCCGTATACTGATGAGGTGATGTACCAAATCTGAGCCTTTCATCATACAATGTCGCTGAGGTATCTTTAAAGAAAAATGATCTGAGGCTATACATGATTTTAAAAGTAAACGTTCATTGCTCAAGTGGAAAAAAAAGATTTTCTTTCGTAATTTCTGTACGACCCCTGAAATGCGATCATTCGACATGATTTTTTACCCTCTAGAACCATGGAGTCCCCATTTAAGTCAGCGTTATATTTATCTTCATATCTCTGACACTTTTTTAGGTATAATTCTCAAATTTTGTATGTCACCTCATGAGTGTATCGGGCGTATTTTACTAACTGAGAATTGTTTCGTGTTCGGGGATCGTATACAAGTTTAAAAAGTGTAACTTTTTGAAAATTAACAAGAGGAATCTTTTCTTAGTGGAGTCTTATTTCCGACCTCATTTTGAACTCTCATCTTCACTCTTAGCGAGTGCTACACTACACGTATAAACTAGGACCAACTACACTTCCTATACCTCGCACAAAGAAGAAAAAAGGCATTTTGGCGTCAGAAAGTAAGCAACTAGGAGACCTTGCGTTGCGAGACGAGAGTTCGCTATGGAAGTGCGTGACAAGACGAGACCTGTCTCACTTCTCGTGTGACGCACCCTGCGAGAGTGCGAAAGAGTCTGACTCTTCGCACCCTCGCGAGACCGTCTAGCGTCCATTCCTGGTATGTATGTATACACTGCAGAAAGTATTTTACTTTATTATAGGACAACGTGTGGGCAAACGTAACGCCAACAAGTTGTGATGTAAAGAATGTGTCAATTTGTTGTACAAGGTTCTTTGTGACTGACTTATCAACCTCATTTCGCTAGTGGATTTGCAACACACAGTATTCCAAAGCTGAAGCACTTACATTATTTTACAGTAATATGTGTAGTAAAGTTAGATATTTCTTTCAATGTATAGCTCCGAAACGATTAAACGTAGAATATTGCAATTTTGCATTTAGGACGGCTTGACATCAAATTGCATACCTTTCTTTTTTTATTGCAACCGACCGAGTAGTTTATTTACAGTCTTCACCAAAATACTTTCAACACGTAATGGTCCATGAGCATCTTCAATACAAGCAACAAAAACACTTAAAAGAAACTGATGCTTAAAAGATGAAATAAATAAAACTTTGTAAAATAGCATACATAAAATATACTTATCGTTCTGTCCCCACATTTCGGACGAAAAAATTTCGTTCTTCATCAGTAGTAGTCCCTACACAGACTGGAACAGAATGCTAAAGAGAAAGTCAACAGAAAACAACTCTGCTCTTCATTTTCATTGCTTTTATTTTCTATTTAATTTTTTCATCATCCGCCTGTCCCAGTCTGCATATGGACTACTTCTGATGAAAGACAAAATTGTTTCTCCCGAAACACGTGCACAGAGCGATAAGTACATTTATGTTATTTTACAAAGTTTTATTTATTTCATCTTCAATACATTAACAATATATATAGCCAGCAGGGGTGTAGGTAGGCGATGGATAACAAAGGCCCAGTTCCTCCCCGAAATTTAGATTCAGAATTTTAATTTAGAAATTTCCCGATTGTGAGAGCTTCTTTCTACCTTATCCACCTTTTGGGCCCTCCCCTTTTTTTCCCCTTACGTCACTGATGGACAGGAAATATTAGGGCCGCGCTCAAAATCTTGCCAGTTGTCGACAACCTTGGCAACAATTTTGTCGAAGTATAGTCAAATTTGATACCAAAATTGTGTTTCTAAAACTAAACCCAGCTTGACGATGTCTCTTACGTATGGCGAGAAATCGCTGAACCTTAGTATTATATCATATGTCAGTTTAAAATAAAATCATTTTAAACGAAATGCATCAAAATAAGAATCATTTAATCGATCAACAAGGGAGTCATGTAGTGTACGCATCAGATTTTTAATTAAATTTTAACATGAATGAGGGCATCAGTACATTTGTGGGAGATTTGGTTACTCCTTAACCAGCTGATTCATGGGCAGGCAGAAACATAGTTCGGCCACTTAAGGCGAACAAAAGCAACTCACACTACTGACCCAATAAACCCCCCCCCCTCTCTCTCTCTAATCTGCAGATCTTGAAGCCGATCTTTTACTGACAAGTGCTTGACTTCTTTGGCAGAGGCAGGTCACACACACAAAGCGGGCACTGATTGAGACCCTTTGTTTGGGTTGTTAGCTTTTTTTTTTTCCTTCTTCTATATCGACAAGAGGCCTAGCCCGTCTCGTTAAAAAAATAAGATGTGTGCTGGAAAAAAAAATTATATATATATATATATATATAGTAAAAGGCATAACTTACGAATCAACGTAGCATCCACTAGGCAAATACAAAATTCTAAATATCCATGGAATGATAGATGAGCAAAACAATGAACTCAAAATCGTATGTAAAAACAGGAATAAGTATATATAACCAGTAAATAGAAATCCAAACAATGATAAATCAGAAAATGAAAACGGAATTGGAGGGAGTAAAACAATGGGTAGCAAGCATCGGCTGTACTCGTCAGGCCCCACGAACCGAATACTTACTAACCAAGATAAAAAACAAAATAACAGGATTTCAATGCAGTTACTTAGCACAAAGAAAGCTAAATATGTAACTACAGGGGGATATCCTGTTAAAAAGCAAGCGTGAAAGTAAAAAAAATTAAATGGAGAAAACATGGCCAGTTTGCATTAAGCATAAAAACACGGCTCATCCAGGGGGCTGTTGCCAATTGTAGAGTGAAAAATACATGTTGCCAGAATGTTAAGTTAAATGTTGAACAGAGGCTAATAGTAAATAAATAAAAGATGAGTAAGTAGTAAAAATTAAACATAAATGAAGTTGAGAGTAAAATATATTAGAAGTATTAGAAATGTTTAAAAGATAATAGCCAGAGAAAGTTTGGGTTTATAATATTTTAAGAGGAATATATCTAACTACACCTAGCGTTCACTAAGTACATAATATGCCAATAAATATGTAGAAAATAAAAATTAATTTAAAGAATAGTACCAGTGATCATTGGTTCACCAGTTCTTTTTTTTTTTTTTTTAATAGACAAGTTTAAACTCGTATATTAAATTTTTGTGTGTGTGTGTGAAAGAGAGAGAGAACAATAAACATATATATATATATTAATGACTATGTCATTTTATCTCTCACCCCCCTTTATTGAAAATTGTCCCAAAAAAGCGACATAATGTTACATATATTTAAATACCATTAGTTCACAACAGCTTTAATCTATTGTTACAGTATTTCGTAAGCTGTAGAATATGCATTACATGTATTTTTCTATAAATAGGTTACAATCATAAAAATTTCAACGTAGGGTTACCAGGCGAAATACACGAAAAATGAGAGATAGAATGACATAGTCAATTAATATCGTTTTAATATGGCAATAAAGAAACTAAAAAATTAGGAGGGTTCAGGGGGGGGTCTCCCACTGACGAGGCTCAAAAAGCAGAGTTATATACATATATATAGATATATGATATGTACAATCAAGAAGCGGTGGGGTAAATTAAAGTACGTTTGAAAATGTGTATGATGTACAAAGCACAGGTGTACTGGGTGTACTCGGATTCAGTAAAGAGAAGGTGTCTAGTGATAAATGGAGTGAATTATTTTATCGGGGATAGGTGCTGCCCCCCCCCTTACTGTAATTTTTAATATTTTCTGTTGTTGTTGTTTCTAATGCCCTCCGCAGAATTCATATAGCACGGCGGTGGGCGGACGGCTTCCATTTTAACCCTTTGAAGCGCAACCCTTTCCCAATGCTGAAAAAAGGGCAGCCGTTGCCATCGCTCGACTTAACTACCAGCAGCACAGCCAGCTGTCGTCAAAAAGGGGTCTCTAGATCTGTGGCACGCGATGAACGTTTCGATCGTCCGCCATCCTGCTGGTAGTTAAGTAGAGCGGTGGCAACGGCTGCCCTTTTTTCAGCATTGGGCAATCTATCCAGCTGTTCTCGCATTCTTCCATTTTTCAGCAGATGTCAGTGCTGTTAAAAATAATCGTGACAATTTTTTACGAGAAATGACGTGCTAAAAAGTAAAGGATTCTCGAGGAGCTATGTCACCCGCAACTATTTTTATAGAAATCAAATCTATTCTTCGTGACTGGCAACAGTCAAAACGGCCGAGTTTGGTGTTCCCAGAGCGGGAACACTGCGCGTTAAAGGGTTAATAGCCTCAGTGGGAGGAAGTCCGACTTTGCTCTGGGGTTTTGAATTAATTCCAGATGAGGGACCAACCACCTGAAATCGGCACCCCCAGAGGTAGCGTTGAACATGAGGGACATTGGAGCCATGACGGATTTTACGAGCACCAGCTCGCATTAGCGTACACGATCCTACAGTAGTCTAGCCGAGAGAGGAGTTCACCCTCCCAAACATTGGCTAAGCCGGATGCTGCTTCACTTGCCGTATTCTTATTAGGCAATGTATAATGTACAGGAAAGTATTGTGGAATGCAATCCCGATCCCGCGGGAACGGGATACCACACAAATTTTTACGGGACTAGTCCCGCGGGATTACGGTCTTAATCTGAATTGAAATCGAGAATTAAATGATTTTTATTGCAATTTTACACCACCTTCCCGATGACCAAAAATTGTTGCATATGTATGTATCTTATCTCACAATACACGAATCAATAATTAAAAATTTTAATTTAAAGTTTTTTTTCAAATTATCTTCCAAAGGGAGTGTGGATCAAGCATTGTAATCTAAATTTTGCGCAAACTTCCCAATCTCGAAATGAACTGAAATATTTCATACTAGTTTATCTCACTGAACTATCACGAATCAATTATACAAAGTTTCCCTTTCAGGTTTTAATTACTATTTTACTAAAATGAGATCAAAACTAGGAAGACCAGTGACTCTTTACATTGCCTTTTTTACATTCTTTTAGCAATTATGAAATAAGTATATTTTGATTATCATAACTGTAATTTTCATATTTTTTAGATTTATTGTATTAATTATTAAATAAAATTTATTATCTATATAAATAAAACAAAGTGTAAAATGTTAGTTGGTTAGTTAGTTTGTCTGTGTCTCGCCTAGCTCCTTGACCAGTGTTTCTCAACCTGTGTGCCGCGGCACACTAATGTGCCGTGAGATACTGTCTAATGTGCCGCCAGGGCTTTTGAAAAATCATTAAAACTGCGTGGTGTCATATCAGCGATATGACATTTTCTATTTATCATGTTCTATCTTCACTTTCAGTAAGCTATACACCAAGAAGAGCGAAACTTTTATTTCATAGCATGGAAAACCGTTCTGCCAATTTTTGAAATAGCTGTTGTAACAAGATCCATGCAAAAACAAGCTTAGATCTTTCATTGAATGTATTATCATTATCTTTTTTGGTAAATAAACAATTTTTTAAAGTTATTTGCATTTATCAAATTTTTGTATCACACAACCTTTGCAATTTTTATGTTCAGGCGTGCGGGAAGTAATTCTGGATATTTTCAGTGTGCCGTCAGCCATTAAAGGTTGAGAAACACTGTCCTAGACGGTTGATCCTAGACCTACCAAATTTTGGTAGGGATCCGACATACCTCGAAGCGATTTTTTCGAAATTCGAATTATTTTAGGAGATATCCAGTGGCGCAGAGAGGGAGGGGGAGCATGGGAAAAATCCCCAGGGCCTCAGCTTGTGAAGGGGCCCCGCTTTTGCTGTTTATATGATAATTTTACTGATATGAAAAAGTCCGAATTCAGATTACGTCCCCGGATGTTTCAAATTAATTTTTGAATGAAATTACAAAAAGCCAGCTAGAGCATAAACCACCCACTTGACAAAAACAAGGAGTGTTAGTGATTTGACTAAAAGTAAAAAACATTTATTTAACAAGAAATCATTTTTTTCCCCGAGACACATTGTTAAATAAAGAAAGGGTATAGCCAGAGGAGAGACTACGGGCCCACCCAACCTCCGAAATTTTGAATTTTCCTTAACAAAATGTTAAAGATCAAGACTTTCAATGAGAAATTTTGAAATTTCAGTTTTTTTTTCCTTCTGGAATTTTTTTGGCTGCCTGCTTGCATGGAAGTATGAATAAAAATATTAATTTTTTCAATACTGCGGAATCATGCCATGCAAAAATGTTAACGTTTCAAATACAGTTTCTCTATGGAGGTGACAAAACCTTCAAAACAAAATGTTGGTATTTTTTAGAGCATGGATGTTTATTAAAGTATAATGCTCTTTTAAATTAATTCTTTTAATTCTTTTAATTATTTTCCGATTACTATTAATTTAAAGTTTCTTTAAATAATTAATAATTTTAATAAGGTATAAATGATTGATCTAATACGACATCAAAAGGATTTCTGGATAGCCAAGGGAGCCTCAAAAATTTAATCCCCGGGGCCCCGACTTGGCTCTCTGCGCCTCTGGAGATATCGATAAAAAAAACCTATCGCATAAGGCTAATTTTGCTCTCGCTATTTCGCAATTGTAACCCTGCAGTGAAAACAGGGAGAATTTAGGGCGAGATTCAAGTGAAACACAATTCGAACGTTTTCCGCGTCGAACAGGGGAAACTTCGAAATATATCAATGTTTCTTATTCAACTGAAACAAAACAATCATGTTTTGATCACGTGACAGTGCGAAAGGTTTGTTCGTTGGAAGCATTCTGGGGACTGAAAAACGTTCGATTCGAACT
Source organism: Cheiracanthium punctorium (assembly GCA_038373885.1). Classification (NCBI taxonomy): domain Eukaryota; kingdom Metazoa; phylum Arthropoda; class Arachnida; order Araneae; family Cheiracanthiidae; genus Cheiracanthium; species Cheiracanthium punctorium. The sequence goes on along the minus strand of JAWZYV010012571.1, from coordinate 304,442 downwards.
CGATCACTTGAATCTCGCCCTTAGCATATCTAGGTTGCGATATTTGGCAAGCTTATTAAATGTTTCAGACTCTTGAAGTAAAAGTAAAAGAATAACGATTTTTTTTAGATTAAATTATTTGTAAGGTTATGTTTTAATTAAAATATCGTGTGCATGTGAAATCAAAGCAGGAATGAAATGTTTTATACTTAAAAGAAAAATAGGATTTGGAAATTTTCCGAGACTAAAATGCGCAACTTTTTAATTTGGCAAAAAATAAAATGGTTGATTGCGATTTTGAGCAGATGTTATTCTAGCGCTTGGCGCAATTTATCGTCTGCTTCTTGGATTATGAATACACCTGAATAAGTTTTTGAAAATTTCATTCGGTTCGAATTGTGCATTTTTCTGTGCAGCTTTTCCCATCTATTTCTAATGTATTACAACCAGAAAAAGGATCCTGGAAATATCAATTTTAATATGTTTAATCACACTCATGAATAATGATATACTTTCCAACTTAATGCAATGAGGAAAGAAATAGGGAAGACCCATGGATTATAATACACCTTTACCACATAGCACTTTAGTGCGTATTTAAAATCTGAAAGTGTTTCAAATTTTCTTACTTTTTTTTTTCCTTTCCGTTTTTTGATAAAGGCCAATATATCCAGAAGCTCTTCAGAATTAATATAAGACAAAAATAATTTGTACCTTTTTGTAGGTTTTTATCATTTAACATCTTATTTTTGTAACCAGGGACGACCCGACAGGGTAAGCATCTCATCATAGCGCCGGCTTCAAAGGGGCGTCATTTCGAACTCAAAAACTAAGTAGAGCATAAAAGGGGGCGTCTTTTTTACATTAGAAGGGGCGCCACTTACCCTAGGGCCGCTCCTGTTTGTAATCATCTTAATTTTAAATTCCATTCAAAATCTGAGAGATTTCAGTGTCAAGGAAGCCTGTGAGGAACAGGATTCTCTCCGAACAAGATTTATTAAGATGGCGAACCAACTGGTCGCCGGAGGCGGCTAGTTACTAATAAAATTGAACCTCATAGTGCGTAAAATCTTACTTTTTTCTATTTTTCTCTGTTCAAATGAATTCTTAGCTGAATGAAATGCCACTCCCGCGGGATTGCATAGCGTGATGAGTAAATCTCAATCCCGAAATCCCGCGAAACGAAAAACAGTGCTTGGTTGCATTCCCCAGTTATTATGGGAAAGGAGTTAAGCGCCCAGACCACTGCGGGACTGTAATCTTTTCTATTAACTTTTAACCTAAATATTTCCCAAGGAAAAGCAACAACGCTCATAGGAAGTGTTCGAAAAAACACGGTTTCCCAGGAGACTAAAAAAAAATATCCCTCGTCGACTAGCTTTTTTCTTCATTAATATAATTCAATATAAATGTGGTTCCTAAAACTTTTTGGTGGCTCTTAAGATTTTACAACTTTTGTCGATCCCTAATCCTAGAACTGGAGTCTTCTCAGTTGTCTATTTTTAATGATAAGAACGAATAAGTTAAGCCTATTAATTCCATAGGAAGTTAAACTCCCTGACAACTCGAGATATTTTTAAGTTCAAGTCTATTCAAAGAAAAGGCAACCCCCCCCCCCCCTCCGCCCTTTCACTTCTTGGTTCCGCCATCGATATTTGTCAAAAATGTACAACACTTTACCTTTAATAAAAGCAAGATGAAATAATTGTGTATGTATAGACATTGTATCATAACGAAATATGCAAGCACAATGAAAAAAAAAGTTTTGTTTAGTGAACAAAAACTTCCTTAAATCAACAAAATTATCCGGTTGAAACAATGCTAAGAAAATTTTTGTTGAATGAAAAATATTACTGTCAAAATTATTTGATTAATATTTTGCTAATTTTACCAAGACGTTTTTCAAATACATAAATTTTTTGTCATTTCAAACAAAATATTTAAGAGGTTTATTTGGTTGAATCAACAAAATGCTCAATGTTAATTGCTGAGTTCATGTAACAAAATTACAGTGGAACCTGCTAAAGTGACCACCTTGGTAAAGAGACCACCTGTCTAAAGTGAACACTTTTATGAAATTTCATTGTAACTCATAAAAAAATGTATGGGGAAAATATCCTGTAAAGTGACCACCTGCGAAAACTGTATAGTGACCAGATAATCTGCCAAATTTAAGATTTTTAACCTGTCAAATGTGACCACTTTCCACTATAAACTGCTTCTTAAATATAAAACACATTCAGATAATATAGAATGCTATATCCCTTTTCAGTTGTTTAACACAAGATTTGATCTCAACACTGATTCTCTCTTCTGTAACACTTGTTCTCAATAGATGAATAAGTAAAAATAAAAAACAAAAAATAGATAAATAAATTAAAAATGAAAACTTGATTTAGTCTAAATTCTTTTATATTTCTGTTAATGCTAAAATTGATTCAGCGTGGTTTCGGGTAAGAGATGGGTGGGATGCAGTTAATCACATATTTACAATTACTTTTGATGAAGTTAATCACACATTTATGAGTATTTCTGATTTCCCTTTACCTATTCTAAATGTAATACTCTTGCCATTTTAAATCTCCCATATATCAATAATGCTATGTAACTGTTTCTTAATTTACTTTGGTTTTAGCCTTTGTAATGCATTTTGTTGGCGTCTGTAGTCCGAGAACATATTTAATTTTCTTCCTTTCCCACAGGATTACAATAATTATAGGCTACAAAAACTATATTCTGATAACCCCTGTGGCGGGTCACATTTAAATTTTGCCAAGCAAGTACAAAGCCTAAAATTTCTTTTCATTTTTTCAACCTGGCGATTTATTTGGCGACCGGCCCTTTTAAAACTTTGCTGTTACAGCACAATGTGTTATCTAAACAATGTGTTCTTAATGTACACTAGTGAAAATTGTATCATGAACTATATTTGTGCAAACATGAAAACAACCCAAACATTCAAACTGTACTTCAGTAGTATGTCAGGCTGCAAAATGGAAATTAATATTTTTTATTCATATTTATTATTTTTACTTCCTTGTACGTAGTATAAGGAAGTAATGTGACCCATTAAAAGTTGGCCCCCCCTTGACATAAAAAAAAGTCGTGCTATATACCAATCGTTAGATCATCGTTAGATCAGGATTGATCAACAACTCCCGTCGTTAGATCAACTCCCCGGACGAAGTTATTAAGTAAAAATTTCAGGGGGGGCTAACTTTTAAAAAAATTAAAAATTGAAAATACTGTTCAAAAATAAAACCATTAACTCAAAAACCCTCGACTGATGTTAGATCAATCATTTTTAGCGTTAGATCAACCTCAAAAGTACCCGAAAAACGGGTACAAAGTATACCCGAAAATTAGAAGTTAGCCCCCCCTTGTCGGAAGTTCAAACTGATTTTGATGTCATCAGACGCAGAATCGTTAGATCAGACAGAAAAACCATTTTCAGCGTTAGATCAACCTCAAAAGTGCCCGAAAAACCGGTACAATTATGCCCGAAAATTACGAGTTAGCCCCCCCTTGTCGGAAATTCAAACTGATTTCGATGTCATCAGACGCGGAATCGTTAGATCAGACAGAAAAAAACATTTTAAGCGTTAGATCAACCTCCAAAGTACCCGAAAAACGGGTACAAAGTATACCCGAAAATTAGAAGTTAGCCCCCCCTTGTCGGAAGTTCGAACTGATTTTGATGTCATCAGACGCAGAATCGTTAGATCAGACAGAAAAACCATTTTCAGCGTTAGATCAACCTCAAAAGTGCCCGAAAAACGGGTACAATTATGCCCGAAAATTACAAGTTACCCCCCCTTGTCGGAAATTCAAACTGATTTCGATGTCATCAGACGCAGAATCGTTAGATCAGACAGAAAAAAACATTTTAAGCGTTAGATCAACCTCCAAAGTACCCGAAAAACGGGTACAAAGTATACCCGAAAATTAGAAGTTAGCCCCCCCTTGTCGGAAATTCAAACTGATTTCGATGTCATCAGACGCAGAATCGTTAGATCAGACAGAAAAACCATTTTCAGCGTTAGATCAAACTCCGAACTGCCCGAAAAACGGGTACAATTATGACCGAAAATTAAAAGTTAGCCCCCCCTTGTCGGAAGTTCAAGCTGATTTTGATGTCATCAGACGCAGAATCGTTAGATCAGACAGAAAAACCATTTTCAGCGTTAGATCAACCTCCAAAGTGCCCGAAAAACGGGTACAATTATGCCCGAAAATTAAAAGTTAGCCCCCCCTTGTCGGAAGTTCAAACTGATTTCGATGTCATCAGACGCAGAATCGTTAGATCAGACAGAAAAACCATTTTCAGCGTTAGATCAAACTCCGAACTACCCGAAAAACGGGTATAATTATGCCCGAAAATTAAAAGTTAGCCCCCCCTTGTCGGAAGTTCAAACTGATTTCGATGTCATCAGACGCAGAATCGTTAGATCAGACAGAAAAACCATTTTCAGCGTTAGATCAACCTCCAAAGTGCCCGAAAAACGGGTACAATTATGCCCGAAAATTAAAAGTTAGCCCCCTTTGCGGAAAGTCAAACTGATTTCGATGTCATCAGACGCAGAATCGTTAGATCAGACAGAAAAACCATTTTCAGCGTTAAATCAAACTCCGAACTACCCGAAAAACGGGTATAATTATGCCCGAAAATTAAAAGTTAGCCCCCCTTGTCGGAAGTTCAAGCTGATTTTGATGTCATCAGACGCAGAATCGTTAGATCAGACAGAAAAACCATTTTCAGCGTTAGATCAAACTCCGAACTGCCCGAAAAACGGGTACAATTATGACCGAAAATTAAAAGTTAGCCCCCCCTTGTCGGAAGTTCAAGCTGATTTTGATGTCATCAGACGCAGAATCGTTAGATCAGACAGAAAAACCATTTTCAGCGTTAGATCAACCTCCAAAGTGCCCGAAAAACGGGTACAATTATGCCCGAAAATTAAAAGTTAGCCCCCCTTGTCGGAAGTTCAAACTGATTTCGATTTCATCAGACGCAGAATCGTTAGATCAGACAGAAAAACCATTTTCAGCGTTAGATCAAACTCCGAACTACCCGAAAAACGGGTATAATTATGCCCGAAAATTAAAAGTTAGCCCCCCCCCTTGTCGGAAGTTCAAACTGATTTCGATGTCATCAGACGCAGAATCGTTAGATCAGACAGAAAAACCATTTTCAGCGTTAGATCAACCTCCAAAGTGCCCGAAAAACGGGTACAATTATGCCCGAAAATTAAAAGTTAGCCCCCCTTTGCGGAAAGTCAAACTGATTTCGATGTCATCAGACGCAGAATCGTTAGATCAGACAGAAAAACCATTTTCAGCGTTAGATCAAACTCCGAACTGCCCGAAAAACGGGTATAATTATGCCCGAAAATTAAAAGTTAGCCCCCCCTTGTCGGAAGTTCAAACTGATTTCGATGTCATCAGACGCAGAATCGTTAGATCAGACAGAAAAAAAAATTTCAGCGTTAGATCAACCTCCAAAGTGCCCGAAAAACGGGTACAATTATGTCCGAAAATTAAAAGTTAGCCCCCCCTTGTCGGAAGTTCAAACTGATTTTGATGTCATCAGACGCAGAATCGTTAGATCAGACAGAAAAACCATTTTCAGCGTTAGATCAACCTCCAAAGTGCCCGAAAAACGGGTACAATTATGCCCGAAAATTACAAGTTAGCCCCCCCTTGTCGGAAATTCAAGGTGATTTTGATGTCATCAGACGCAGAATCGTTAGATCAGACAGAAAAACCATTTTCAGCGTTAGATCAACCTCCAAAGTGCCCGAAAAACGGGTACAAAGTATACCCGAAAATTAGAAGTTAGCCCCCCCTTGTCGGAAGTTCAAACTGATTTCGATGTCATCAGACGCAGAATCGTTAGATCAGACAGAAAAAAACATTTTAAGCGTTAGATCAACCTCCAAAGTACCCGAAAAACGGGTACAAAGTGTACCCGAAAATTAGAAGTTAGCCCCCCCTTGTCGGAAGTTCAAACTGATTTTGATGTCATCAGACGCAGAATCGTTAGATCAGACAGAAAAACCATTTTCAGCGTTAGATCAACCTCCAAAGTGCCCGAAAAACGGGTACAATTATGCCCGAAAATTACAAGTTAGCCCCCCCTTGTCGGAAGTTCAAACTGATTTCGATGTCATCAGACGCAGAATCGTTAGATCAGATAGAAAAACCATTTTCAGCGTTAGATCAACCTCCAAAGTGCCCGAAAAACGGGTACAAAGTATACCCGAAAATTAGAAGTTAGCCCCCCCTTGTCGGAAGTTCAAACTGATTTCGATGTCATCAGACGCAGAATCGTTAGATCAGACAGAAAAAAACATTTTAAGCGTTAGATCAACCTCCAAAGTACCCGAAAAACGGGTACAAAGTGTACCCGAAAATTAGAAGTTAGCCCCCCCCTTGTCGGAAATTCAAACTGATTTCGATGTCATCAGACGCAGAATCGTTAGATCAGACAGAAAAACCATTTTCAGCGTTAGATCAAACTCCGAACTGCCCGAAAAACGGGTACAATTATGACCGAAAATTAAAAGTTAGCCCCCCCTTGTCGGAAGTTCAAACTGATTTTGATGTCATCAGACGCAGAATCGTTAGATCAGACAGAAAAACCATTTTCAGCGTTAGATCAACCTCCAAAGTGCCCGAAAAACGGGTACAATTATGCCCGAAAATTAAAAGTTAGCCCCCCCTTGTCGGAAGTTCAAACTGATTTCGATGTCATCAGACGCAGAATCGTTAGATCAGACAGAAAAACCATTTTCAGCGTTAGATCAATCTCCACAGTGCCCAAAAAAGGTGTAATTCAAAATTATTTTCAATTCATTTAATGATAGTGCTCCTTCAGTTAATCAACAATTTTTAGCTCACCTCATTTTTAGTTTAGTATTTTCAGTTCGTTTTTCAAAATGTATTTAAAACCACACTCAAGCACATCCGAGCCCAGATCACTGTAATATTATGTATCGTACTTAATAGTAATATATTATATTATGTATTATATATCAATATTTACGATACTCGCACATACGAACATAACTTTGATTATATGTATGTACACTGTATTAAATATCTGTAATTTTACAACACAATGTGCTGTATCTAATTTACAACACGTGCAGCGAAATCAAATTCAAGCACTCGCGCTTGGTTTTTTAAACTTAGGGTGGCACTTCTGGTGGTCACATGACATTCATAGCGAATCAGAATATCTTGCCATTATCAGTGAGCTAAGCTAGGACTCCAGGCAAGAATATGTGAGTTGAGTGACGGTTTGGTTGCCATGCCCATGTTTTTGTAATCTGGTATATGTAAACCGACGTGTTGTTTAACCGACTCTTGTTATACTTCAACGGCTGTTAAAGATTTCAATAAAATTGATTATGGGAGGGCGGTTGTGTTCAGACGTTAATTGTTGAAGTCGTTCCAGATTTGAAAAGCAAATGCGTAAATTTCCAAGAGATATTGAACGAAGAAAACAGTGTGGATAGTGAATTGCCGATGTGTTACAATGGAATCCGGTTACGGAAGTTGGACTTTGCAGTGTAAGTAATTCTATCATAATATTTATTTGGTTGAAATTATGATATGTAGTAAAAAGTTTAGGTTCCAGATAATCGTATAATGTTGTAATTTAGTCTTCCAAAGCTTCTAATAACGTATAAAGTATGTGTTTATTGTACGATGTTTGGATATTGGCGGTGTTCTAAACGGTGCCAAACCGAGTTCTGGTGTGCATTTGTTTAGTAAACAAGACTGCTGAACTGAAAAATTTCTGCAAGGTTATTACGCGTTAATGATAGTAAACTATCAAATTGTATTAATTAAATAATAATATAACTTATATACTGCTTTTATTTTTTTTTAAAAAAATCTTTTTAAAGTGCTGTTTCTTCATTTTATAAAACCAAGTTCGTATACATATACATATTTATAATTATTTCTTCGTTTCAATGAGCTAATGGAACATCGATTCAAATATAATTATTTTGAAACATTAACGTCTTGTAGACAAGAGTTATTGTATTAAAAACTTTTCATCTTAAAGAATACGTAAATAAATATAAAAATTTAGTTATAAAATTTCTGTAGTCTCTTTTACTTGCTTCATTATTCTATTAATATATTTTAATGCCAATATTGGTAAAATGTATTTCCAGAAAAATATTGTTTTAAATTCTGCGTTAAGTTTGTCTAACTCAAAAAAAAAGTTTAAATTTATTTCGTTTTTAAATTGATTCTGACCGCCACATTAAAATTTTCGAAGGTATTGAAAATTTTAATGTGCCGGTCAGCGAAGGTTTTGAAATTTGTAATCTGCTGGTCCATATTTGTAAAATGCTGAGAAACATTGCTCTATACAATATACTACTATTAAGTTATATTTTATATAAAATGGATTTTAAATGTCAAAATATCAGGAGTATTCACTGTTATTTTAATATTTTAGTATGAAGTATCAGGTTTTTGAAAGCATTCTTTTGATTTAATTCATTTTTAATTTTTTTTATTTATAATACTACTTAAGTTTTAATCCCATTAAACCAATATTGGTAAAATGTAGTTCCAGAAAAATAGTACTGTTTTAAATTCTGTCCAACTCGAGCTTAAATTTATCTTGTTTTATCACATTTTTAAATTGTTTTTCAAAACTGAAGTATATTTATTTATTTTCAATAATTAAAGTTCCCCCTATACATTTAGCAAAAAAAAAAGTTGAAGTAATTGCTATGCGTATTTATATATAAACTATATATATTGGTGTACTGTTCTCCCTAAGTAATTTTTAAATTCCAAAATATTAAGTGCTCATTGTAATTACATTAAACTAATTCAGAACTGAGAACCAGTCTTTGGAATCATTCTTCTTTCATAGTAATACATTTATGAATTATTTATACAGAATATTTTTAAAAATGTTGTTTATATGGAGACTTTTAAGAAAAAAATATTTTTTATTAAAACATGTACATATTAAATAAATCACATAGTTTATGTCCAACTCCAAAAATAGTTTAAATTTATCTTGTTTTATCTCATTTTTAAATTGCTTTTCAAAACTGAAGTATATTATTTATTTTCAATAATTATTATTCATGCGTTATTTTTAAATTGCAAAATATTAAGTGTTTATTTTATTACATTAAACTATTTCAGAACTAAGAAACATTCTTTGGAATAATCCTTCTTTCATAGTATTACATTTATGAATTATTTATACAGAATCAATGGCGCACCCAGGATTTTACTTTGGTAGAGGGGGGAGGGGAGGGCTACAAATACTGATGAACTCGGTTATAGTGATCTCGATTGTAGTTATAACTCTTTTATCACGTCAAAATATTCAGTATCACTTGCCCATGGAACCCAATCCCACTACCAAATTAACTCGTTATAGAGTCATAAAAAATTATCTGATCTATTCAGTGACATTAACAGTGAGTTTAAATGTATTTCATACACTAACTGTAAGTATTTATATAAAAATCAATTTTTTCCCTAAAAGATATTTTAGAAATAATTCGAAGACGATTTTTTTAAAATAAAATATTTTAACTCATTAATGACAACTTTTAATTTTTAAAGTTTTTTGACATCTAACTCTCCAACTTTAGGGGGGAAGGGGGTTCTGCCCCCATGGGTGCGTCCATGTACAATTTTTTTTTCTTTTTAAATGTTTATAGGGACTTTTAAGAAAGAAATATTATATTTCGTTAAAATATGTATTTAAATGTAATTAAAGTAAATATGATATAGGCAAGTAATTTTTTAAAATAAAATTATGCAAAAACAGTTTAAGTAATAATCTTGAAACTGAATTGTTTGATTTGTACAGATTTATATGAATATATTTATAATATTGAATTTTAACATTACAACCTTTATTTTAAAAATGTTGAAAATTTCTGATTAATTTAAAAGAGGATATTAATCAAACCATGAAAAAAACACTACATTTAATTTAATATTAGCACAATTCTCAATCGGCGGCTTCTACAGAACTAAAATGGAGTTATTTAAGTTGGAATAGTCAAATGAACAGTCAAATCCATTTTTGACACGATAAAGGATCCAATAGAAATGTGGGTAAAATTGACAGAGACTGTTTCAGCCCCATGTGAACAAGGTGGCAGTCGCTGGAAGTTGGTGGTCGCCAAGCCTCCCCCCCCCAATATTTAGATTCTATTTGCACCCCTGTGCTAATATATATATATAAATATAAACCTGTAATTAAAAAATAATGATTCATGTTATAACAAGTTATTACTCGTATGTGAATATACAAAAATATTTTATATTGTTACTTTTTATGTCAAATAATAAATAACTGTGTGTGTGTGAGAGAGAGAGTGTAATATTTCTATATAATGCAATGAATTGTTGAAACTATACAAAAACTTATAATTTCATAAAAATTACATTCATAGGTACTTCAACTTATGCGGCCTCCTTTATTACTGCTCAATTTACATATGACCTCTAGGTGTGTAGTCTAGAATGTGTCGGGATATTCAAGAGATGAGCGACTTCAGTTCGTAACCTCCTAAAGGAAGCACTGAGAGCCAGGAAGCAGTATTGCTTAAGGAGCCGAACCAATTGCCTCTGGAACTCATCAACTGCTTCAAATTCAGGTATGAAATTTCGCTGTGAGGCTTGCATATTTAAAGAAGAGACCATATTTATTATTAACCCCCCCTTTTTTTTAACCTTAAGAATCTGATGAGTGTTAATGCATGGTAATGCATGTATATTTCATATGTTGAATTTTTTAATAATTTATTTATTGTTTTACATCAAATTAAATTTCATTAAAATCTTTTAAAAGAGGATTTGATTACAGTGGTATTATTGTGGTTTACAAAATACTTCAGTACACATAGATGCTGGGACACGATACAGAAATCAAATTAACATGATTTCTTTTCATGAATTACAGATTTCTTTAAGCAATTAATGTTAAAAGAAAATTTTCTAGTTTAATGTTATGCATCTTGAAAATGTAACTAAATTGTATGTTTTTGTACTGATGTTGATTGTTTTTCTTTTGGAAAGGGTTTTCGAATTGATTGTGTTCTTTTATTGGCCATGCAAGCATTCTCAGTGATTAACATAATAGATAATCGGGAGTTTCTCTGTATAATAATGTCATTGTATAATAATAAGACACTAACAGTTTTCTTTCAGAAATAAAATTTTAAGAACATGCTTATTATTTATAAACAAAAACACTTTATATTTAATATACTTCCTTTTCAATAATTAAAGATTTTTAATTGAAATAATTGAAACTTAAAATGTTCTTCAGTAAAGAATAATATTCACATTGGTTGATTTAAATAATTACTATGTCAGAAAAATACATTTTAAATGTTTTAGAAGTGACATCAAGTTTAAAAAAGTCACTGCAAAGAAAGAAAAGGGGAAGCGGCTTTGACCACCACTTGTCAATCTAGAGTGTGGAAAATAAGTTATGGAATACTGGGTTGGGTGAGCAATGCGTGTGTGCCTTAAAAGCGAACTAAAGGAAAGGCAGTCTTGTGCTTTCAGTGTTATAAATATAATTTGCGACTGTACCTAAAACAAAGAATATTTTAAAGTAACCTCCCAGAGACTTTTCAAGCATTAAAAGAAAGGATTCAGCATGCTGTGTCCACAATAACGCTAAAAATACTGTGCACTTTATAGGCAGCTTTGCAATGAGTCTGCAAGAATGTGTGTGGGAAAATAGAGGACTTTTTGGAAATTATTTTCCAAAAATGAACGATTCTGCACCTACACAATATCTCCATTCATGTAGATTACGCTGCTTCATCACTAAATTTTACAAAAGATGATTTTTAGAATGTTATTAGTTTTAAAAAATTATTTCATCACATTGGCTCACCTTGTATATACAGTGGAACATCAAAAATCCACCAAATATTACAGATGCATTTTCGCAGTTTAATGCCTTTATGTTGAGGAATCTCAACATAGTACATATTTTATGCATTCTTTTAAAAAAGAAACCAGCCCAACACCTGATTTTTGCATGACGTTATATATTGTTATTTTGTATTTAATAATGATAAAATTTTCATAGTTTAACATTTTTAAATATTTTATTTGGATAAAGATTTTCAAAAGCATCGATAAGTGTTTATATTAATAAATTTCAGCTAACCCATTTATGCCTAGTGTCCCTTTTTTGGGACGGCATTTTCGCTATCAGTCAAAAACGTTATTAATTTTCCCTAGCCTTTATTCACGAGTCTTGAACCTAAATTTCACAAAATATTTTAACATGACCTAGTAGGATGTTGACATTTCAATTATTATGCATAATGATTTTAAAAGAAATCATCCCTTGTTCAAGAAGTATACATCAGAAATTTATCTATTATTGCTGGTATTAGCAAAAATCGAAGAAAGTCGCAAAAATATCAGGGCACAAATGGGTTAATGAAATCAGTTGAAATATTGAAATAGTAGCCAAAAAAGAAAAGAATGGCACATTTTTGGGGATTTATTTATTTGCTGATCTGATGACGTGTTTTTGTTTTATCCTAGGCATCTGAAAAATATTCCTTTATTAATGAAAGTTTGATCAAAGAGAAGACTGAATAAGTTATGTTGTATGTGGCGTAAAACAGAGATGAAATATAAAAACCTATGTAGCTTTATATACTGTATATGGAAAGTCAATAAAATTTCTAATGTTTTAAATTTCACTTGTTATTTTATGCTTTTTTTCAGTTTATTTAAAAGCTAACATTTTATAAAATCAAAAATAATTAAGAACTTTGTAAAATAATACACATAAAAGGGTATTTATCCAGGACAATCCCTTTGGTTGGTACAAAAATGTGTACTTTTCTACAGCATCAAGAAAGTCAACCCCAGTCAGAAAGAATAGCCTTTTACTTGTGCAGATGTCTGACTTTTTGTAACTGAAGAAGAGTGGACTTTTTTTGTATTACTCAAAATGATAGACCTCAGTTTGTATCTTTTATGAGTCATTTTACAAAGTTTTTAATTACTTTTACCTTTTCACCACCAGATTTTTGTTGAGTACTTTTGTTATTTTATTAAATTACTTTAGTTGTGATTGTTTTGAATATATTAATCTATATTTAATTTTAAAAAATCTTATCGTAAGCAATTTTAATAAATATGACTTTTAATTTGAAACTACCAAAATTATTCTAGATAAATAATTTCAATGCAATTTTAAATTAACTACTAATTCATATAATTTTAAGTTTTATTCATCTATTAAACTATAAATTAAAAGCATTATACTGACTTTACTTTAGAACTTTAGAACTTAACGGCCTGCATTTGTTCCAAGAAAGTAAAATAAAAAATAAATAGCACATTAAATCATTGTATATTACCATTATGCTTAATTTAGCTTTTCAACAAGTATTCTTTAAATATCTGGATTTGTGGAAGAACATATTAATAAGAGAAAGTATGTATAAATGTAGCTGAGTGACATAGTAAAAAAACAAAACACTGAAGCAACTGAACTCTAGAAATACAACGGGCCTGCCTTTTACGGGTATGTATAAAACAACTCCATACAAACAAATTTTTGAAAAAATCTGTTTCCATGATCTTAACTTATAATTTGGCCCTATGAATAAGAGGAACCTTAGTCCCTTTACAAGTCAAGAATTATTAATCCCCCCCCCTTTTCAAGCTTGGATGTAAGTTTGCTTACTTAGTTATTAAAATAAATTAATTTCAAAGCTATGTTCACGAGACTTTAATTTAACGTTTTTGTTAAAAATATTGCCATATTTAATTATCAAGCTATTACACACTCACAAAAGGTCTTTTTTAAAGTTATAGTCTCCTATAGCTATGCATCACTATAACATTAACATATTAGGCATAGAGGTGACTGTGAGTTTGAAAATATTTTATTTTAATAGCAAATGGTCTCAGTTTCAAGAATGAAAATCTCATTCCGAAATTTTCCACTGCCACTTGCAATGCTTTTGGTTAAATTCACATTTTGTAATTTGACATTAGTGCTGTTTCAAAAAGTTTCAACAACAAAAATATTTATTGCAGATCTTTTTGGCTTTTTAAAGGAGCAAGATTTTTCTACATATTTTAAATGGTCGTGCAAAATTTCTAACTACTTCAGAGTTAGAGAAAAAAGTTTTCATTTAAAAACAGTGTAAGTTTAGTACTGCGCAAATCGGGGTAAATTTGTTTGAAAATTAATTGTAAATATGTAGGATAAAAGAAAATTATTTAAAAACCGTGTAAACACGAAACCGTATAAATTGAGTACCGGGCATACCGAAGAATAGCCATAAATTTGTTTTAAATGTAATTGTACATTGTAGGATGCAATAAATAAAATTTAAAATAAAAACCCTCTAAAATAAGTTTTCATTTAAAAACAGTGTAAATTGAATACCGTGCTAATCGAGGGATAAGTGTAAATTTGATTAAAAATTAATTGCAAATATTAGGATTTAACAAAACTGAAAAAAAAAATTCATTCCAAAACCCGTATAAACACGAAACCGTGTAAATTGAGTACTGTGCATATGAAAGGATAGCTGTAAATTTGTTTGAAATGTAATGTTAAATTGTATAAGACCCAATAAATAAAATAAAAAACTCTAATATAAGTTCTCATTTAAAAACAGTGTAAACTGAGTACTGTGCAAATCGAGGGATGGGAGTAAATTTGTCACAAAATTAATTGTAAACTGGAGGATAAGGAAAAAAAAAACCATTTAAAAAATCATTTTGAAACCATATAAAAGTGAAACCGTGTAAAACTGAGTACCGTGCATATTGAAGGATAGTTCTGTAAATTTCTTTGATATGTAATTGTAAATTGTAGAATCCAATAAATAAAATTTAAAAAACCTGTAAAATAAGTTTTCATTTAAAAGCAGTGTAAATTGAGTACCGTGCAAATCGAGGGATATGTGTAAATTTGTTTGAAAATTACTTGTAAATGTGTAGGATTTAAAAAAAAAAACATGTAAAACCGTGTAAACGCGAAACCGTGTAAATTGAGTAAAGCGAATATAGAAGATAGCTGTAAATTTGATTGAAATGTAATTGTAAATTGTAGGATCCCATAAATAATATTAAAAAAAACTAAAGTTTTCTTTTGAAAACCGCGTAATTTGAGTACCGAGCAAATAGAGGGATAGCTGTAAATTTGTTTGAAAAGTAATTGTAAATGTGTATGATGTACACACACAATAAAATAAAATAAAATAAGTTTACATTTAAAAACGTGTAAATTGAGTGCTGTGCAAATCGAGGGACAGGTATAAATTTTTGCTCGAAACGTAATTATAAATGCATGTGTACAGAAAAATTGCATCAGGCTAAAACTTACACAGAAGAGCAGTACAATTCCATGAAAGTACTTGAAAGTTCAAGAACTGTGAAAACACGTTACAGTGCTTGAAAATTCAAGTGGTGTAAAAATACACAACAGTGCTTGAAAAATCAGGCGCTGTAATTTTATAGCATGGTGTTGTAAATTTACATAAGTGCTCGAAAAATGAGGTGCTTTAATTTTATAACACAGTGTTGTAAATTCACATACATGCTTGAAAAATGAAGTGTTGTAATTTTACAACACAGTGTTGTGAATTTACATAGGTGCTTGAAAATGATGTGCTGTAATTTTACAACACGGTGCTGTAAATTTACAGCACATGTGCTGTTGTGCCACCGTGCCATCGTGCCAACTATTTACAACACGGTGTTGTAAATTTACAACACAGTGCTTGAAAATTCAAAGTGCTTGAAATTTACAGCACAGGTGTTGGCGTTATGATTACCAGCACACTGTGCTGTAATTTAGCATGGTTTTTTCTTATAGTGTACCATCCTTAAAGATAGTTTCTCTCGTAAGATTGAACGTTAGTTCTAAATTAATATTTATTACATTATTTAAGATGTTCTTTCAATAAATACAAAGACTTTAGAACAAACATTCATTTTAATAATAGGCAATATTTTTATGCAAACATCTAGTAAAAATACTTATATCATCTATACCAATGACTACCAAATCCCCGTAATATTATATGCAGGATTGAAAACTTCAGGGGTAAATAAAAAATTATGCAAATCATACAACAATATTTACAATACTCCCATACACAAACATACGTTATAATACATATATTTATCATACTTAAAGAGAACTTTTTTCCAAATGTCGAACGTTTGTTCTTGTTAATTTTTATTATATCATTCAACATGTTCTTTCATTGTGTGCAAAGATTTTACAACTAACTTTCATTTTAATAATGTACACAATTTTCTAATTCAAATATGAGGTAAAAATAACCATCTCTACTAATGACTAGTAGATCAATCATACCGTAATATTATATGCAGGATTCAAAACTTCTGACGTTAAAAAAAATATGCAAATTATATAACAATATTTACAATACTGGCAAATACAAAATAAGTTTGGATACATTTATGTATCATACATAAAGAGAGCTTCTTTCGGAAAATGGAACTTTAGTTCTTGATTAATATTTTCTATATCATTCAACATTTTCTTTCAATAAATGCAAATAATTAAAAACAAACTTTTACTTTAATAATAGGTAATTTTATAATGCAAACACAAGTTAAAGATACGCACCCTTTTCCAATGACTGCTTGTTCCCTGTAATATTTTAAGCAGGATACAAAGCTTCAGAGGTAAATAAAAAATTATGCAAAATAAAAAATGCAGGATTCAAAACTTCAGAGGTAAATAAAAGGTTATGCAAATTAGATAACAATATTTACAGGCATGTACAAAGATACACATGTATATATCATACTCAAAGGAAGCTTCCTTTAAAAGTTGAACGTTTGTTCTTGATTAATATTGTCTGTATCATTGAACATTTTTTTCCAATATATGCTTGGAATTTTGAAGTAACGCTCTTTTTAAAACTAGGCAAATTTTTAATGCAAGCAGTAGGTAAAAATAGTCATCTCTATCATAATGAATAACATATAATTAAAAATTTGGAATACCGTGCTTTTTACTTTTGTGGATAATTTCTTGAATCCAGTAGCATGAAAATTAAAAAAAATTCTATGCATATTAAGAGTAATTATGCGTGACAAAAATATTTCTTTTCCCTTATGAATATACACTCATGTCCATAAATTAAGGATAATGAAGTTCAGGCAAAGAAAGAGAAAGAAGCAAAACAAATTTGACTTATTTGTAAAGTCTATTTATTAAACAAAATGTAAAGAGCAAAAAAGATGCTATATGTTTGACATAATTAATAAAAATTGCAAGTTTTACTCCCTTGACCAAATTTCAAAAAAGAACCTATTTACAAAAAACAGTATAACATGATTAGTAGGATGGTTAATACGGAGTATGTCTCCCGGACGATGCAATACAGGCCTGAAAACGCCTAGGCATGCTGAGTATCAAATGATCAATCTGATCTTGGGGAATATTACACCACTCATCAAGCAATGCACTCCGAAGTTCCGGTAGACAGGTGGGAGGGGGTTGACGGGCTGCAATTCGTCGGCCAAGCATATCCCACACATGCTCTATTGGATTCAAGTCCGGTGAGTATGCTGGCCAATGCATACGGGTGATATCCTCCGATTGAAGGCATTCATCTACAATGTTTGCACGGTGAGGACGGGCGTTGTCATCCATAAACACAAATTCAGCACCCATGGCGCCCCGAAACAAACGTACATGTTGTTCCAGAATGACATCCCGATAGATGTGGCCTGTCATCGTTACACTCTGAACATGCAGGTCAGTTCTGGAACCAAGAATAATTCCTCCCCAAACGAGCCATCCTGCAGCACCGTAACGGTGTCTTTCAATGGTGTTCTCTTGGTGGTAACGGGTACCTGGCGCTCTCCAGATGAATGTCCGGCGAGAATCAGACTCCAAACTAAACCTGGACTCGTCGGAAAACATCACACAAGACCACTGTTGCGGTGTCCACAATGCATGCTCTCTACTCCAGGTTAATCGCAGGCGACAGTGAGTTGCGGTAAGTGGAACACATCTGACAGGCCTACGAGCATATAGACCAATGTGTCCTAAGCGTCTGTACACGGTCTGCCTTGAAACTGTCGTACCGGTAGCTGAAGAGAGCTGACGTGACAGGTCTGATGCTGTACTCCGTCTGTTTCTTTTGGCAGTAACTGCCAAATAGCGGTCCTCATTCGGCGTTGTAACTCGGAGGCGACCTGTGCTGTAACGTCTACTCACATTACCATCATCTTGGAATCTTTGCCAAAGCCTGGAGATGACACTCTGGGCGATTCCAAGTTCCTCGGATACTTCCAGCTGGGTACGTCCACATTCCAGTCGTCCGATAATTCTGCCACGTAAAACATCATCCAAATGCCTCCTTTGTGCCATAACTATGCGGTCTTTGCACTGAAAGGCTTTCACAGCGCTTGTGAACAATTTTACTTCTTTGCCACCATTCCTTATATACCCCTCTCTTACACTCTCGTCATTGCTACGTACCATCCATGCCATCTGGTGGTTTCCTGTAATTCGCATATTCTTCTTCAAAATGTGTGTGATCATTCCACAGGTGAAATTTTTATTTTAGAGATCAATTTCTGTGTGATTCTGAATTATCCTTAATTTATGGACATGAGTGTATTTATTTTTCACTAGCATAGTTTTTTAATTTTTCACTAGCATAAAATTTTGCTTTTTATTTAGTTTATCCTTATTTAGAAAGCTTCAGATCATAAAAGGTATAAACATTGTATTTTTAGTAAGAATTTTTAAAAAATTTTCAGAGAGCGTCAGTTTAAATCTGAGATACATCTATCTGTACACCCGTAGAGAGGAAAAAATGTGAAATATAGTTTTTACTTTTGCAAATTCAGTGCAATGAAATTCATTCAAAAGTACTGATTAAAGTTTGATTGTTTTAAAGAGCTTTGCAAAAAGTTTGTCTGTTTTTAAAATCTAAATTGAACTTAAAATAGATTTTTAAACTCTTTACCTAAAGCTTTTTATTAAATAAATCTTATATAGATTCAAAGTTTGAGCATTTTTTTTCAAATGTCATTACTTTTTAAAATGTAATTTAAATTATAGAAGAAAATATCTATATTAACTAACAAAAATTTCAGCATTATGCGCTTTTATGTAATCTATTCGAAGTCATTTTGCTGTGTTATATAAATTAAACTTACCTGCTGTGCTCTCTTTTACTTAATTATTGTTTAAAACAAGAAAATGTTCTCAGAAAATAATTAAACAAGTGGGCGTGAAAGAAAAGAAACAAAATTAAAATTGATATTTCTAAAATCCTTTTTCTGGATGTAATACATAAGAAATAGGAGGGGAAAAAGCTGCGCAGAAAAATGCTCAATTCGAACTGAATGAAAAATTCAAAAACATATTCAGGTGTATTCATAATCCAAGTAGCAGACGATAAAATGACGATAAATTGCGCCAAGCGCTAGAATCATCTCCTCAAAATCGCATATCAACCATTTTATTTTTCGCCAAATTAAAAAGTTGTACATTTTAGTCTCGGAAAATTTCCAAATCCTATTTTTCTTTTGAGTATAAAAAATTTCATTTCTGCTCTGATTTCACATACACACGATATTTTAATTAAAAAATAATCTTACAAATAATCTAAACAAAAACAACAAAGAAATCGTTATTCTTTTATTTTTACTTCAAGAGTTTGAATCATTTAATAAACTTGCCAAACATGGCAACCTAGATATGCTTAATCCTAACTTTTTCCACTGCGGGGGTTACAATTGCGAAAAGCAGAGACAAAAATTAGCCTTTTGCGACACGTTTTTTATCGATATCTTCTAAAATAATTCGAACTTCGAAGAAATCGCTTATAGGTATGTCGGGACCCGTCCTGGAGAATTTCCATAAAAATTTGGTAGGTCTACGATGATCCGTCTGGAAGCTAGGCGAGACATAGACAAACTAACCAACTAACTGATATTTTACAGTTCGTTTTATGTATATAAATATACAGTCCCCAAAAAAAGCTTGCCATATCTGAAATCAACTCTTTATTTGACAAACTTTTCCAATAGAAAGCATGTTTCTATCACTTACAGTTTAAAAAGATGATCGCTTTAACATCTATTTTCACGCACCCTGTTTACAGAACAAGAAAAAGACAGAAGGAATTTTTTCTGAACTTTTAGTTTTTTTTCTTTTACACCTTTGTATTGGCTTCATTTTAAGCACAGAAACGTTTTAATGTTTCTTTTTTCCAAGTATATTATTTATGCAATGAATACTTAAAGTATTAGCAAAAATTTTCTCATTTAAATATGAATTTGAAGCTAACATTTGTACAAACTATTCCAACAAAACTAAAAAATAATTTTAATTACAGTTATATATAGCCGATATTTTACATTTTAAGAAATGAGTTTTAAATCATTTTTAGCCAGTTTCCTTTAAAAAGGGTTTTTCTTTTAGAATTTAGATATGAAAATTTGTTTAAAAATATTGCACGTATAATAACATTTGATTTAAAAAGTGTTTTTTAAGGAAGTCTTTTTAAAATTGATTTATTAATACCATAATTTAATTCTGAAAAAAAAGTATGTCTAAAAAAAAGTAGTAATATTTAAATTAAATACTTTCAAAATAAAAATATTTATATACATATAAATCATTCATTCTAAGAATTATTATTTAAAACCAAAGAGTTAACAAGATAAATTAAAATGAATCAGAATAAACTCTTGCATTTATAAAAAGAAAACCAGTAATAATAAGCCATAACTGATTACAAATCAGACTGAATGTGATAACATATTTCCGAGAACGTGCATGTTAAATCTGTGAGAGTTTTAGATTCTATTTTTAGGGTTGCCTGTTGGGTGAGAGATGGTATTTACATTTTTCGAAACTGCTGTAATTTTTTACTGAATCACTAGTTCTGGACTTTGTATTAAGAATTCAAACAAATTGAACGATCAGTTTATTGAAAAAACGCTGAAATTAGTATTAATGTTATTATTACTCCTTTGTTTATTTTCTATTTATTCTTTAATCTGGAACAAAGAGTTTCTGTAGACATGGGCGCCGGCAGAATATTTCTCAGGGGGGGGCGAAGACTACTTCCATGTTGGGTTACCCTGTTGGAAAGAGCAAAAATGCAAGGGAAAACACTGCATACAAAAATCCAGGGGGGCATTCCCCCCCACACTTGCCCTATGCTGCCGGCGCCCATGTCTGTAGAATCTGTAGGGTCTTCTGTAGAGTGTAGGAGAGTAACACTATATACTTACAAATCAGGCCACTGTTCTTGGAAATGTTGTCTGAATGACAATTTTCAATAGAGATAAATACAAAATACACTAATGTACCATTTTGGTTACATGTGTCAATACATGTGTTTACGCACTTTTGGACGCCCACTTGTTCCTCACATTTTTTTTTTAATTCATGCCCCCCCTCTTCTCTCCACAAAATACAAACCCATTCAATATTGTGCGCTTTTTTCCGTGATTCCTTCTATACACTGTAAGCATCTATAAGCTATCAAATTTCATTTACAATCACTGCACTCGTTGCAGTGAGTCATTTACAGTCACTGTGTAATTTCTAGCGTAATGACATTTTAAAGCATTTCGCAAACAAAAGAGTCACGGATAGACTGAGTGACAAAAAAGGTCGTATATGGAATAATTAAAACACTTAACGAAAAAACTCCGTAAAATTTTCGCAGTAAATAAATATACTGAGGTAACACGCTCCGAAATAAATAGAACCAAAGTAATAATAAAAAAAAGACTCATTTTCTCTCTACCATCCATCTATGACCCCGGACCCCCCGGGAGGAGAGAAACCTTCCCCTGTCGCGGGGCGACTCCTTGCAGGTGTCAAAATACTCCTGCTTCACGTCGGCTTTCAGATAAAGAAATTCCGCTATGTTTTTCACACACACCGAAATTGACAATCGGAAACATACATTTTCGGTTTCGAGTCAGAAATGGTGGTATTAGATTTTGCCGCGATTGAATAAAGAACAAAGATTCCTGAGTGTATGTTTCAGGTAAACCATCATCTGTATATAAAAGTTAGAAATAGTATATGCATCAAAGTTCTAGAAAAATAGATTCATTATCCAGAGAGCTGCACTCTTAAGCAAAGTTTGAAACTCATTTTAAAAATAAAAGTTGCACCTAAATGATTGTAATTCATTAAATATAATTTTTACTACAGTAAAAATCTAAATCATTCTTTAATTAATTTTACCGTTTCATTAATATAATTAATAGTAAGCAAAAATTAATTTTTATTGTTAAAAAACAGTTTTTATTCAACAATGTTTAAAGCAGAAAATAAATTTTACAATCTACTATCATAAACAGTAAAAATTAAAAACACAAGGCATGAGATTTTCTTTGGGTATTTTGTGTAGTGGGATTACCACAAATTCCCTTCACGTAAGATAGGACGAGGAGTAAGGTGCCTTCCGTGGGGGTCTTTCTAAGAGGTAATAAACCTCGTTTACGCTAACATTCGGAGGAAATGAATTCGGAAAGGCATATTTCCGCCTCCCAGTTCAGAGAGCTATACGCTCGGCACTGGTGGGGCCAGTAGTTTCGTTAGGATTTGTACTTCAAACCTCGCGCACCGTGTATTCCAACTTAAGAATTGAGTTTAAATTTCCTACAATGGGCGGCTAACTTCTAATTTTCAGGCATATTTTATCGAATAATTCTGCGTCTGACTGCACAGAAATCAGTTAGATATTCCGACATAAGGAGCTAACATTTTAATTTCAGGCACTTTGGAGGTTTTTCGAAACCGGATATTTTTTTTTTTCTGTTTCATCTAACGATTCTGCGTCTGACTTCGTCGAAATCAGTTTGCATGTCCGACAAGGAGGGCTAACTATTAACTTTCAACCATACTTTGTACCCGTTTTTCGGGTACTTTGGAGGTTGATCTAACGCTGAAAATGGTTTTTTCTGTCTGATCTAACGATTCTGCGTCTGATGACATCAAAATCAGTTTGAATTTCCGACAAGGGGGGGCTAACTTGTAATTTTCGGGCATAATTGTACCCGTTTTTCGGGCACTTTGGAGGTTGATCTAACGCTGAAAATGGTTTTTCTGTCTGATCTAACGATTCTGCGTCTGATGACACCGAAATCAGTTTGAATTTCCGACAAGGGGGGGCTAACTTCTAATTTTCGGGTATACTTTGTACCCGTTTTTCGGGCACTTTGGAGGTTGATCTAACGCTGAAAATGGTTTTTCTGTATGATCTAACGATTCTGCGTCTGATGACACCGAAATCAGTTTGAATTTCCGACAAGGGGGGGCTAACTTGTAATTTTCGGGCATAATTGTACCCGTTTTTCGGGCACTTTGGAGGTTGATCTAACGCTGAAAATGGTTTTTCTGTCTGATCTAACGATTCTGCGTCTGATGACACCGAAATCAGTTTGAATTTCCGACAAGGGGGGCTAACTTCTAATTTTCGGGTATACTTTGTACCCGTTTTTCGGGCACTTTGGAGGTTGATCTAACGCTGAAAATGGTTTTTCTGTCGGATCTAACGATTCTGCGTCTGATGACATCGAACTCAGTTTGAATTTCCGAAAAGGGGGGGCTAACTTGTAATTTTCGGGTATACTTTGTACCCGTTTTTCGGGCACTTTGGAGGTTGATCTAACGCTGAAAATGGTTTTTCTCTCTGATCTAACGATTCTGCGTCTGATGACACCGAAATCAGTTTGAATTTCCGACAAGGGGGGGCTAACTTCTAATTTTCGGGTATAATTTGTACCCGTTTTTCGGGTACTTTGGAGGTTGATCTAACGCTTAAAATGTTTTTTTCTGTCTGATCTAACGATTCTGCGTCTGATGACATCAAAATCAGTTTGAACTTCCGACAAGGGGGGGCTAACTTGGGGGCTAACTTGGGGGCTAACGGCTCCAAAGTGCCGTTTTTCGGGCACTTTGGAGGTTGATCTAACGCTGAAAATGGTTTTTCTGTCTGATCTAACGATTCTGCGTCTGATGACACCGAAATCAGTTTGAATTTCCGACAAGGGGGGGCTAAGTTCTAATTTTCGGGTATACTTTGTACCCGTTTTTCGGGCACTTTGGAGGTTGATCTAACGCTGAAAATGGTTTTTCTGTCTGATCTAACGATTCTGCGTCTGATGACATCGAACTCAGTTTGAATTTCCGACAAGGGGGGGCTAACTTCTAATTTTCGGGTATACTTTGTACCCGTTTTTCGGGCACTTTGGAGGTTGATCTAACGCTGAAAATGGTTTTTCTCTCTGATCTAACGATTCTGCGTCTGATGACACCGAAATCAGTTTGAATTTCCGACAAGGGGGGGCTAACTTCTAATTTTCGGGTATACTTTGTACCCGTTTTTCGGGTACTTTGGAGGTTGATCTAACGCTGAAAATGGTTTTTCTCTTTGATCTAACGATTCTGCGTCTGATGACACCGAAATCAGTTTGAATTTCCGACAAGGGGGGGCTAACTTCTAATTTTCGGGCATAATTGTACCCGTTTTTCGGGAAGTTCGGAGTTTGATCTAACGCTGAAAATGGTTTTTCTGTCTGATCTAACGATTCTGCGTCTGATGACATCGAAATCAGTTTGAATTTCCGACAAGGGGGGGCTAACTTCTAATTTTCGGGTATACTTTGTACCCGTTTTTCGGGTACTTTGGAGGTTGATCTAACGCTGAAAATGGTTTTTCTCTCTGATCTAACGATTCTGCGTCTGATGACACCGAAATCAGTTTGAATTTCCGACAAGGGGGGGCTAACTTCTAATTTTCGGGTACTTTGGAGGTTGATCTAACGCTTAAAATGTTTTTACTTCCTTGTACGTAGTATAAGGAAGTAATGTGATCCCGAAAAATTTTGGGGGCCAAATTTCGACAAAAAAACCGATTTTGACTACCTCTAAATTGAATTTTAAAAATTTTTTCGATGCATCTCATCGTAGGCTAGCATGCACGATCATATTAACGCGTCTGCAACTCATTTTGACCAGCGGCGAGTTTATTGTGGTCAGTTTTTCCATGCCGTCTGTACGTACGTACGTAGGTACGTACGTACGTATGTTCGTACGTACGTACGTACGTACGTACGTATGTATGTAACTCGCATATCTCAAAAACTATGGGTCGTAGAATGTTGAGATTTGATATTTAGGATTGTTCTATGATCTAGTTGTGCACCTCCCCTTTTGGTCGCAATCGAATGAATAGTTTATGTACAGGGCCGCCCAAAAGATTCGAAATACATTACGCTCTATGGGCCGAAAATCATTAAACTCGCATATCTCAAAAACTATTAGGCGTAGAATCTCGAAACTTCATATTTTGTATAGTTGTAACATCTAGTTGTGCACTTCCCCTTTTGGTTCCATTCGATTGGATAGTTTATCTACAGGACCGCCCAAAACATTCGAAATACATTACGCTCAATGGGCCGAAATTCATTAAACTCGCATATCTCAAAAACTATTAGGCGTAGAATGTTGAAACTTTATATTTAGGATTGTTGTAACATCTAGTTGTGCACCTCCCCTTTCGGTTCCATTAGACTGGATAGTTTATCTACAGAACCGCCTAAAAGATTCGAAATACATTATGCTCTATGGGCCGAAATTCATCAAAGCGTTTTTTAGAGGTTTGAGCTATTTCAAACGACTCAGAAGTGATATATGCTGTAAAGAGTTAGAAAATGAATTTCTCCATTAAAAAAAGTGTCTTTATCATTTACAGTTCTGCTACAGGAACACTCAAAAGATTTCCAATACATTACGGTCAATGGCAACTTTAGGAGATTCATCCATTTCAAGCACAATACCGTCCTACCACATAAGTTAGGTAATGGTCCGACCACGGTCACGTGCCTCCCTCAAGTACTATGCCAAAAGTCGCCAAGCTTGGCGACTTTTTTGTGTACGTGTGTGCATATTTAACTCTCAAATCTCAAAAACTATTATGAAATTTCATATTTAAGATTGTTGTAACATCTAGTTGTGCATCTCGATTTTTGGTTAAAATCTACTGGAGAGTTTATTTACAGGACCACCGAAAAGAATTTCAGTACTTTAATGTCTATGGACATCTTCAATATAATACAATTGTAGACAGTCATTGTTTGGTACATGCCCAAAATCTCGCCGTCTGTCCTCGACCTTGGCGAGTTTTGCCGAAATGTCGCCAAATTTGGCGATAGTCAGTCATTTGGTCCATGCCCAAAGTATCGCCATTTGTCATCGTTCTTGGCGAGTTTTGGCGAAATATCGCCAAATTTGGCGATAATCTGTCATTGTTGGTCCATGCTTAATATCTCTCCAAATGTCGTCAACATTGACGAGTTTCGCCGAAATATCGCCAAATTTGGCGCCAAAAATTATTTCGTATTTTGTATAACTCTAAAACTTTAACCCGTAGAATTTTGAACTTTTGTATTTAGAACTATATTATAATATCTAACGGTTTTCAATATCTTTTTTGACAGCAATCGACTGGGAATTTATTTACAGGGTGAGCCAAATGACTTTAAATACATTAAGGTGTATGGATGCATTCAATTCATTGGAAGTCTGTGGTCAATGACTACTTTGGCTATCCCCAAAATCTCGCAAATTATCTCAAGTTTGTCGGCTTTTGGTGAAATATCGCCAAATAAAGTGTCAGAAAGAAATCTTTCAAATTGAACTCAGCTTGGCGATATCGAAATGTTTGGCTAAAAATCGCTATATCTTACTATTATTGATATTTTATATCTTTCAAACAAATAAGTTTAGAGGAAGTGCGTAAAAAACATTTTTGATTTAATAGACGTGCAAGGAAGTCATGTGTTGGACACATCAGATTTTTTTCTGTCTGATCTAACGATTCTGCGTCTGATGACATCAAAATCAGTTTGAACTTCCGACAAGGGGGGGCTAACTTTTAATTTTCGGGCATAATTGTACCCGTTTTTCGGGCAGTTCGGAGTTTGATCTAACGCTGAAAATGGTTTTTCTGTCTGATCTAACGATTCTGCGTCTGATGACATCGAAATCAGTTTTAATTTCCGACAAGGGGGGGCTAACTTGTAATTTTCGGGCATAATTGTACCCGTTTTTCGGGTACTTTTGAGGTTGATCTAACGCTGAACATGGTTTTTCTGTCTGATCTAACGATTCTGCGTCCGATGACATCAAAATCAGTTTGAACTTCCGACAAGGGGGGGCTAACTTCTAATTTTCGGGAATACTTTGTACCCGTTTTTCGGGTACTTTGGAGGTTGATCTAACGCTGAACATGGTTTTTCTGTCTGATCTAACGATTCTGCGTCCGATGACATCAAAATCAGTTTGAATTTCCGACAAGGGGAGGCTAACTTCTAATTTTCGGGTATACTTTGTACCCGTTTTTCGGGTACTTTTGAGGTTGATCTAACGCTAAAAATGATTGATCTAACCTCAGTCGAGGGTTTTTGAGTTAATGGTTTTATTTTTGAACAGTATTTTCAATTTTTAATTTTTTTAAAAGTTAGCCCCCCCTGAAATTTTTACTTAATAACTTCGTCCGGGGAGTTGATCTAACGACGGGAGTTGTTGATCAATCCTGATCTAACGACGATCTAACGATTGGTATATAGCACGACTTTTTTTTATTTCAAGGGGGGGCCAACTTTTAATGGGTAGTAATGTGATCCCGAAAAATTTTGGGGGCCAAATTTCGACATAAAAACCGATTTTGACTACCTCTAAATTTAATTAAAAATTTTTTTTCGATGTATCTCATCGTAGGCTAGCATGCACGATCATATTAACGCGTCTGCAACTCATTTTGACCAGTGGCGAGTCTACTGTGGCCAGTTTTTCCATGCCGTCTGTACGTACGTACGTATGTATGTAACTCGCATATCTCAAAAACTAATGATCGTAGAATGTTGAGATTTGATATTTAGGATTGTTCTATGATCTAGTTGTGCACCTCCCCTTTTGGTGGCAATCGAATGGATAGTTTATGTACAGGACCGCCCAAAAGATTCGAAATACATTACGCTCTATGGGCCGAAATTCATTAAACTCGCCTAACTCAAAAGCTATTAGGCGTAGAATGTCGAAACTTCATATTTTGGATAGTTGTAACATCTAGTTGTGCACCTCCCCTTTTGGTTCCATTCGACTGGATAGTTTATCTACAGGACTGCCCAAAACATTCAAAATACATTACACTCAATGGGCCGAAATTCATTAAACTCGCATATCTCAAAAACTGTTAGGCGTTGAATGTTGAAACTTTATATTTAGGATTGTTGTAACATCTAGTTGTGCACCTTCCCTTTCGGTTCCATTCGACTGAATAGTTTATCTACAGGACCGCCCAAAAGATTCGAAATACATTACGCTCTATGGACCGAAATTCATCAAAGCGTTTTTTAGAGGTATTGGGCTATTTCAAACGACTCAGAAGTGATATATGCTGTAAAGAGTTAGAAAATGAATTTCGCCATTAAAAAAAGTGTCATTTTCATTTATAGTTCTGCTACAGGAACACTCAAAAGATTTCCAATACATTGCGGTCAATAGCAATTTTAGGGGCATTCATCCATTTCAAGCACAATACCGTCCTACCACATAAGTTAGGTAATGGTCCGACCACGGTCACGTGCCTCCCTCAAGTACTATGCCAAAAGTCGCCAAGCTTGGCGACTTTTTGTGTACGTGTGTGCATATTTAACTCTCAAATCTCAAAAACTATTATGAAATTTCATATTTAAGATTGTTGTAACATCTAGTTGTGCATCTCGATTTTTGGTTAAAATCTACTGGAGAGTTTATTTACAGGACCACCGAAAAGAATTTCAGTACTTTAATGTCTATGGACATCTTCAATATAATACAATTGTAGACAGTCATTGTTTGGTACATGCCCAAAATCTCGCCGTCTGTCCTCGACCTTGGCGAGTTTTGCCGAAATGTCGCCAAATTTGGCGATAGTCAGTCATTTGGTCCATGCCCAAAGTATCGCCATTTGTCATCGTTCTTGGCGAGTTTTGGCGAAATATCGCCAAATTTGGCGATAATCTGTCATTGTTGGTCCATGCTTAATATCTCTCCAAATGTCGTCAACATTGACGAGTTTCGCCGAAATATCGCCAAATTTGGCGCCAAAAATTATTTCGTATTTTGTATAACTCTAAAACTTTAACCCGTAGAATTTTGAACTTTTGTATTTAGAACTATATTATAATATCTAACGGTTTTCAATATCTTTTTTGACAGCAATCGACTGGGAATTTATTTACAGGGTGAGCCAAATGACTTTAAATACATTAAGGTGTATGGATGCATTCAATTCATTGGAAGTCTGTGGTCAATGACTACTTTGGCTATCCCCAAAATCTCGCAAATTATCTCAAGTTTGTCGGCTTTTGGTGAAATATCGCCAAATAAAGTGTCAGAAAGAAATCTTTCAAATTGAACTCAGCTTGGCGATATCGAAATGTTTGGCTAAAAATCGCTATATCTTACTATTATTGATATTTTATATCTTTCAAACAAATAAGTTTAGAGGAAGTGCGTAAAAAACATTTTTGATTTAATAGACGTGCAAGGAAGTCATGTGTTGGACACATCAGATTTTTTTCTGTCTGATCTAACGATTCTGCGTCTGATGACATCAAAATCAGTTTGAACTTCCGACAAGGGGGGGCTAACTTTTAATTTTCGGGCATAATTGTACCCGTTTTTCGGGCAGTTCGGAGTTTGATCTAACGCTGAAAATGGTTTTTCTGTCTGATCTAACGATTCTGCGTCTGATGACATCGAAATCAGTTTTAATTTCCGACAAGGGGGGGCTAACTTGTAATTTTCGGGCATAATTGTACCCGTTTTTCGGGTACTTTTGAGGTTGATCTAACGCTGAACATGGTTTTTCTGTCTGATCTAACGATTCTGCGTCCGATGACATCAAAATCAGTTTGAACTTCCGACAAGGGGGGGCTAACTTCTAATTTTCGGGAATACTTTGTACCCGTTTTTCGGGTACTTTGGAGGTTGATCTAACGCTGAACATGGTTTTTCTGTCTGATCTAACGATTCTGCGTCCGATGACATCAAAATCAGTTTGAATTTCCGACAAGGGGAGGCTAACTTCTAATTTTCGGGTATACTTTGTACCCGTTTTTCGGGTACTTTTGAGGTTGATCTAACGCTAAAAATGATTGATCTAACCTCAGTCGAGGGTTTTTGAGTTAATGGTTTTATTTTTGAACAGTATTTTCAATTTTTAATTTTTTTAAAAGTTAGCCCCCCTGAAATTTTTACTTAATAACTTCGTCCGGGGAGTTGATCTAACGACGGGAGTTGTTGATCAATCCTGATCTAACGACGATCTAACGATTGGTATATAGCACGACTTTTTTTTATTTCAAGGGGGGGCCAACTTTTAATGGGTAGTAATGTGATCCCGAAAAATTTTGGGGGCCAAATTTCGACATAAAAACCGATTTTGACTACCTCTAAATTTAATTAAAAATTTTTTTTCGATGTATCTCATCGTAGGCTAGCATGCACGATCATATTAACGCGTCTGCAACTCATTTTGACCAGTGGCGAGTCTACTGTGGCCAGTTTTTCCATGCCGTCTGTACGTACGTACGTATGTATGTAACTCGCATATCTCAAAAACTAATGATCGTAGAATGTTGAGATTTGATATTTAGGATTGTTCTATGATCTAGTTGTGCACCTCCCCTTTTGGTGGCAATCGAATGGATAGTTTATGTACAGGACCGCCCAAAAGATTCGAAATACATTACGCTCTATGGGCCGAAATTCATTAAACTCGCCTAACTCAAAAGCTATTAGGCGTAGAATGTCGAAACTTCATATTTTGGATAGTTGTAACATCTAGTTGTGCACCTCCCCTTTTGGTTCCATTCGACTGGATAGTTTATCTACAGGACTGCCCAAAACATTCAAAATACATTACACTCAATGGGCCGAAATTCATTAAACTCGCATATCTCAAAAACTGTTAGGCGTTGAATGTTGAAACTTTATATTTAGGATTGTTGTAACATCTAGTTGTGCACCTTCCCTTTCGGTTCCATTCGACTGAATAGTTTATCTACAGGACCGCCCAAAAGATTCGAAATACATTACGCTCTATGGACCGAAATTCATCAAAGCGTTTTTTAGAGGTATTGGGCTATTTCAAACGACTCAGAAGTGATATATGCTGTAAAGAGTTAGAAAATGAATTTCGCCATTAAAAAAAGTGTCATTTTCATTTATAGTTCTGCTACAGGAACACTCAAAAGATTTCCAATACATTACGGTCAATAGCAATTTTAGGGGCATTCATCCATTTCAAGCACAATACCGTCCTACCACATAAGTTAGGTAATGGTCCGACCACGGTCACGTGCCTCCCTCAAGAACTATGCCAAAAGTCGCCAAGCTTGGCGACTTTTGGTGTATGTGTGTGCATATTTAACTCTCAAATCTCAAAAACTATTATGAAATTTCATATATAAGAATGTTGTAACATCTAGTTGTGCATCTCGATTTTTGGTTCCAATCTACTGGAGAGTTTATTTACAGGACCACCGAAAAGAATTTCAGTACCTTAATGTCTATGGACATCTTCAATATAATACAACTGTAGACAGTCATTGTTTGGTACATGCCCAAAATCTCGCCGTCTGTCCTCGACCTTGGCGAGTTTTGGCGAAATATCGCCAAATTTGGCGATAGTCAGTCATTTGGTCCATGCCCAAAGTATCGCCATTTGTTATCGTTCTTGGCGAGTTTTGGTGGAATATCGCCAAATTTGGCGATAATCTGTCATTGTTTGGTTCATGCTTAAAATCTCGCCAAATGTCGTCGACATTGACGAGTTTCGCCGAAATATCGCCAAATTTGGCGCCAAAAATTATTTCCTATTTTCTATAACTCTAAAACTTTAACCCGTAGATTTTTTAACTTTGTATTTAGAACTATTGTAATATCTAACTGTTTTCAATACCTTTTTTGACAGCAATCGACTGAGAATTTATTTACATGGTGAGCCAAATGACTTTGAATACATTGAGGTGTATAGATGCATTCAATTCATTGAAAGTCTGTGGTCAATGACTACTTTGGCTATCCCCAAAATCTCGCTGACTATCTCAAGTTTGTCGGCTTTTGGTGAAATATCGCCAAATAAAGTGTCAGAAGGAAATCTTTCAAATTGAACTCAGCTTGGCGATATCGAAATATTTGGCTAGAAATCGCTAAACCTTACTATTATTGATATTTTATCTCTTTCAAACAAATAAATTTAGAGGAAGTGCATCGAAAATATTTTTGATCTAATGGACGTGCAAGGAAGTCATGTGTTGGACACATCAGATTTTTTATTATTCATTGTGACCAAGAATTATTAAAATACATTGAAACGTAAGTATAAGGAAGTCGCACACAATTTGTATGCAATGTGCTTTTAATGTTTCAGTATTTTACTCCGTACATTCCTCTTTTTTGTTCATGGATATTTATTGATTTTGAGATCTTGTTATAAATAAACTGTAGAGTGCTTGTGCAAGTGTTATTTGAATTTAAAGCATAAACAAATTTATTAAAGTGCTACCTTTGTAAGGTGACCACCTGTATAAGGTGACCAGTTTTGTCGTTCCCGAGGGTGGTCACATTAGGCAGGTTCCAGTGTATTTTGTTGGTACAGCAAAATTATTTTGTTAATTTCATTTTTGTTGAACCAACAAAACAGTTGTTTGAAGGAGGCCAAAGAGACATTTCAAGAGTAAATCAGGCAAAAAAAGAAAAGAGTTTCCATCACCATCTCAGCAAGGCCGTAGCCAGTAAGGGGGGGGGGGATCATGAGGGTATGATCCCCGCCCCAAAATATTAATGAAAGTGTCAAAGATGACGTTAAATGCATGCTGGAGAAATAATATAAATTGCAATTTTTACTTCCTTGTACGTAGTATAAGGAAGTAATGTGATCCCGAAAAATTTTGGGGGCCAAATTTCGACATAAAAACCGATTTTGACTACCTCTAAATTTAATTTAAAAATTTTTTTCGATGCATCTCATCGTAGGCTAGCATGCACGATCATATTAACGCGTCTGCAACTCATTTTGACCAGTGGCGAGTCTACTGTGGCCAGTTTTTCCATGCCGTCTGTACGTACGTACGTACGTACGTATGTATGTAACTCGCATATCTCAAAAACTATTGGTCGTAGAATGTTGAGATTTGATATTTAGGATTGTTCTATGATCTAGTTGTGCACCTCCCTTTTTGGTGGCAATCGAATGGATAGTTTATGTACAGGACCGCCCAAAAGATTCGAAATACATTACGCTCTATGGGCCGAAATTCATTAAACTCGCCTAACTCAAAAGCTATTAGGCGTAGAATGTCGAAACTTCATATTTTCGATAGTTTTAACATCTAGTTGTGCACCTCCCCTTTTGATTCCATTCGACTGGATAGTTTATCTACAGGACTGCCCAAAACATTCGAAATACATTACGCTCAATGGGCCGAAATTCATTAAACTCGCATATCTCAAAAACTGTTAGGCGTTGAATGTTGAAACTTTATATTTAGGATTGTTGTAACATCTAGTTGTGCACCTCCCCTTTCGGTTCCATTCGACTGAATAGTTTATCTACAGGACCGCCCAAAAGATTCGAAATACATTACGCTCTATGGGCCGAAATTCATCAAAGTGTTTTTTAGAGGTATTGGGCTATTTCAAACGACTCAGAAGTGATATATGCTGTAAAGAGTTAGAAAATGAATTTCTCCATTAAAAAAAGTGTCTTTATCATTTACAGTTCTGCTACAGGAACGCTCAAAAGATTTCCAATACATTACGGTCAATAGCAATTTTAGGGGCATTCATCCATTTCAAGCACAATACCGTCCTACCACATAAGTTAGGTAATGGTCCGACCACGGTCACGTGCCTACCTCAAGAACTATGCCAAAAGTCGCCAAGCTTGGCGACTTTTGGTGTACGTGTGTGCATATTTAACTCTCAGATCTCAAAAACTATTATGAAATTTCATATATAAGAATGTTGTAACATCTAGTTGTGCATCTCGATTTTTGGTTCCAATCTACTGGAGAGTTTATTTACAGGACCACCGAAAAGAATTTCAGTACCTTAATGTCTATGGACATCTTCATTATAATACAACTGTAGACAGTCATTGTTTGGTACATGCCCAAAATCTCGCCGTCTGTCCTCGACCTTGGCGAGTTTTGGCGAAATATCGCCAAATTTGGCGATAGTCAGTCATTTGGTCCATGGCCAAAGTATCGCCATTTGTTATCGTTCTTGGCGAGTTTTGGTGGAATATCGCCAAATTTGGCGATAATCTGTCATTGTTTGGTTTATGCTTAAAATCTCGCCAAATGTCGTCGACATTGACGAGTTTCGCCGAAATATCGCCAAATTTGGCGCCAAAAATTATTTCCCATTTTGTATAACTCTAAAACTTTAACCCGTAGATTTTTTAACTTTGTATTTAGAACTATTGTAATATCTAACTGTTTTCAATATCTTTTTTGACAGCAATCGACTGAGAATTTATTTACATGGTGAGCCAAATGACTTTGAATACATTGAGGTGTATAGATGCATTCAATTCATTGAAAGTCTGTGGTCAATGACTACTTTGGCTATCCCCAAAATCTCGCTGACTATCTCAAGTTTGTCGGCTTTTGTTGAAATATCGCCAAATAAAGTGTCAGAAGGAAATCTTTCAAATTGAACTCAGCTTGGCGATATCGAAATATTTGGCTAGAAATCGCTAAACCTTACTATTATTGATATTTTATCTCTTTCAAACAAATAAATTTAGAGGAAGTGCGTCGAAAATATTTTTGATCTAATGGACGTGCAAGGAAGTCATGTGTTGGACACATCAGATTTTTTTTTTCTTAACAAGCTTTTTAGTTTCACCTGTATGTAACGGAATCTTGCAATTAAATTTTCAACCACTTCCAGACATCCAATTAACTTGACATTTTGCAGCCATGCCAAGAATCAATGGCAATACAGTACTATAAAAAATGGTGTGTATAGCATGAATAGTTCTCCTACAGGAGCACACAAAAGAATTTTAAAATACGAATTTGGATTTTTCAGTGTCTTCGAAAACAATCGTCTGCTGCAGCAACCGAAGCTTGAGTTTCCAAACATTTGTTTCAGTGACTAAATGTACCTGTTGCTACGTCCCATACTGGGAGAGAAATTACAAAAAGATATTTCATAGAATTAATAAAATTGATTTTCTATTTAGTTTATTATTCATTTAAAATATTTAACGTAAACTTACATACTACACATAAAAGGATTTTATTTACATAATTAACAGAATTGCATTGTTTGGATGAAGCGATTCAGGACTTAATTGGCAGAGGAGTTCACTGAAGCTCCGCCCCTGTACCTTTTTTCTTTATGAATCTTTACATATTAGGCAAAACCCAGCAGAGCTCATGAATACTGTGCTCTGAAGCCCAACACTAGTGCATTAATTCAAAAATTTTCCCCTTTTCAAGCACAAAACTGATTTTAGCAGAAAGACAAATCAGACTCGCTTCACCTCGAACACATTTGAAAGTCCTGAGATCACCAGATTTTGGGTGTTTTCTGTATAATGTTCATATTTCTTCCTGCTAATTTCAGACTATTTAATTTCATATCACTGTTCTGTGAAAGAATAAAAGTGTGTGAAATAATTATTATATGGAAAAATCTTTAAATTATCGCTATTTTAATTAAATGTGCCACCAACCCCCATATTGCAGGGGTTTACAGTTCGCTACTGAGTATTGCTGGAGAATATTCTGCAATTCCTGGATTCGTCGCTCTAAAGTTCAGTTAGTGTAGAAAGTTCTAGTAAAGAGTCCACTTGTCAGGATGGAAAACGAACTTTATTGCTTCTAGAACTTCGTCCAGCAATCAGCTGTACAAGATTTACAAGCCCAATCAAACAGTAATGTGCTTTTAACAGTCATAGATCTGAAGCTTAGATCTGAAGCTCTCATAAATGCTGTATTTCTCACACATAATAAAATACTTCCACCGGCAAACATTCAGTAGAAATATACGAGAGATATCGCAAACAATCCCTCAAGACTCGGTAATAAAGAATTTACACACAGCACTTTAAAAATCAGCTTCTAAAAGATAAACGTAAATGCTCCTTCTATAGCACTAGCAATTCGCAGAGCAAAGCAAGCGTACTCACTAAGAGAACTCTATTCACACACTGAACTGGGACCTCGGAAATGCTCGTATTTAGAGGTGGCGCGACAAGAAGTTTCCAGAAAGTCTATTTCTCGAAGATTCCGGATAAAGCGGGAATTTTGATTACGTCATAGAAGAGAAATATTAGGTTATTATGCATGTTAATGCAGAAAAAACGTCTTTACAAGCCATATTGGGAAAATCGCGAGAAATGACCAAAATGTCGCCAAGCTTGGCAACTTTTAGCGAAATATTGCCAAATTTGGCGCCAAAAATAAGTCCCCAAAAGTGTAGTTACCGAAGGCCTACGACCAATATTTCTCGAGATTTCTAGAACCGCCATAGGAAATCAATCGGGAAATCAAAACCTCCGTATCTCCGGTCCTAGTTGACCGATTTTGATGCAACAAAAAGCAAAATTTAACTATTTGACGCGTAGAATACGATTTTTGAACTATTTTAACAGCGGGTTGCCCAGAAAAGTCGTAGCAGTATGAACATGAGAATATTAAGCTTCCGAC
Organism: Cheiracanthium punctorium; assembly: GCA_038373885.1. Classification (NCBI taxonomy): domain Eukaryota; kingdom Metazoa; phylum Arthropoda; class Arachnida; order Araneae; family Cheiracanthiidae; genus Cheiracanthium; species Cheiracanthium punctorium. Next base: position 267,647 of record JAWZYV010012571.1, on the reverse strand, counting down.
ACCTTTCTTTGCTAGAAATTAAACCCTGGAGCAATTAAATATTTTCTCGTAAAAAATTTCTTTCGTTAATTTCCAAAAAGTTATGCTTTTTGTATATAACCCGCGTACAAAAATAACCCCAATCAGTAAAATGTGCTCTATATGCCAGTGAGGTGATATACAAAATTTGAGAGTTATAGCCTGAAAAATGTCAAAGATATGAAGATAAATAGGCACTGATTCAAACCACTTTTCATTAGCTCTTGAAGGGAAAAAATAATGTTGGACAATCACGTTAGGGTAATCAGGGTTATAACGATATTATGAAAGAATATTTTTTCCCATTACAACAATAAACATTTACATTCAAATTCAAGTATAGACCCCAATCATCTTTGTTTATAGGTATCTCTTTAGACGTTATATGATAAAAGGCATAAATTTTGTACATCGCGTCATTTGTGCTTGAGGTACATTTTACTTATTGGGAATTTTTTTGTATGGTAGTTGTATGCAAATGTAAAATATGTAACTCTGAAAATTAACAAGAGGAATTTTTTTCTTACCATAGTCTTTTTTTTAACCTTATTTTAAGCATTTTTTCAATTCACATTGCCTAATTATCTTTAATAGATAAAGAATTAAAGCATGTTATCACTTTTGGTCGGCATTGTGCATGTGTGTGTTTATACAATTTACAAGCACTAACATTTTTACTTCCTTGCTTGTATGATGTACAAAAGAAGTAATGTGATCTCAGAATAATTGGGTATCCAGATTTTGACTACCTCTAAATTTACTTTTAAGCGTTTTTGCGATACATCACATTGTATGCATGTATCTATCTTCTAATATATAAAATTCTCCTGTCACAGTGTTAGTCACCTAACTCCTCCGAAACCACTCGACCAATTTTAATGAAATTTTCTATGTATATTCGTTAGGTCTGAGAATAGGTTTTTAACTATGTCTCATACCCCTAATTCATAAGGGCGGTCCACCCCAAAATGTTTAGCCCCAGAGTGCTATTAACCCATTTGTGCCTGGATATTTTTGCGACTTTCTTCGATTTTTACTGATAACAGAAATAATAGATAAATTTCTGACGTCAACTTCTTGAACAAGGGATGATTTCTTTTAAAATCATTATGCATAAAAATCGAAATATCAACATCCTACTTGGTCATGTTAAAATATTTTGTAGAGTTGAGGCTCGATGCTCATGAATAAAGGCTAGGAAAAATAAATAACGTTTTCGACTAATAGCGAAAATGCCGTCCCAAAAAAGGGACGCTAGGCATAAATTGGTTAATTTCAATCAGGATTTCTGTGTAGACATTAGCGTGTCGAGTCACTTTTCAAATGTGTTTGCCAGATAATGTGGAGAGGGGGGGGGGCGTTAATAAAATGTTGAAAGTCGCACAAGGTTTGCAATTTTTGATAATTGATCGCTAAATGTGGTGCCAAAACGTGACAATTTATTATAAATATATTTCTCGTATAGTTAGAAAACGCCTGGCGTATATTGTAAAAGAGTTTTATTGGGCGATTTTAATATAGATTTCTATTCCGAAGAAGTGCTCTGTGGAACAAAAAAGGAAAACACGGTACACTCGAAGATTATGATGCCCATTCCAAACAGCATTTAAAATGTCTTTGCGGTGTAGTCGGAATATGCCTACAGGAAGAATATGCCTGGCGAAGATTGTAAAACAGTTTCAGTAGGCGATTTTAAGATAGATTTCGATTCCAAAGATGTGTTTTATGGTACAAGAAAGAGTTGATTCCTATTTTAATGCCCCCACTCTCGCCAACCTAAAAAATCCCCGTACTTTGGCGAGCTTTGCAGTTAGGGATGGACGCGAGACGAAAAATAAGCGTCTCGCGTCTCGCAAAATAACCTAAAAGCTTGTCTCGTCTCGCAAAAATCCCTATACCGTAATGTTAAAAATTTGTGTCTCGCAAAAAAGTTGTAAATCTCTGTCTCGTCTCGCAAAAAAGTCGTCTCGCGTCCATCCCTATTTGCAGTCATGGGTCTCTGGGAGTTATGCACAAGTTTCAACGGTACTTACGTATTATCCCGGCGGTCCGCCAAGACAAGCAATTTTTCACCAAGATAAATGCCGGGCACATGAAATTGTTGATGGTTTGGAATACGATTGGCAACGTATTTAAAATCTACGAAAAAGTAGTTTGGCGGAAGTGACCGCCGGGATAATACGTAAGTACCGTTTCAACGCACCCAAAAGAACTAGGTGATAACTAAAGTAAACAAACTAGCGATAAAAGCGCCAGTTAAGGAATTTGAAGACATTTAATTATTAAAACTAAATTGGTAATCCAAAATAAATAAAAATGTAACGGCATGCTGTACTTACATGTTGTTCCAAATCGCCATTTTAATTCTAAATTACGATTTCTGCATAAATGCAAAAAATCGTCATGGTAACTGTATATGTTTAATCATCGCCTCCTTGCGAGAGTCGAGGCGTTAAAGTAGGAAACAATATATAAAACGGTGAAGTATAGTTGTGATATACTTGGCGAAGATTGTGAAACAGTTTTAGTAGGCGATTTTAAGATAGATTTCGATTCCAAAGATGGGTTTTATAAAATAAGGAAGAAAAATACAGCACAGTCATGAATAATGATAACACTTTCCAACTTGGAAATGGAATAAGGACGAAAAATAGGGACGACGCATAAATTATGATACGATTTTAATATATAGCACTATAGGCGTATTTAAAATCTGAAAGTGTTTCAGATTTTCATCCTTTTTTTTGGGGGGGGGGGCAAAATTTTTTATGGAATGACTATCAATAAGTCTCAAGGCCAAACTATGTCTGTTTGTGGATTAGATTTGAGCACGCCATGTTTTTCACACGGACAGTTATAGGTGGTATGCTCTGGAGTGGGCAAACCACACAGTGGGCATCCAGTTTGTTTAAGTTATCTAAAGATGGGATAACAAAAAATATTGTATACTCTATTGCGTTAAGGCATTGATATTATTTTTTAGTAAAATTATTGTAATTAGCGATATATATAAATTTAAAGAATACATTACAATGAATTAAAAATATATGTTTGGTATTGTGTTATTTTTATATTCCAGCATCGTTCACAGCGCTCCATGCCTCTTCCACTCATATACCACATCCTCACAAACTTACAATAAGTTAGTCATTTCTTTCTACTAAAATAATCCTAGGAATAATTTATATGGCAAAACAACGTTTGTCGGGTCAGCTAGTATTCATATAAATTCATGTACAAACCATTGATTCTGACTGATAGCAAAACTTTTGATTAGTGTTTCTCTGGCGTCTGTACTCTTGCATTTCTCAAAAACTATGAGTTATACAATGTTGAAATTTTATATTTAGGATTGTTGTAACATCTACATCCATACATCATGCTGTATGGGCAGAAATTCATTAAAGTGTAATTTAGAGATATTAATTTATTTCAAATGAATCAAAAGTGCTATATGTTGTTAAGGATTACAAAATGAATCTTGTCATTGAAAATGGTATCTTTATCACTGGCAGTTCTTCTACAGAAGCACTCAAAAAAATTCAAACACATTACAGTCAATGGCAGTTTTAGAGACATTCATCCATTTGAAGCAGAATAAGATCTTACCATGTGGTCAGATAATGGTCCGGTGACTTTCAGCCACCTCCCTCAGAAACTGCGTCGAAAGTCGCCAAACTTGGCAACTTTTGGTGTATATTTAATTTGCATATCTCAGAAACTATTAGTCGTAGATGGCTGAGATTTTATATATAACAATGTTTAGTATCTAGTCGTACACCTAGATTTTTGATTCTAATCTACTTGGGAGTTTATTTACAGGACCACCCAAAAGAATTTTGTAACTTGCGTGTTATCCCAGCGGTCTGCCAAGACGAGCTATTTTCCGTTAAGATAAATGCAGATTGCATGAAATCATGACGGTTCCGAATACGATTCACAACAGTTTGCCAGTACATTTTCAGAAAAAATGATTTGGCGGGAATGCCTACCGGGATAACACGTAACTACCAGAATTTCAATACATTAATGTCTATGGACATCTTCGACATATTATGTCTGTAGTCAGTCATTGTTTGGTCCACGCACAAAATCTTCGCTATTTGTCATCCACCTTGTAGAGTTTTCTCGAAATATCGCCAATTTAACGCCAAAAATAATTACGCATTTTGCATGACTCTAAAACTTTTAAACGTAGAATGTTGGCATTTTGTATTTAGAACTATTGTAACATCTAACTGTGCTTTTGATTCCTGTCGACTGAGTAATGTATTTACAGGGTCGCCCAAAAGACTTAAAATGCATTAAGGGTCTATAGATACCTTCATTTCATTAAAAATCTGTGAAGAATAACTATTTCAGCTGTGACTGAAATCTGGCTATCTCAAGCTCGTTGGCTTATGTCAAAATATTTCCCAATTAAGTGAAACAAATCTTTAAAATTGAACTCAGCTTTTCGGTAAACTTTAGAATTGTTGCAGTATTTTGTCTCTTTGAAACAAAATAAGTTTAGATGAAGTGCACCGAAAATATTTCTCATTTATTAGAAGTACAAGGAAGTCATGTGGTGTCCATATCAGATTTATTAGTTCAGTGATTTGATATAAAAGAAAGAAGCAGAACAATCATAATAAAAGGAGTTGTTTACAATTATTTTACAGTTACATTCTTCCATAATGATTGCATGAAAGAGAATTTTTTTTCAACACCATCGTAAATTACAGTGTTACTTCAAAATATGTTTTTACATAATTTACACCGGAACCAGATTGCATGCAAGCAAGTGACAGATATAAAAAAAAGTCAGTGATGTCAGCAGTATGACGAAATTAATTAGTTGCAGGCTTAAATTTAAGATTAAAAGGCGTTGTGCGATAACAGGTTCGATACACTTAGTTCCAATATAAGAAAAATACATTACTTAGAACTATTTTATATCGAAGAAACTATTGAAGCATAAACTTGTTACAACGGCTGGTGGTGACTCAGCGAAATAAAAATACGTCCTATAAGGACCGTGAAATTTAGATGGAATGCATTAAAAATTACGCTAGCAAAGAATTACACATTGGCGAGAACAACAACTTGGTTGAGATAAATAACGCCAATCCCAGAGCAACCTTAAAACTTAATCCAATAAAATTAAAATAACGGAATAGCGAGTAAATAATTTTAAGGATGAGGCAGGGCAACAGAAAAATAACAAACTCCAACACTGTGCCAAAGAGGGAGGTAAGCAAAAATCTCACGGACGTAATGTAATCTATTTTTAGCACAACGGCTCGAACAAGTCTAATGAGACAAAAAAACAATCAAGAATAATGCATACGGGAAAAAGAGAAATTGCAGATTTAAAAGCCGAAGTGGCAGAAGAATGAGAGCAAAAATGATTTAGAATACATGATTTTGGATCGATTACATTAAAGGAACACAAATTAAAGGCATGGGACTTATATCGCACTCGAGAAAGTAGTATTTTAAATAGCGACATGAAACGTGACCTTATTGAGCAGAGACCAAAGCGTTAAGTGTGTGTGAAAAAGGACTGAGAACCGAAAGCCAACCTGTCGATAGAGCTGAGCGCTAAATGGGACTGTCGCCAAATAAATCGCCAGGATGTAAAAATGAAAAGAAGCGTTGGGCCTTATATGTGCATTTAATATGCACACGTGTGTGCACACAATGTGACACGCCACAGGGGGGATCAATAGAGATAAAATGTAACCTAGACAAAGTTATTAAAACCCCGTGGGAACGAAGAAAATTAAATGAATTCTCAGACTAAGACACCAACAAACTGTATTACAATTGCTAAAACCAAAGTAATTTAAGAAGCAGTTAAATATCATTATGTATAGTTGGAAGATTTTAAAAATGGCAAAGAGTATTAAGTTTAGAATAGGTAAAGGGAAATCGGAAGTAATTATAAATGTGTGATTAATCTTTGCTATGATTATCAAAATAACAAGAGTAAGGAAAATAAAATCGATGTATGTGTACATCATAGAGGCTCTACAATAAAAAAAAATGTGAAATGCAGTGTGAGAAAAAGTGCAAACATAATTTAAAAATCACAAGAATGAATATGTAAGCAAATAAAAAATTTAACACATAAAAGGTCTGTACACAAAAATAAACATATAAAGCACTATAGTAATAATGATATTTATCGTAAGTGAACGAAATACAGTGTATAAAAAGAAAAAAAAAATAAGGTGTATTAAAATAACTAAATATGTGTGAATTGCAATCCAACAACTTATTGTAAAGTATGTAAGAAAATTGTATTAAAAATAAAGTATCAATGATCATATATATATGTAGAATCGGCGTTTCAGAGCGCAGCTGCTGAAGGAGCGGAGAGATTTTCAGCCCTTCCTTTTAGATACCCCCCCCCCCCCTGACGTGAGAGGTCAAGTGGTGTTTTGTTTTTGGGGCTCGAGAGTTTGGAAGAGGCGAGCAGGAAGATAGAGATTGAAATGAGATGACATGAAACTTGCTTTGTTGCATGCCTGTGTGGCTTATTGTTCTTGATCTTAATTACGCAGTAAATCCTGTGTGGATATTTAGTTATTTACCTAAGTGGTACAGAATTGTAAAATCACTTTGTAAATAGTATTATTATTAAATGTGTGTGTTTGAGAAATTTTGCCTCGTCGATGCGTACGTAGTCTTTATAGTATCAAAGTAGAAGCACATAATAGTTATTCTTCATTCACAGGGTTAGTACGACCCTATAGTTTATCGGGGCTCGGCCGGGATATCGAAAACTCTCTAGTTTTTCGGAACTTTTCGCCGGGATAGAATTAGAATTAGATTTGTTAAAATTGGATAGAATCAGATTAAATCGAAAAGAATAGAATTGAATAATTTTGAAGAATAATATTAAATATTGAATTGATGCGCTTCAAAGAAATTTATCTGTGTGCTCACATATCAGTTGTAGATTACCAGGGCGAGTTTGATCGAAGACTGCAAACTGTAAGTACTCAATTTTTTTTTTATCAGTAAACATGTCTTACATCGGAAAACATCGAAAAGAGGATATTATCAAATTAATGCTTGAATTGGATTTAAAGATTCCCGATAACCCAACTATTGCTAAAATGAAACATATTATTATTAGTGATGCGAAGTACGATGAAGAATTCACAAAATCTGTTCTCTAACATTGCAGCAGACCGCGAAAGCGAAGAAAAGATTGCGCGGGAAAAATTAGAACAGGAGAAATTAGAACGTGAATTCCAATTAGAACAATTAAAATTAAAAAATTATGAGTATGGTAACAGAACAGAAACTTTTGTAATCCAAAACAAAATAGATCTCACAAAAATAATCAAAAGTTTCGATTCGAAGGATCTAAAATCAGACATTAGCACATATCTCGCTCTATTTGAGAGACAAGCCACAAGAGTCGAAATTATAAAAGATGATTGGGTCACACATTTGTTAAGTTTATTACCTCTAGACATCGCGCAAATCATAACTCGAGAACCTGAAAATGTTTCAAATGATTATGATCACATAAAAGCAGTATTGCTGAAAAGATTTAAATTAACAGCAAAACAGTTTAGACAAAAGTTATTTTTTCATAAAAAAGAAAGTTCTTGTTCTTGGCGAGAATTCGCTTTTGAACTTAACCATTATTTTGAAGAATGGGTTCATGGTGTAAATGTAAATGTTAAAGATTTCGCTGGTCTTTCTGAACTGATAGTTTCTGACCAGATTAAAAGAAGAGTGCCACAAGAGGTTAAAGAACATTTTATAGATAACTGGCATAAGTGGAACACTAGGGAGGAAAGAGTTGAAAAGTTAGAAGAATATGAATCAGCTCGTGTTTTATCTAATAAAACATTTCCTAAAAAAGCGAATGAAGAAAAGGATACGTTTTCTATCCCCGTGCCAGAGAAAGATAACAAAAATTTTGGAGCTACCAGGAAAAAATGTTATGCTTATAATAATTATTCACACAAAATTGCCGAATGCAAATATAGGTTTAGGAACGATAATTTTGATCGTGTAGGGGAAGCTAAACAAAAAATTCTTAATCAAATGGTTGTAGAAGAGAAATATGTTAGAGAGAGTATTGAGAAATATGTTAATATTTTTAATTTTGATGTGAAAGCAGTAATTGACACTGGTTCCGAAGTAACTTTGATTGACCAGAATATTTATGAAAAAATTGGATCTCCTATTTTATCCAGTACCGATATTCATTTGTGTGGTATCGATTATGAAAGAGTTTCACCCATTGGTTTCTTTAATTCTAAAATAGTGATTGACAGTTGTACAGTGTATACTAATGTTTATGTTGTGAAGCATATGCGCTTTAGTGCAGTCATAAAAATGGATGTAATATCGAAACTAGAATTTAATTTTGTGCAAGGGAATGTTAACGTAAAAAATGCAGCAATGGTTGATGTAGTGTATCCTACCAAACGAGTTACTAATTTAGGTAAATACCTTTATTCAACTCCTAATTCCGAACCAAATGTGCTTCCGGGTACATGTAAACAACAGTCTCTCGGGTTGCGTGAAGATAAACACTGCAAATTATTAAAGAAAAAAATGCGCAGTATAAAAGAGGAATCGGAGGTCATTAAAGAAACGGCTAATGAAGCACAGTCACCCCTTCAAGAGGAAGTTTGCCGAAGCGAAGAGGTTGAAAGTAAGGTAGCTGCATTGAATAGAAAAAATCAGTTGCTGGAAGACGATCTAGAATAAGGTGACCAGATTTTTGTAGTCAGGATCGGGGACATGTCCCCGATTCTGACTACAAAACTGGGGACATTTATAATTAATGCAATAATTAACAGTAATTTAATTGAAAAACAATGCAATAATTAAAAATTGTCCCCAGTTCCATTTTTAAATTCTGGGGACAATTTCAAAAACGCCCTGAAAATGGGGACGTTTGGTCACCTTAATCTAGAAAGATCAGAAGAAAAATTAAAAATTGCTATTCAAAAATTTGAGGAAACTTCACAAGCTACAGATGAAAATGAACGCATTCGTAAAGCTCTTGAAACTCAGTTACGACAGGTTTGATCAATTGCTGAGGAATCTGACAGAAAATATGAAGAACTAGCATGTCGAATCGCGATGATAGAAGAAGATTCGGAACGCGCTAAAAAACGAGCAGCCATAGGTGAAAGTAGAATTTTAGAATTAGAAGAATTAAGAGTGGTTAGTAATAATACGAAATCCCTTGAAGTCAGCGAAGAAAAGGCTCCGCAGAAAGGAGAAACATATGGTATAACTAAGAATCAATTATCACAGAAGCTTCGAGAAGCAGATGCTCGGGCTGAGTTTGCTGAAAAATCTGTACAAAAGCTTCAAACAGAAGTGTATAGACTGGAAGATGAAATCCTTTCAGAAAGAGAAAAATATAATATAGTACAAGAAGAAAATAAGAAGAGTTATAAGAAAAGAAAGAAAGCAAAGAAAAAGTGAAGGATTCTCGAATCCTATCCCGAAAGATGTACCTTTGAGTACATATCAAATGGACTTCGTCGGACTGTAAAACTTTTCATATTTTTTAATGACCTGTAAATAATGTTCTTTTCTTTTTTAAGTGTTTTCTTTCAGATGTCCTTATGGTCCTGGGCGGTGAGGACACCGCAGGTCGGATGGCAGAGCCTGTAGAATCGGCGTTTCAGAGCACAGCTGCTGAAGGAACGGAGAGAATTTCAGTCCTTCCTTTTAGACCCCCCCCCCCCTGATGTGAAACGTATAACTAAGGAGAAACACTGAAGAGGTCACGTGGTGCTTTTTTTTGGGGGGGGGGGCGGCTCGAGAGTTTGGAAGAGGCGAGCGGGCAAATAGAGATTGAAATGAGATGATATGTGAAACTTGCTTTGTTGCATGCCTGTGTGGCTTATTGTTCTTGTTCTGAATTACGCAGTAAAACCTAAGTGGATATTTAGTTATTTACCTAAGTGGTACAGAATTGTAAAATCACTTTGTAAATAGTATTATTATTAAATGTGTGTGTTTGAGAAATTTCGCCTCGTCGATGCGTACGTAGTCTTTATAGTATCAAAGTAGAAGCACATAATAGTTATTCTTCATTCATAGGGTTAGTACGACCCTACATATATAAGGAGTAATTTAGAATTAAACTTACTTACAAACATGGTTGAAAAAATAATAATTACTTTTTTATAACTTCTTAGAAGCAGTAAAATAATAACTCACTGTAAAAAATTGCAACATACTTTCTATTAGAGGAAAAAATAAATTTGCCATATTAAATATTTTCTTTAATGCGTACGTCTAAAAACTTTATTTAGCATTTTATATTTGCACACTAAAAATATGTATGCTAAGACTATATGAGCATGAATTATTATACTAGTATTAGAAGAACAGTAATGACTTACCAAGTCTTCCAAGAAAAATATTAAAAGTTCAGTTATCTCTCTATTCTAAAAAAAGTTAATTATTTTTCATTTTCAAGATACCGGGTTCTAACTTTTGGATCACGCGGTTTAGATTCCCTCTGCTTGGAGGGATAACCTTTTGCCCGATTGTACCTGATGCCAAAATGGCGCTTTTTAAATCAGTTACTATAAGTCATTCTGTTTTTAAAAAACGAATAATCGGAAATTCTAAACTCCTGTTATCTAAGAGAATTTAGTCTTTGAAAAATGTTAACTTTGTGGAATTTTGACTTATTTACAGCTTAGTCAGCTTATCAGCTGACTTTATTAGTCAGCTTATCGACTTCCCCGAAATTTTCCGAATCCGTGGACACCTTCGTCGAAACTCAAATCCCCCACGGTATCGAGAGAAGGTAGCAGAATAAGCTCTTGACAGAGGCGGCGGCACTGGCTCTTACTTTTTTTAGAACAGAGAGATAATTTCTTTTTATTTTTTTAGTCTTAAATAAATAGAACTAAGAAGTAAAAATTTGGATTTCTATCCTAAATGAAAAAGGAAAGTATTTTACGATTACGCATCAGTTGTAAAATACTTCCAAACACAATATTGACATTTTTCAAGAAAAATTTGGCGATGCATTGCCAATAAATTTGACGTTGGGGACACAATGTTGATTTGTATCCAAATTTTTGTTCAAAAAACTTGTCCCTTTAAGTTAAGACCAATTTCTTTTTGAAATGTTACCGCTCAATTTGCATGTTATGGTAAGGTGACCAAACGTCCCTAATTTGGGGGGACAGTCTCCAATTTCAGGATTTTTTTCAATTTGTCCCCGGAAAGTAAAACGGCAATAGAGCAGTTTCAGATTACGTCACAGTTCAATCTTGGTGGAATAGTATGAGGTTTCTATAGGTTCATTCGGGGCCTTCGCAATTACTAACGGGCCTACGCGTGTATTTTGATGAGCCATTCAAAGAGGCCTACGGATGCTCGAGTCTTCAGGTATACATCAGGCATTTCTTAACCTTCCCAGTGCTTTCAAACGTTATTTAATGGGTTTTAAGTAGTAATTGTGTTACTAATTCAAGTGCGAACTCATGATTAATGTGTTTGCTATGATACATATTGTCATAAAGAAAATAGATGCATATAATTTGAAGGAAAAACAAAGTAGCGCTTACTCTCATGATTCACGATTGCTTATTTTAGTTTCACAAGTGGATATTTAATATACTTTAAAATAACTAAATACACAAATGAGAAAGACATTTTTATAATGAATATTTCATGAACGTATTTCCTACGTTATTTTAAACAATTCAAGATTAATCTTTAACAAATGATGCATTAAAGCGCATTTCAGGGTTTTCGGGATATCCTGTATATTGGAGAAAATTGATAAAATACGCTCTATAGCGCGATCCCTGAATTAATTATTCTTTAATAAAGATATTTCATGTAGTATATATTATTCTTTTGTCGCTTTCTCAATCGAACTTTGGAATTGAGCAAGCATAATGAACATTTGTACAAAATATTAACTACATTTGAAGTTTATGTATAAACGGGCAAAAATCAATAATTTATAATTTACTGTAGTTCTGCACTGTACCACATGTAAGTCTGAATCACATAATCAAAGCATATATAACTGATAAATAACATTTTCAACTGGCAAAATTAAATTGTCTAAATAGTATCACAACGTCATGCTTATTTACAAGAATAAAAACTACTCAAGTAATACGATTTCTGATTAAAATAATTTATTTATAAATAACACATGAGAAATTATTCACTAAACATGATTTACATACATATTTTTAGAATTTCTAAATACATTATAAGCGTTCACTTACCTTTACATTCAGAGCAAAATGTTCGAATTTTAGGATACATTTTCATGACAGAAAATGGCGCAAGATTCACAAAACGATTACCTACATCTAAAGTTCTTTAGTACGACAAAAGTATAAAAAATTGTTTTAAAATAATAAAATAATATAACATTTATAATACTTAGAATAATAAAATAGAATACTGTGACTGGGGAAAGCAGGCCTCAATGATAAACTCATTTTTAAGGATGGCAACTCATAAGCAGGCCCGTTGCTTAGCGATGGCCCCGGTTCATTCCAGTTCCTGGTGGACAGACGTCACTTCAAAAACGAGTTTCCATTGGTAGAGTCCATTGTCGGTCACGTTGTTGAAACTGCTCTATAGGCGACAAAATTATAATTATTTTTTACCAATTTGTGAAAAATTAATCATGTTACCGTCATTTTATGAATGTTAATAATGCTTTAGTTAAATTAATATATGCTTTTTTAAGAAGAGCTTTGAATTTATAAAATGTCCCCAATTTTTTTTCTGACCGGAGGATATCGACTCCTTGAGGCTATAAAAAGTCATCTGTTGGTGGAAAACAGACACTATTTTCTTCATAGGTTTTTGTGCTGCTCTTGGTAATAAGCGCAAAATTGAAAAAATAATAATTATGCTTCTATATTGTGCTGTCTTGATGGTTCAATAACTCTCAGGCTATTTCAGTCGAGACGAGGCTCTATTTCAGACAGGTGTGGATGAAAAATATACACTTCAGCCAATCAGATTACAGGCCTACTGATCAACACAGCCGAAAGGTCACCTGTTGGTTTAAATATGACGTCATATGGAAATTGTGGTCGGAATGGACATTTTGCATGGTTTCTGAGTACGGGGCTAAAATTCGTCTGCTGGCGGTATTTACATCCGCCAGCTCCTATTGAAAGGCATTGAGTAGCCATTTTTTAATTACTGTTTCTCGTTATTAACCGCTCGGAATGAGTTATTGTCTTTTTAATATTTAAATAGATGGTTTAGAAGACGATGATATCGCATTTCGCTTTAAAACTTTGTTAATTAAAAAAAATATAAGCGTTCTAAAGTTATTACAAACACTGTATATATAATACATCACTGAGTTGATTTTGAGTTTTCTGTGTTTAAAAAAGTAGAAATATTCATTAAAAACCTCCCACATCTTTTTATTATTTTTGTATTTACTGTAAGAGCTTTTTATTATTTTTGTATTTACTTATTATTAACATTTTTAAATGAAATCTCCCAATGAAGATAAAATTAATTTATAAAAAGCTATTATGTGTTACTGACTAATATTCTAGCTTCTTTTGCAACAGCTATATTTCTAGAAGAAAGTGTTAAATAATCCCGTAGGTCCAAACACACTGAAACGGGGCCGTCGCTATTAGCAACGGGCCTGCTCGTGAATATCCACCACGAAAATTGAGTTTATCATTGAGGCCTGTTTTCCAGATTAGCATTATTCTATTTTATTATTATAAGTATTATAAATATTTTATTATTTTATTATTTAAAAGTTTTTTTTATAGTTTTATCGTACTAAAGACCTTTAGATGTAGATAATCATTTTGTGAAGATTGAGCCATTTTTTTTATGGTAATCTTATCTTATCTTATATATAATAAAATCCGAGAGTAAACATTGTATGTAGCTAGGTTTGTAGGTAGGTTTGTGACCACCAATCTTTTTGCGCCCGTCGCTCGATCGCATTGCGACGAGACGGTTGGTCGCAGACCTACCGAATTTTGCATACGGCTTCATAAGGATAGATCCTAACACGCCTCGGAGCGATTTTTTCGAAATTCGAATTAGAAAAGGTTTTATTTTATGTTTTGTCCGATTTTTAGCGATTTTTCTTGCATAATACGTAATAACACCGGTCATTGCACTCGCAGTAAAACGATGTTTGCATCATCGGACAGAGGAGAAAATTTTCTTTCGAAAACAGTTTGTTTTGACTATGTAACATATTTTGCCGATTTTTGAGGAATTTTTAAAAATAATTTCTCTTTTGACGAAGTTTGCGTAAAATAATTTTTAAACCGTCGCATCTTTAATTCTATCCGTCATAACTTTTTTATATTGTGGCTAAAGACGGAGCATACAATTCGCCCACTTTTAAAAGAAGAACGGAGGAAAAATATAAATTAGGAGATTTTTTACGAATTTTTATGTAAAGAAGGATTTTTATTTCAAAAAAAGCTGCTTCAAGATTTCGGTATGATATCTTCCGCTATGGTTGTCTTGGGAACAGTAACAATGAATAAAATTGCCAGTTGAAAAAAATAAATAAAATTACTTTAAAATAACTGAATTTTCGCATGCGAAATCTACATCATTTTCGTGTAACGAGTTTAAAACCCCTTTCGAAACTCAATCAGAATAATGGAGTCACACGCACCTACGAAATAATTCCATGTTTTATATTACGTTGCCAGAAAAAGAAATGAATGCTGTTTTTTAAACAATGAATTACCCAGCATTATTTTCGGTTGAGTTTTTAAACGGGACACATTTTCGAATTGCAAGAAATATTTTGCGGAGCTAAATACGTCAATCTGACAAGAATTGTGCATAAAAATGTATGGAAAGCTGTTTTAATGGCAACGATAAAGTGAAACGATTATCGTTTATGCTAATGCGTAAATTGCAAAGAATCGCCAAACAATAAAAGACTACATTCGTAGCAAATATCTAAACCGTTTCTTTAAATTAAGCATTAAAGATGGAAAAACGAAAATATATTGGTATCAGTAAAAGAAAGTATAAGTAATAGTTAGTAGATATGCTAGGGCAATATTGATCAAAGCACAATATACTGCATTAATAAATACTTCGTGAAACTATTCGTTTCTATTCGTTTTTCAACAGCCGTCTTACATCACAGCTAACTAAACATTAAATAATTTTAAGTCGCGTTAATATATCCCGCGGTAGTTTCCACAGAAAACACAGTATCTGAACTTTTTTTTTTCTTGGAGATTCTGTTTTGTCACAAGTAGTTATGGTCACATTTTAGAAAAATTTTCTCCTCTTGCTTTGCGAAGAGCGGGTACACAACTATTTAATTATAAAATAAAACGGTTCTCCACATCATGTAGTATCTAAGGTATTAATGGCATAAGTTAAATCTAAAAAAGAGTATGATGCAGAAATGAGACATTTTGAAAATTAGGAATTTTCACTGCAAACCGTAACGCTTTTTTCTTTTCTGATCGTGAATGACACCGACACAGTTTTTCCGTCATGATATTAACAATGGTCACAGGTCAGTACTTATACTAACTTTACGAATAACTAATGAGTAGTTTTACGCCAAGAGTCAAGTCATTTTGTTTATTTTTAGATTCCAAACCATTGGAATCAATTCGAATTATACATGTAAGAAATATTTTCGTTCCCTGCCGTGCGGAGAACGGGCACGCAGCTAGTTTATCATAAAATTCGAACATTTTGCTCTGAAGGTAAAGGTAAGTGTAAACTTGTATAATTTATTTAGAAGTTCTAAAAATATGTATGTAAATCAAATTTAGTGAATTAATATTCATGTGCTGTTTAAAAACTATTTTCATCTGAAATCGTACTACTTGAGTAGTTTATTATACAGTAAATAAGCGTGTCTTTGTAATACTAGTTAGACGATGTTGTCTATTTAATTTTTCAGTCGAAAATGTTATTTATCAGTTATATATGTGCATTGATTGTGCGATTTAGACATGTGTAGCCAGCTTTCAGTGCAGAAGTACAGTAAATTATAAATTATTAATTTTGTATATGTATACGTAGAAACTTCAAATGCAGTTAATATTTTGTACAAGAGTTCATTATGTTCAATTCCAAAGTTCGATTGAGATAGCGACAAAAGAATAACTTTTATATAATACTTGGAATTGCTATAATAAAGAATAATTAAATAAGAAAGCGTTTATTTTTGTTTTGCTATAGTGTTTAGTGCAGCTTTTGAAGAGGTATCCTGAAATTTTTCGAGTCCTTGAGCTGGTGGTTTATCTCACTTTGTATTCAAAGCAGGGTTTTTTTTTTTTTTTTTTTTTTTTTAGCTACAAACTTAATACAGTGAAACTTCTTGGAGCTACCACCCTCCGCTCCGCGAAACATCGGTCGTTAAGAGAGGTGGTCGCTTAAAGAAGTATAAACATTTGGTAGCCGAGAACGAAAAGTGCTAAAATATATTGTTTATTTTGTCATTTATGTAGTTTCATAATAAATTGCATGAGTAATTATGTAAACAAATTTTAAATTTTGATCAAATATTTAGGAATTTCAGATTGTTTCATTCTTTATTCTCGCTTCGAGTGTACTTCACTCTCTGCTGCATAATTTTTTTTTTAATATATCTGCCAAAAGAGCATTTATTCCGATATCTTCATGCATTCTGAATTTGTCATAATAAAATCTATTTGCTTTTTAGGTTTTCCCACAACCAAAAGTAACCTCCAAATTTCTCTTCGAATTTCTTTTTTCGTGTGATTCGAACACACCAGTGCGCTTCCAGTAGTAAAATCAGTCGTTTCTTAGACATGACTCTTCTCTAACGTACAAGATTTGTACGTAATGTGTACTTGCACTGCTGTCGATTTGCAGTAGAGCGACTGGTTTATAATGTGGTTTTTATTTACTTTACTTCCGGTGAATTCAAGAAAATTTTCGGACAGGGAACTGGGACCGGTCACTTATAGAGGGTTGTGTGGTGTCTTCTAGAGGCTCTTTTGACATTAACTAGATAGGGTAAAAAGTAGGTGCCTTAAAAAATGTGTCGTTGCAGGAGGAGGTCACTAAATAGAAGTGGTCGCTCATAGAAGTTTCACTGTATACAGCAATGCAAGGACGAAAACATCGTCTTCAAGCACCAATTAGTAATCACTTAAAAAAAAAAGATATTGGAATTTTCGTGGTATTTCCTAGTATGGTTTTCTAAAATTTAATACTTTTCTTTGCAAGAAAAAAAATATATGGAATTATAAACGAAAATGATAAATCCTTTTAATTTCGGGAATGGTAAAATTTTCAATACATAAGCTTAGCATGAAAACAACGTGTTTGGCCATGCTATGTTACGTGATTCTTAATCCTTTTGATTTCTTTCATCTTCCCTTAAAGTTCGTACTACTATTTATGGGACACATTTTATTGAGTGATTTGTTCTAAATGTTTCTCGTTAATTTACATTATTTTTATGTTAGATGCCAAAGGAATGCAGTACACCAGGTTGTACTTCTAACTATAGTAAACATTCGCCAAATATCCACGTCTTACAAAAGATTAAAAATTAAATATTGTAGCAGTACTTAAATGATGTATATGCGAATTGTAAATATCAAATATCTTCATTTCTATTCCAGCACCTCGTCATATATTTTGTTAAAATATTAACTGGACAAAATTTAATGAACGCAAATTTGATAACTGTTAGTTAATTTTATTTAAAAAGTGGTTATGGTTGTAACTGGTTTTAAAATGTGAAACTTAAATATTCAGTATAAAGAAATTCATAAAAATATCTGTATAAATAAACTGTTTATCATTTATGAATATGCTTGCCTTAATGTACAATAAAAATCAGCTTAATTTGTTTAATCTATATTAAAAATCAAGCCAAAATAATGAATCATGAGAGTAAGCACTACTTTGTTTTTCCTTCAAATTACACACATCTATTTGCTTTAATGTCCACATGTATCATAATAAAGAAACAAATAAAATTAGTAGCACAATTATGACATAAAGCTACATTAAATAACGTTTCAAAGCCTTGGAAAGCTTAAAAAATGCTTGATGTATACGTGAAGACGCGAGCATCCGTAGGCCTCTTGGGATGGCCATCCAAATACACGCGCGGGCCTGTTACAAATAGCGAAGGCCCCGGCTGAAACCGAAACTAATGATCACAATAAGATCCCACACGTGGCGTATCAAATACCGCCAGGAGACGTCACGTGCAAAATGCCCATTTGTCCCCTATGGTCTATCACGTGATAAAATGAACCAATGAATGTCGGCCTGTCCGAGATTGATATGTGTTAGGAAGAGGATTTTTCCTTTTACTACGCATGCGCATTAAGCCATTGCCGCCACTCTATGTAGACTAGACAACAAGAATTACCAACAGTAGATGGCGCTTTGAATTATTTATTTTGTTTATTTTTTAAAACTACATTTCGGTATTTTAGATTTCTTTTATTTTCGTGCTCAGTTGTCATTGTTTAGAAAAGCGTAATGCTTAAGGCGTTGAATGAAGAAAAAGTGTTTCGTTAGGCTTTTAGTTTAAAACATTGATTGTAAAGTTGCAGCATGTGTTAGTACTTATTAATTCTTTTACTTGCTGCCAAACAATGTTGCGGTCAACGAAACAAAAATCTGTTGTTAATCTGCTTCGCAATAGAGAATTAAATACTAAGACTTCTCCGTATATTACAACTTTAAGTATTATATCTCAGCTTCTTCGTTCAGAATCCAGCTTAATATATACAAACTTCTGGACAATGAATGCAAGTCGGCGTATTGCTTATGAGTATGGTTTACTTTACTTCGATGATTTTACCAAGTTTTGCAACTCATTTGGTGTAACCGAAGCCCCGGCAAACCTTTTAAGTCTACAAAAAAGTAAAGCGATCAGGAAAATTTCAGATGTAATCACATATACAGTCCCTCTGTACAAAAATCTCGATGAATTTTGTAAATGCAGGCCGTCGCAGGAATGCCTTTGTTTAACCCAGTATCTATTGACTATTTCCGAAGACAGCTGGCTGTGCCAGTATAAAATATCAGATGGTAGATTAATAAGAGAAATATTTGCCGGTCGTTATGGGAGAAGTTCAAATTTTAAATATTGCGATTGGGACATCTACAGCGAGCGCTTCGTTTTAACGTCTACCCTAAATGCGTGCACCGAAGTAGATCCCCAAGGTGATGTTGTAGTTTATTTAGCTGTCTTTACTATACCTCCGATTGAGTTTTTTGCACTTTTAGAGATAACTCGTTCGGTATTTGGCAAAAACTGTTCGGCAGCCAATGTATCTGATCAGCACCTGATTATTGGTATAGGTTCTTCTCAAGTTCGGATATACAGTTTTGAAGACTTATTAAATTCAGGTAATTCACCTGTTTATTATTATTGGTAATTATTTTTTTTTTATGTGTTGTATCGATTTGCATCCCACCACCATGCCTGAGGGGATGAGACACTGAACATGGTAGATGACCAAAGTGTGAAGGCCCAGAGTTCGGACCTGTCACGTGGTTATCAGTTTAACGGTCTGGAGATTTGGGCAGTTTTCTCTGATGTAATGTTAATACATGTTAGAACCCATTAAAAAATCCTCCGCCCAAGGCAGATGCCATGGTAGATGCCAGAACTCATGGGTATGACCTTAAGAGGCAAGGCTAGTTCCCTGCAAAGTATTTCTGACCTATGTTGGGATCCAGTCCTGGTTAAACTAAACTAAGCAGAGTTCGTTCCAAGGATCCCATTTTTGTGTAAGCTGTTTATTTTTGTGAATTTCGACATCTGTTTTTGTAAATTCTCATAGCAGGGATGTAGTCAGGGGGTGGGGGCCTGGGCACCTCCTAAAATTTTAGATTCTTGTTAATTATGTCGATAAATCATGCCATTTTGTGAAAAATTTTGCCTTTGGGAACGCACATGCACACCCCCCGAAATTTTTTCCTTGTCCCTGCTCTGTCCCTGTCATAGTAATTTTTGTAAAAATCACTTTTTTCGAGAGGGGTTAATAATTCACAAAACAAATTTGGATATAGGAATAGGCCATTCAGTTGTATTTTTGTGAAGGGACTGTTTTAATAAATTGTAATTTTGTAAAGGGGCGTTTTAATCTATTGTAATTTTGTGAAGGGGCTGCAAAACGGATCTAAATTTCATCTGCATCAATCCCTGCTAAGGGAATTGTCTACCTTATCTTCCACTTGATAAGTATGGCAAAACATTTTATCAGGGATGGGCTATTCACTTTTAATTTTTTTAATCTTAAACGCAATAGACATTTATGAATAAAAGAACTATCTATTGCTTGTTTGAAAGAAAATTAAAACAAATTTTGAAAGCCAAAGTAAGAAAATCTAAATGAAAACTGAAACTAAAATTAGTAATCACGATTTTAAAAGTTTATATTGATAGAAAAAGAGTGTGATTAAAAAAAAAAAAACTTGCAGTTTAATGGAAATGTTATGTATAAGGTTTTAATATATGGCCCACGAGTCGTTCCATTTCAAATCAACCAGGCCATGTCACCCACCATCTCGGATTTCTTTGAAAATTTTTATTAATGTAGCCATTAGTGTTCTAACTAAAAATTTTCAAAGAAATCCGAGACGGTGGGTGACATTTTTGGAATTTACTGGTTGATTTGAAATGGAATGACCCCCACAGCAAATTTAAAATATACTAATTAAACACTGTTTAAAGAAATTTCATAAAGAGAAAAGATTGAAGCAATCCTTTCATTTTTTAAGGGGTGGGGTATCTTAAACTTACTCTGGGACTCGTAAATCCAGTCAGTGGGCTTGTTCATGACCTCTTGACTGTATTCCTCCCTTGACATGTTAGATTTTACCAGTGGCAGGGTAAGACAAAAATTAGCTGTGAGCAAGGTGAGTTTTGCGAGGCCCCCCGCACTACTATTTTAAATAGCAATTTTAGGGGGAGGGGCACGATTTTCATTTAAAAAGCTGCTATTCTTTTTGGTTCTATAACCAAAAAAACCACTAATATAAGTTGTTTTGACTTACTATTTTATTTTTTTTAAATGGCAATTGATTCATTAAAAAAAATATTTGTTGTCATTTAAATATAACACGCAGGAATGTGAGCTCCGAAATATTCTTTTCATTTACCTGTTAATAATAACATTAATAATAAATCATCCTGTAATCAAAGTGCAATTATTGATTGAATAATCAATCTTGTTACTATTCAATTTTAGTCAAATGATTTCTGTGGAAGATCCATTAGTTTTTGATCATGATTGGAAAGTTCACTATTATTCCAAAGTATATATTAACAGGTACATCAAAACAGTGTTTCCGACTGACTTTGTTATGAGACTTTGAACCATCTTCGTTCCGTCTACTACCCCTTATATGTTTTTACAAGAGTTCAGAATCACCCCTGCATGTAAAGTGGTATTCTTCAGTTTTGCTTGTTTTGTTTGTTTGTTGGATTATGACTGATTAGCTCCAAGTGTTCTCTAGGTCGAAGGGTGGGGTGCCCTCCGTGGGGGGGAGGTCTTTCTTAGGGGTCCTAGCCTGTATTTACGCTAAGTTTAGGAGAAAACCACTAAGGTATTCTTCAGATTGAGAAATAAAATTTAAAAATCATTAGTGAAGTTTTTTTTTTTTAAATGAAAAATAGGTATATACGGAAAGTTGGGGATACGATGAAACATGCTGTCTAAAATCAATAGGATTGTTACAGTAAGTTGAAACTCGCACACCTATTATACAAATGTATGTTACAGTTACTAGTGTGATTTGGAGATAATCGCATTTTTACCACAAAAGATATGGAAAGTTAGTGGACTTACACCATTAAAAGTAAATACTAATTTTGTTTTACCTCCATATTTTAATATGTATAATTATTTATTCAAATATTGTGGTCACTATGGTGTGGTTTTCATACTTTCACAGCCAGAGTTAAAAAAATAAATATTAGGAATTGGTAAAAATTTACTTAGTTTGTTGCCTAATTTTTATTTTTTTATTGGGGGGGGGGGATATAAAGAAACCCTTGTAGACGGAGTCAATGAAACATGTTTCATTATAACCCAGGTGAATGCATTCACTTAAAATGAAGATGTTACTATTAAATATTTAAAATTCAGATCTTTATGGAACACACAAAGTTAACAAAGAATTATTTTTAAATCCTACTCTATCTTCTTCAGACTCTGAAGATGGTGACAATACAGATTGTCTTTCAACTAACAATCCAAAGAGTACAGATGCCCCACCAGTGGCATAGGGCATTGCGCACTGAACTGGGAGACAGAAGGTGCCTATTACGAAACCAGGTCGTGTCTGCCGACCTAACCATTCCTGAGTTTTCCTGTGGTTTTCTCCGAATCTTAGCGTAAATACAGGTTAGTACTCCTAAGAAAGTCTTCCATAGAGGGCACCCCCCCCCCTTGTGTTGTCCATTTGACGTGGATTTATAAGTGGAATTTGGACCAAGCACACAAATCCGAAATACATATTACACGAACAAACAAAAGTACAGATTATGAGCTATATTCTCACATAACATGAATGACAAAAGCAATATTCCTCTAAATGATTATGTTTTAATCAAGGAAGGTGAACTTAAACATAAACAAATGTACGCTGTTGGGGATATAATAAACTTAAATCAAACGGGATGTGAAGATCTGTACGTCAAACGACTGAGTCCAAGTTCCACATTTGTGCGTTCTTTGAAAACATACGTTTTTGAAAAAGCTCATATTGTATCTAAACTACCACTTCCTGTTCCTTCAGGTTGTACAGAAAGGAAAGCAGAAATGCTAATTTTTTAATCTGATTTAAGTAAATTTAATATAAAATGAAAAACTATAGGCTAACTTCTAACAAAAGTATCATGTTTCCATCTTAAGCTATAAGAGTTTAATTAAATTTGTTTTTTCAATTTAAATTTCATATTTGTCTCACTAATGTTTATTATAACTGTACATAAAACATTTATGCTGAAATTTGAATTTCGACTCATTATTTGAGTGTTTGTGAAGTATTAAGTATTTCGTTGTACCTCAGTATTTGGGATACAATGAAACACTGTCAGACATTTACCATTTGTAATTTTCTAAGTATGAAAAAGCTATTTCCAAACTCCTAAACATTCATTTAGATGGGGAAAATAGTACATTAAAAGTGTCCATTAATTTTATTTTTGCACATGCAAATTTGTGAACAGGAAAAAAGGAATAGTCTATTTTGTTTCATTGTAACCAACTTCCCCTATATTTTCTTCCTCACTTGCGGGTCCAGCAAGCTCAGGACACAGGACATTGTTACAGTGGTTTACTAAACCCTAATTATAATTAAGCAACAAGAATAACTGATTTAAACACAATTTTAAAATAGGTTTTTCTTCCCCCCAATCCAGGGGCGTAGCCAAGGGGGGGGTTAGGGGGGTCATAACCCCCCCATGAGAAATTTTTTGCCATACAAAATGTATATTCTTCACTACATTATCACACACACGTATACATATATATATATATGAGTTGTAGTAGTGGTAACCCCCCCCCC
The DNA here is from genome assembly GCA_038373885.1 of Cheiracanthium punctorium. Classification (NCBI taxonomy): domain Eukaryota; kingdom Metazoa; phylum Arthropoda; class Arachnida; order Araneae; family Cheiracanthiidae; genus Cheiracanthium; species Cheiracanthium punctorium. The sequence continues at coordinate 244,103 of JAWZYV010012571.1, read as the reverse complement.
CCAATGAAAAATTTCTGGCTACACCCCTGCCCCAATCGCATTATTTAATTTCATTTTTGCTCTCTCTGTAATTTTTAATTAAATTTCTGTAATTTTTTTTCTCTGTAAGTCATTTTTAAAACTCTATTACAATTCTTATTAAAATGCTTCACATTATTAACTTGTAAAATTATAAAATATGAGATTGTTCGTGAAACCAAGTTTCAAACCCACGTTCTCATTTACTCTGTCTTTTAAGTGTGATTGACAATACAACACAAAATAACTCTTGTAAAGAAATGAAAGCCAAACAAATTTGAGTTTAACGTACTTTATAAAAGTCATAGAAATCTTTTTTTAATGGGGAAGGAGGAGGATTCACCAGTGGAATATTAAATTATTCACTTGGTATTAAAAAATAAAGCCTACTACTACTAAAATTTTGAGTTAAATAAGATCTTAAGAGTACTAATTTCTGTTCCCATGTCACTACTATTTACTTTACTGCTGTGTTTTACTGTAAAACAATACTGTAAGTGATCGTTTTTTAGGCAAAATGTACTTTTCCCTTAAATGTCAGATTGCAATTGCTAAAGTCTTCTAAATATCAGAACATATTGCAAAATGTGCCACTTTTTAAAAAATTTTACTGTACAGTCTCGTGATTAAAATTTTTTTCTAAATGTTTCATAAAAGGCACAGTTTTTCCATCTATTATAGTGTGTAATGCAACTTATAAAGACTCATTCTGAGTTTTTTTGAGTTCAAAGTTTATTTTAATATGTGCACAACGACCGTGAGTGAGATTTTGTTTCTTCGAACTGCACCCTTAAATATACAGTAACTATGTCTGCGATACAAGCTTATAGCCAGACAAATTTCCTAGAGGAGGGACGACCTTCATGATTTTTCGTGCTAAGGAGCATTCACATGTTACTATGGTGAAATCGTATTTCAAATGTCTAGTTTTCTGATTCTACGATCTAACCCTTAGGTAAAAATATTTAGCTTCGAGACCATGCCAAGATCCCTTCATGAAAACTGACGCGAGGTCCTTGGAAGAGCGAGGCTGTGGGCGGTCGCCCATATCACCCATGCCTATTCCCGAATCTGGATTTTACAATACAATGTGGACTCATGATACAACATAATTAGTCTTGCACAAGGGGGACATTATGTAAGTTTTTCATGAGTAACATATCTCAGATCTAATGCATACTTTTCGCTCGCAATACAAGAATTTTCACCAAAAGTAAGAAGGACAAATAGAAGTGCAGGGTGTGAAAGGTAAGTATTTTAGTCAAGATTTACAAAGATTACTGAAGAAGAAAGCCAAACAACGAACGGTGTTTCATCCCTTGTAGCATCACTAAGTCATGTAAGGAAGGAGATCCCAAACTGTCCCAGTTTAAACCTTGCTATATTTATTATTTTATGCAGGAAATGGTTCAAAAAGTTTGAGGGATGCTTATCTCTACTCAGGGGCATAGCCAAGGGGGAGGTTAGGGGGACCCCCCCCCCTATGAGTAATTTTTTGCCATACAAAATGTATATTCTTCACTCCCTTATCACACTCATGTATGCATATATCTGAGTTGCAGTAGTCGTAACCCTCCCATGAAAAATTTCTGGCTACACCACTGTCTCTTACTTATTATAAAAGAAGATGTCTGTTTGTGGGTGTGCGTGTGTGTATCTTATGGAGGCATTAGAAACACCAAATTTTGTACTCTTGAAGTTCTAAACATGAAGTTGTGCACCTTGAAGTGATTTTTTCAAAATTTGACATAGAAATTTTTTTATTTTGTTTTATGCAATTTTTTATCATTTTTTCCTCACCTAATTCGTAATAATGGCGGTAATTACGCTCGCAGCAAAATGGCATTTGTATCATCGGATAGAAGAGAAAATTTTCCTTTAAAAAAAGTTTGTTCAGAATAGGTAACATAATTTGTAGATTTTTAGGAATTGTTATACTAAGTATCTGCTTTGACGAATTTTTTTGTAAAATAATTTTAAAACTGTCATATCTTGAATTCTATCCATCATAACTTTTTGATATTTTGACAAATCATGAAACCTTCCTTTCTCCCTCTTTTAAAATAAAAACAAAAAAATTATGTAAATTAGGTAGTTTTTTACAAATTTTAATGTAACTTAATGTTTAGAATTTAATAGCATCAATGTGGAGAGCTTACGCCATTACATTAATAAATCATGACATGATAATTTGTGCTGCGTTGTCACAAAAAGGATTAGAAAGAAGGTTTTTTTTCAACCTATCGATAGTTTTTAAATGGAGTACCAGAATTTCAATTCACAAGTGAGGATCTATGATGGGTGTCAAATGTTTTAAGATACATAAAAATTACGCCACAATTTTAATGAATTTATCCCTGCTCTTTTTTTTTAGACACAAGGAGGCGATATTTTGATTAAAACTTACTTTAGAAATAAACTAAGAAATTCATGGATTATTATTATTAAAAGCAGTATTTTAATTTGTTGTTTATTTAAAAATTAAAATATTTTAACGCAGCTGAAAATGTTCTTTACTTCAGAGCTGCTAACCATTCTGGGTTTTGAAGAATTACTCCACATTTCAGTTCACGATTATGGATATAACTGAAAATTACGGAAAAAATCCAAACTTTTGAAATAATATGGAATTTAGTTATGATAATGCCAAAAAATTATCTGAATATGATTTCTCTTCCACTATCGTATTAAAACCAAAAATAAAATTTTACTGGCTATATTTAGTAAAAAAAAAAGTTTGTACTTGAAAATAACATAAGCATTCTCTGAAAGTGAACATTACATGTACGTAAACACAGGCATTGAGCTAACAGCTTATTGGACACATCAGTAGCAGAAGGAGTGGCTTATATGACGTCTGCACTCCTTAGCGGATCTCTTGTGATGATTTGGAAGAACGATAAATGGAGAATTTTCCTTTTCACTATTGGCAATGCCTGTTTGTTTGTAATGTTTTCTGCCCATGTGGTGCTGCATTGTTTTTTGAGTGAAACTGATAAGGTGTATTTACTGAAACATTTATTTAATTTCTGCATTGAATTTGCAATTTCTTTTATTTTACTTCTCTGTTGCGTTAAATATGGAGACTCCTTCGGAATTGCATGCAAATGGACCGCTAAGAGTCGTTTCAGAAGACACTGTTCCGAGTTCGAACCGAAAGCGAAGACTCATATGATGCAGTTCTCCTTTATTAAATATCTGCAACCTCAGTGTGTTTTAATACTTTTTTTAATGGAAATTTTTTTTAGCACATAATTGCATGCAGCACAAAAAGTTGCGTATTTCAGTATAAAACTGATCCAGCTGTTCATCTGTTAGTTGTGCTTCAGCAAGATAAGATCTGGTCTTCGTTCTAATAACTAATCACTGTCATCTTTGATGTCCTTTTGGTGTTTTTTTTAAATTGAAATTAATATCTAAAAGGGCAATTGAATCATTAGCCAGTGCAGTAGGTTTAACAAACTGAATAATAAGATCAGAGAAAAAAGTCACCCACTTTTTCTATAGTAAGTGTACAGTAGGTGATTCTTGTTGTAGAGATTCATTAACAGAGTTGAAAATTGGGAGTACACTGCTTAAGAACAAAAAGTGTAGTTTGAATAGTGGATTTTGAAGACACAAACTTATATTATCATTTTCCTCAGAAAAACATTTACACAGGGCATCCCATTTTTCAAGCAGACGATTCAGTGAATCAAGCAGTGAAAGCCATCTGGTACTAACATATTTTAAAATTTTATGTGGCTTCAAACCACAAACTTTCTGGCACAGTTTTTATCCATTTTTATGTTTGGAGCTTCTGTCTAAACAGTAGTAGACAATCGATAAAAATTCCTCAACATTGAATAACTTTATTTCAGCAATTGCTTTTTTTGCATTCAATTGCAGAAGGTGACAACAGCAGCCTATATTTATCATTGAAGGCTGCATTTTAAGAAGAAAGGCAACAATACCTTTGAATTTACCAACCATTGTATTAGCATTAACTGATGAAAATGCTATACAATTGTTCCATGGGATATCTTTCTTGTTTAACCTCAGCCAGTAAGAGCTTGGTTCCAAATAAAATTATTTTTTGAAAAAGCATTTTCATTCTTTTATATAGTTCATTCCTCATAAAATCATCATTTCTATTAATCTTATTATTCTGGTAAGTCGAATCTTGTGCAATGCATTCCAGGTAAGCAAAAAAAAATTTTAAAGTTTCAATTATTCCTTTAAAATATGAATGCTTCATTAATTATTGCTTTATTGTTTCAAATGTTTGTGTTATTAATTAGTTATTACCTCATTAATTCATTTTTATGTTTTGGTGATACTGTGCGTCGGTTTGCGATAAACCTGGGGGAGGGGAATTGTTCGACTTGAGATTCCTGATTACTTTGGTTGAAAGTTGGTAGCTCTGTCATTTTAAAAACTCCAACGTTCGTTTTAAAGCATGATATATTAAAAATTTTCTATTTACTTTTTTATTTTTTGCATTTAATTATGCCGCAGGCATATATGTTTCCTAACATATGCATGTTGCGAGTATAGTTTTATTTTAACATTGGATTACGTTCCTCCATAGTGTCCTATTCCTATATAAAGCAAAAAAATTTTTCAATGTCGTTGTAAATTTTAATATGATACTGTTTGAAAACTATTGTGCGAAATATCCAAATTAACTCCCTCAACCAACCGGGATACCTTTTACGGCAGTTACAGTGACGTCATAAATTTTTAAAATGTGTGAATTTATGAACTCTGCAATTCTAACGTCCTGTCACAAATAAAGTGATTCTAAATAGCTCCTCGAGATTACAAAGTTTGATGTTTTCAGGAGACAGAACCATGGAGGATTTATAAGATTACATGATTTTTAACACATAGATTTACATGGTTACACATAGGTTTACATGGTACATTTTAACACATGGATACATAGATTTTTAAATTGCACCGCTTGAATATTTTCACTATGATGAGATGAAATGTTTTACAGTACTAAATATGCCAATGTTACAAAACTGTGCATAAATTAAATATATATAGAAAGCTTCCTTAATGGCAAGCATTGTGTGAAATGATTATTGTTTATGCTAATGCTTAAATTGCAAAGAATCACCATAGAATTAAAAGGTCCCATTTGTGCCAACTAATGTAAGCTGTTTCTTTAAATCAAGCCTTGAAAAGGGAGAAGCAAAGATAGATAGTATTAATATGTGTAATAGGTAGTATTAGTTGATTTGTGAGGATAATATGAATAAATCACAATATACCATGTTAATAAATATTTCATGAAATTAAAAGTGTTCTGTTTATCCTTTTTCAAGCATTGTCTTACAACCAACTGAACGATAAGTAATTCTAATTTGAGTAAATATATCCCACAGTAATTTCAACAGACGAGATTACTTAAACTTTTTTTAAAATGAAATTCTGTTTTGTCACATGCAGATATATGATTTTAGTAAAATATTCACTTCTTCCTGTATGAAGAATGGGTCCGCATCTATTTTAAAAAAGAACAATTGTCCATTTCATGTAGTGTCTGAGGTATTTAATGCTATAACTTGAACCTAAAAAAACAGTATGATGTAGAAATAACACATTTTGAAAGTCAGGAGTTCTCTGCAAACCGCTAAGCTTTTTACTTTTCTGATCGCAAATGACACTGATGTAGTTTTTTTGAGTCATTATATTTCAGTGATGCCAGGTCAATACTCATGACACAAACTTTACATCAAAGAGTCAAATAATTTTGCTTTTCTTTTAGATTCCACATAACTGGAATTAATAGGAATTACACCTGTTAGGAAAATTTTCGTTTACTACAATGCGAAGAACGGACACGCAGCTAGTAAGTATATAAAGTAACTGTGTGTGTTTAAAAATGGCTGGGGTAAGCTGAAGCCCTCTAGCTCCTCCCCTGGTATCTGCCAGTGCATGTCCCTCATAGGCAAAATTAAAATTTGCCACCCACAACCAGGGTTGGACGGTATTTACCGGTTTTTACCGTCTTTGGAAAAACATGTTTTTACCAGGGTTTTTAAAACCTTTGAGAAAAACTTATTAGTTTGACTATTTTTTGTCACTTTTTTGAAGATTTGTCTCTGCACCAATGGCTGAAAGGTTCTGCTCTCGAAACTGGATGGTGGGAGGTGCCAGGTTCATACCCCGGTCATGCCTGTTGATCTAGCTGTTCGGAGTTTTCTGTGGATTTTTTTTTTTTTTTTTTTCAAAAACCGCGCATAAATACTGGCTAGGATCCCTTAGAGATAGGAAGGTATTCCCCTATAGGACTAGGACTTTAGTGCAGTCAATCGGCCTTAATCCACAAGCAAACAATGAAGATTTATCTGCTCTTTTTTCATTTTCTCAGGGATAAAAGTTCAGGACATTTAATACCACTACTTCCATTTCCATATAACAATATTCACCTTATTTAGTGTCTGATTTGGTAAGTAAAAGAATGCTACACGAAAATAGTTCATTTTAAGGAATATAATAAACACAGAAAACTTTTATCCATGTTTTCATCTTACAAGAATTCAAAGTTATAGATGCTAATGTACATTTATCATTATTAAACTTATTAAAACTATTATTATGAGAAGGCACATAACAATATTTATTACAATTATGTAATGCAGGCTAGTTTAATAATTTTTACTTAAATGAAAATTGTAAATATACTTTTATTACATAATGTAGTTTGCATCCTCAGCATATCCTGATGATGATATATCCACATCAATTACATGAAAATACAGTTTTATAAATAGCATTAATATACAGTTTATGACTCAGGGAGTTTATTGTATCATTAGGTTTTTACCCCTTTTTCCCAGGTTTTTACCATGCCCTGGTAAAATCCAGTTTTTACCGGTAAAAAGCCAACCCTGCCCACAACATGCCTCTCGCCTTGAAATCGCTCAGTAAAAAAGTCATTTTTTCCACATTATTGTTTTTTAAATTTAATTAATTTATGTGTAACTACTGTAAGTACTAATAATGGAAATTATTGCATGTTTTATTTAACTTAACGAGTACAAGGTATTTTTTTATTGCTTTATTATTATCATCATCATGACAATCTAAGGTAAAAAAAATCGTGTATTCTAACTATAGTTTTGGCTGCAAAGCCATATAATCACAAAAATGGCTAACAGTGATCAAAACGGTTTTCCGAGAGCTCTGAAGTGCAGAGTTGCCAACTCTTCTGATTTAGGCAGGAGACTCCTGATTTTTCATTGATCTCCTGCCAACCTGATTTAGGGTATATTTCTCCTGATTTTTATCATTCGTCACATGAAAAATGCAATTTTTTGAATTTTACATCTTTTTTTTTTTTTTTTTTTTTTTTTTTCTGTCTTGGAAAGGAACCCTTCTCAGCATTTTTCTCTTTTCTGCAAACTAGTTCCAGGAACCCACACATGTGTGACATAAAAAAATTTGGGCTTCACTGACAAATGTATAATAAGAAATGCAGCTTCATGTTCTAAAGCACATATGGGCAACCACTGATTTTGATCCAGCCCGCGGAACATATCATAACTTCGTATAAAACCCATATAAACCATTCAAAATCCCATATAAATCCCAATTATAAGGCCCCTGACTTAACTAACATCCTGAATTTGGCCAGTGACTTCGCTAACATCCTAAAATTGGGCCCGCAGCTTCTCAAAGGTTGCCCATACCTGTTCTAAAGCATTCCAATTTCTATCTTTTTCCATCACTCTTAAAAATTATTATTTTTCTTTCACATTGTTTTGTTTAATCCTTCAATGCCTCAAGTGTAAAAATTAACTCCAATTTTTAATTTTCTAATGTAATATCTTTTATGTTACCAAATTTTGTACAAGGTACTGACTACCTAATAAAAGACATGACCCAATATTACTTTTTTTTATGCTCAAAAATTACTATTTCTGGCAACAAATTGCATCAAAACTGCTTCTTATTTTTCTCTCCAAAATGTAGTTTCAGCTGATACATCCTTGATCTTTTAAAATTTAGTTTTTTAATCGAAAATAAGTCTCCTGATTTTTAGAATAAAATCTCGTGACTTTTGTCCTTGCCAGGTTGGCAATTCTGGAAGCGCATTCCAGAGGAAGCTATCAAGAGAAAAAGGACTTGGAGAGGACTTTTCAGAAGGATTGAAATAATATTTTCCTATTCATCAGCTTTTTACATCAAAAATTGATAACTCAAAACTAAATAGCCAAAGTAGTGAAGGTGGTAATGACAGTGCTAATTCCTCTGTCATCGTTCAGAAATTATTTACAACAGCATCAACAGCAATAGTTCCAGTAACTCCAGATACACTGTAGTTTTTTACTCCCAGGCTGTCTGAAGTTTTTAACAGATGCAAAATCAGTGATAGAAATTCAGTTTACATATTAATGACCGCGGCTAATGCTTTTGGGCATGATACTGAAAACTGATTAATAAAAAATATTACTGTGTGTGTGTGTGTTGGATGTGCTCCAATGAAATTTTATAAAAGTGCCTAATTAAAAGGTACTATTTATATTTCTTAAGTTTGTTTTTATTAAAGTTATTCATTAGATATATTTAATTGAGTCTATTAAATAGGAGTCAATCCTAGTCGCTTTTGAATAATATTAATTTAAATGCGCATGTATATGTTAAAAAGGCGTTCTTAATTTTGCTTTTAGTACACGAGCAAAATGCATAGTGATCAGATCATTATAATAAATAATTTCTATCAGATAATTATAGTGCATAATTTCTATTTAATTTTTACTTAACAAAAATTTTCATTCCAGTTTTCCGAAAGATGAAATACGAAGGAAGTTGTGGGAAGGGAAAATGAAACGAGAAAACTTTACGGCAGCTAACTACACTCGCATATGCTCAAAACATTTCACTGAAGATTGTTTTTACCGAGAAAAATGTGGAGGTACCTGGCTCAAAAGAGATGCTGTGCCCACGATATAACAGTTATAAAGCAATAGACAAAATAAAAATGATTTTAAAAAATCAATTCGAGTTATGTAAGACAAACCGATTGTATTTTCAAGAAAAATTTGATGATTAAGTATAATGATAAATTCTTTTTGAAAGGTATTTTAAGTAGAACTTGGAAATAGACTTATTAAGATTTAGTTCGAAAATTCATGAGATTGTATAGTTTTAATTTGAACATTTTTTTGCGTGTTTGTAGGAAAAACGTAATGAGGGGCTGATTTTTAGCATGGCATTTGAGCAAGAGGCCTGGGGAGCCCTAAACTCAAGACTTGCTGCCGAAATACCTACTAAAGCTAGTTTTCAAAACACTATAAAGGGCTAGTTTCTGATAAAGTAAAATATCTGATTATCGAATTCAATTTATTAAGCGTGCTCACAAATTTTAATTTACTCAATTTGCATTTAATTTCTTATTTATAAAGATAGTTGCAATTTACGTAAAAATGTATAAATTTAATAATACTAGATAATATAGCTTAACAAGTTCGTTAAAAACGTTTTAGGTAAATTCATGTGAATTTTCTTTCTCAATTTTTTAATTTTCAGAAAAAGGAAAAGGGGGGGGGGGGGAAGAAAAATATATTACTTCGTACTTGATTCGCGTCTAAGATTTTACCCTTTCTACTATTCTACTGTTATAATTTCTTTTACTTTAAAAGCGTACTAGCTGCAAGTTTTTCACAACACTGCGCATAACACATCAAACTTGGTAGAAGTCCGTGCTTCTCCCACCAATTACGGCAGCCTTTTTCTGATTGCCACATGACACATCTTGGCGGACAGCTTCTCCCCACCTGCAATAGAGGAGGCTCACTCTATTAGTATCTCTGCTCTATGCTATATACATGATTTTGAATGTAAGCATTTATTGCTAGAGTGAAAAAAAAAAGTTTCTTTCGTAATTTATGTACAACCTCTGAAATGTAAGCAATCGACGTGAATTTTTACCTTCAATAGCTATTGAAAGGTAGTTTAAGTCAGTGGCTTATTTATCTTTGACATGTTTAAGGATACAATTATCAAATTTTGTATGTCACTTCATTAGTGTATGGGGCACAGTTTATTAAGAGAATTATTTTTTTAATTTTTTTTTTGCGTTGGTCATATGCAAATTTAAAAACTGTTTGAAAATTAACAAAAGGAGTTTTTTTATAGCATAATCTTTTTTCCAACCTTATTTTGAACATTTTTTTCAATTTACACTACCCACTTATCTCTAATAGATAAAGAATTCAAGCCCGTTATCACCTTTTTGGGACACCCTGTATATATATATACAGTAGAGTCTCGATAATTCGAGGTGGATGAGACTGGACTTACCTCAAACTATCCAAAGCTCAAAATATTTAATATTTTATAATAATATAATAAAATTTAATAAACAAATAAATGGAAATAAAGCAATTTTTGTAATTCCTGTGTATATTTAAAGGAAAATGTACTTACATATTATTACACTACTGATGATTACAACAGATTAATTATTGCAGCAATATCTTGCCATAGTCAAAGCAGCAAGTCAACACTGCACGGAAATATCTGGAGGGCATCTATAGGAAGAAACACTCATTTTCTTTGAGAGGGGAATTTCTGGTGTGGCTTATGGGTGCACAAAGCATTTGAATTTTGTGGTACAGGAAAAATTCTTTTTTTAGTGTTTAGTATGTGTTGGTCATTATTTGGAAGCTAAACTGATTTTTTTCACTAACTCGGATTTATGGGAAACTCGAAGAATCGAGACTCTACTGTATATATATATATATTTCACCTTGCTCACCAGTGCTCAACTGAATTTTTGTTTCTAAATTCATAGAAGTGTGAGTCAGTATTTTTGTATTGTGAGTGACTTTTTTTTTTTTTTTTTCCAGGTATGGGTAAAAAATCTTGAACAAGTGAAAATCTGCTGTTTTTTCACCTGTTACACAAGGACAGTTCATATTAGGTGTTTCAAAATAGATGTTAAAGCGATTATCTTTTAAACTATGTTATAGAAACATGTTTTAATTAGAAAAGTTCGTCAAATAAAGAGTAGATTTCAGCTATGGTGAAGTTTTTAGTAAGGGTTATATGCATATTAAAATACAAAATTTAATTTTTATACGGTCCCTCCTTTCCTGTCACTTATATTTAGAAAAATATTGCCCTTTGTTTAAGAAAATTAATTTTAAAAATCCCATGTCTATCGAATAGTTCTCGAGATACAGCAATTTGAAGATTTGGCATTTGTCACCACATATTAAGGAGATCTCTGAAGTGAGAAAACACAATTATTTTTCAATTCATGTTAATTTATGTTAATAGTCTTTCAATAGACACAGTTGACTCCTCAAATCCTAATTTAGCTAGAATTTTCCTATAACGCATGCTTGGCAGTTTCTGGTGAAAGTTACCAAACCATAGTAACCTACACCATAATTTTGTCATTCTCTTTTACGCTTTAAAATTCCTTCCCTATAAGCATGCCATCATTAGTGGATGACCTCCCCTAAAAGACTAAGTTATTGTAAATTCATAAAGCAGTACTGATCATTTCAAGTGAAACTTTACCTGTTAATTTCACACCTTTAATTGCCTTCCCCAACAATGGAATCATTATTTAACTTTTATCAACACATAATTGGTCCCCTAAAGTAAAGATTTTTTTTTTTTTGCCTGAAAACGAATGCCAACACAGCAGGTAAAATGTGTAAGTCGTTATTTGTGAGATTAAAAATCTCTATTTCACTTAGAGTCATAAACATTTTTTAAAATTCATTTTCTTATTTTTAGACAAGGAGCAACATTCTTCTAAATATAAGTAATAGGAAAGAAGGGACCATATAAAAATTAAATTTCGTATTTTAATATGTATACACCCCTTAGTAAAAAACTTGCCATGTCTGAAATCTACTCTTTATTTCACGGACTTTTCTAACTGGAAGCATGTTCCTATCACTTGCGGTTTATAAGATAATCGCTTCAACATCTATTTAGAAACACCCGTTATATGGAAATATATTGTCCTTATAAAATAAGAATTTTTTTCTCTGTAGCTACCTTGAATTAGAAAATCTGATGCATTTTTTATTCTTTCTTTACCTTTTTTTAACTATATATTTTATGCTTCCCTCCCTCCTTTCCTTCTCTATTATCTAGGTCAACGCACACCATACAAAATTGGAGAGGATTTTGGATGTGGAAGAATTGGTTACTTTCCTATTGGCCTGCCATTAAATTTTCATTATGACGAAGCACCACCAATGCTTTTTGATGTACATTGTGGAGCACAAGTTGTGCGCTTTGGTGGGTACCCATACCACTACATCGTTACGTCTACAAATGGTAACAACAGTATGTGTTTGAAAAACATGCTAACCGATAAAGTGATATCGGATGGCATATTCCGGTCTTCTTCAGCTAATGACCAACTTGATACTCTGACTTTTCACCCAGATCATTCAAACAGACTAATTTACAAGACTGATGAGTCTATGTATTGTTACAAAATAGTCAGTGGCAGCAATGGTAACACTGCACTTTCATATTTGTTTTCCATGGACTTTGTTCAGCGAAAAATCAATAATCAGCCTGGGATTTCCTCATATGGCAGGAAGATTAAACGTTTAGACTATGAGGCTTTTGATCAGCGCTGCCAGATTTTGGGCACTGATTATGAAAGTGATCTGGACATTTTTGTAGTACTAGGTACATTATCGAGTAGCAAATCGAACGGATTCATTAAATTGTTTGATGGTACCACTGGTGAGTTAGTAAGAACTATAGAGTTGAAAAGACAATTGTGTGACAGCAAACTATATGAGCTCATTATTGATATGGGTTGTATTATAATATTTGAAAGAACTTTACCAAATGAATTTGTTGTTATTGTTTGTAATTTGTAATTACATTCATTTCACTCTTTACATACCTTTAAAATAATTATATAAAACAGTTTATAGTTTCATTAAATTTTTCATATAATATTATGCAGCAATCATACAGCTGACCAAAATATAGAATCTTTAAATGCATACTAATGGTTGAAATTTAATATTTGAAATATTATGTAACTGCTATTTTCAGTCAAATCCCCCTCCCTCCCCTCTCCTTTTTAATTTAACTTTTTCAGTACAAATTCAATGCAAGTATTGATTTTACTCAAGAGTAAAATATTTATTTCCTTTCTAAATGTGCCATAGTACATAAGTTTTAACTAACCTACTTTAAGATGGTGCTGCCGAACTGACTTTCTAACGCAGCCGGTTAGTAAATTTTGGCTTGCCTCTTATCTTAGGCTTTTATTACCTTGCATATTTTGAATTTGGGGGATGAAATCTAGCATTTCCTTGTCCAAAAATTAACAGCAAAAGAAATTGCTTGTTAAAAAACCATCTGGAAATGAGTCCTGGGCATTGTGCTACGCATCTTCAACCCCTCCCCCTACTCTTCCCTGAACTAATCTAGAAACTTATAGTAATTGTTCAGCGAATTCGCCGAACAGATGTATCTACCTTTGCATGCCACCAAATCCGAACCTCCTTGGGTGGTTTTCTCTGAAATGTTGTGTAAATATGGGTTAGGGACACCTTAGAAAGACCCCAATGGAGGACACCCCACTTCTCAGCCTAGATCCCTCGTGCAGATAATTGGCCGTAATCCAATGGCAGCAACCAAACCTCCTTGTTCTCTTCTGGGCTCAAAAATCTGAACATTTGCAAAATTTTGCTCATACAAAATTGGAACTTTCACACCCTTTTGTGGATTTTTTTTTTTTTTTTTTGGGGGGGGGGGGGGGGAGTTATGTTGAGACGCCATTAAATTTTCTTTGTGATGTAATTTATACTGGGTGTAAATATACAGAAAATATACTTATAAAAAGAAAAGAATTTATTATGTTATGTCCTATGATATGATATATAATTGTAATCAAAAGTTAAATGTTGTATGTATCATATACTGATATATGTATATATTTTACGTGGGTGTTTATTTTATAAATGCGGTGTATAAAGATTAATAATTTTGTAATTTTTTATACTGTGTAATTGTCAAATAGATAAATCAATTTTTAAATCATGTTCTTGTTTTTTTTTTTTTTTTTGTTTTTTTTTAATCGCATTTTTAAACTGGTGTAATAATAAAAAATGCATTTATTTTCTTTCAACAAAATTCATGATGATTACAAATTGTTTTCTTTTTTCAATAAATCATTAAAAATCTTATAACTAATTAATTTTTTGAAACATTAGTTAAAATTGCTTGGTAACTCTTTCTACCAAAAAAAGACATTGACTTTTCTGCGTATACTTAGTTGTATTTCTGCTAAAATTCTACTTCTTATGAGAGTTTGTATGTACCTTTCTTTTCACAATACATCATTTAGTTTTGTATATAAAATCGGTTATTGACTGTTAGTCTGACATTGAAGTGTTGCCATTCTGATAAAAAGAAACTTTTACACAAAATAAACTGTTGCCATCACAGCCTACAACAATTTGGAATAATTTCTCACACAATAATTTAATTTTTTTTTCATAGTCATGTCCATGTTCATATGGAATTGTCGTACATTTTTTTTTTTTCCAACTCTGATCTGGAAAAAAACTTGAGAACTAACTATCCCTTTAATTTAAATAAGGTATTTTGGGGGAAAGGGGTTAGAATTTTACTTTTCTGCATAGTTGAAAGTGTTTGAAATAATTCTCCCTCAAAGATACCTTCATATTCTTGACTTTTTCTTTAAAACTTTACAAGTAATGAATCAATAATTTTAGTTCTGTTAGAAGAAATCATTTAATCATTTTGCATAATAATTTTGATGGTATATTAATTTTAAATTTTACTGGCAGCAGTGGGACCAGTATATATGTTACGGTAAATGTGATTAATCCGGTGATTATACATAATAACCGGTAATTATGCATTATCACCACTAAATTTGGTAAATATGATAAATTTTTGAAAATTTATCAAAGTAACCGGTTTGTTTGCATAATTCCCAACTCGTAATGGTAAATGTGATAAATGTCCCTAACTTTACGAAAATTCGTTCAGTTTTTGCAACTGCTTGGCTTCTTTCAAAACGTCACAACCAGGGCCGCAACTAGAGTTTACGTCACCCGGGGCAAACTTTAACTTTGGTGCCCCCACCGTCCCCGAAAGAAGAAAAAAAAAAAAAACAGGCATGAGAAATATTTGGAAATTTTTGAAAAGGAAACACATTCAATAAACAGAAAAAAATAAAACCTGTTTCTAGTATTTCGGGGACTGAAGCAGCAGAAAGATGTTATTGTGAAGTCGGTGCAACTTTAAATGTATTTAATTTTAGTTCCAATTAATTTTACATGTGATTGTGTTTTTAAATTAAGGATGTAATTTAACATTAAAAATCACAACTTGAAATTTTTTATTAGACTTATGAAGAAAAGTAAGAGCAATATCGAAATCCTCTGTTATGTTTTATTAAACATAAATCTATATAAATAAAACAGTATGTAAACTGTCCGTTAGTTGGTTAGTTAGTTTGTCTGCACCTCGCGTAGCTCCGAAACGGGTGATCGTAGACCTACCAAATTTTGTATAGAAATTCTCCAGGACGGGTCACGATATACCTCGAAGCGATTTTTTCGAAATTCGAATTATTTTAGGAGATAATGATAAAAAACGTCGCAAAAGGCTAATTTTTGCTTCGCCATTTCGAAATTGTAACCCCGCAGTGGAATGAGTGAGAATTTAAGCATATCTAGGTTGCCATATTTGGCATGTTTTATTAAATGATTCAGACTCTTGAAGTAAAAATAAAAGAATAACGATTCTTTTTGTTTAGATTATGTAAGGTTGTTTTTTAATTAAAATATCGTGTGCATGTGAAATCAGAGCATGAATGAAATCTTTTATACTCAAAATAGGATAGGGCGAGATTCAGTGCAACAAACAAATGTGCAACTTTTTAATTTGGCAAAAAATAAAATGGTTGATGTGCGATTTTGAGATGATCGTCTGCTACTTGGGATATGAATACACCTGAGAATAAGTTTTGGAAATTTTCCTTCAGTTGGCATTGTGCATTTTTTCCCATCAATTTCTAATCCAGAAAAAAAGAATCATAGAAATACCAATTTTAATTTTGTTTAATCACACTCATGAATAATGATGTACTTTCCAACTTAATGGAATGAGGAAAGAAAATAGGGAAGACCCATGGATCATTTAACCATCTTATTTTTGTAACCAGGGACGGCCCGACACAGTAAGCATCACATCTGGGCGCCGGCTTCGAAGGGGCTTCATTTCGAACTCAAAAACTAAGTAGAGCATAAAAGGGTGCGTCTTTTTTATATTAGCAGGGGGTGACACTTACCGCATGGCCGCTCCTGTTTGTAACCATCTTAATTTTAAATTCCATTCGGAATCTGAGAGATATCAGTGCGAAGGAAGCCGGTGAGGAACAGGATTCTCTCCGAACAAGATTTATTAAGATGGCGAACCAACTAGTCGCCGGAGGCGGCTAGTTTAAAATTAATTTTCATTTCAAACTTCACTTTTTCAAAAATTTCGCTTACGAGCTTTCTTTGCAGCAAAAGTTTTTATGATGTCATCGTAAGATATCAATGATGCTTTTTTGTATTCGATTGAGATAATACTCAAATTTGAAAGTCTATTTTGCTCTATTGATTTTCTTAAATATTTTTTTATAATTTTCAGCTTACTGAAACTCCTTTCACCTGATGCAACTGTTTCTGGAAGAGAAAGAAATATTTTCAGGGGTGTGGTCAAATTTGGATAGCTTTCTTTCAGTTTATGCTTATGAATGAGGCTCAAAAGGGTTGATGGAGGTTCTTTTTTCATAGCGTCGTTAAGCAGTAGAGCGTGATGTTTAAAACTATTTCTCCTGAAAATTCCTCTGTGCATATGTCCTGCTTATATGCAAATGCTAA
This sequence comes from Cheiracanthium punctorium, assembly GCA_038373885.1. Classification (NCBI taxonomy): domain Eukaryota; kingdom Metazoa; phylum Arthropoda; class Arachnida; order Araneae; family Cheiracanthiidae; genus Cheiracanthium; species Cheiracanthium punctorium. The sequence goes on along the minus strand of JAWZYV010012571.1, from coordinate 227,190 downwards.
CTTTTGAGCTTCCGATTTTAAATCTTCTGTATCCATCTGGGGGATTTTAATCCATTCAGAAATCCAAACTTGTCATTAAGTACTTCCAGAGATAGAAACGCGTTTTTAGCTCACTCATTATTTTGTCGATAATTTGTAATAAAGAAATTCTGAATCGATCTTCCTCTGATAATTTCAAAATTTCATCTTCACAAGATTCGTCAAACATCAATTTCTTTTTCCTTTTCCGTTTTTCTTTAAAATCAGGAGGTAAATTATTATTTTTAGCCGTTAATTTTGCTTCTGCAATTGCATCGAATACAGCTTTATCTCTCGTTGATTCAGAAGACCTCGAATATGTCTGACTGCTTTATCTCTTCGGAGAAATTGGTTCACGCGGTCATTTTTTTTTTTAATGTTAAACCAAAAACATGCGAAAACGATAAATTCAAATTTGTTGATACATTTTTTCAAAGAGTTAGCCTCGGACATTGTTTCAGATGTAGAGAGAGAGAGGATTGGATATTAATTCTTCCAGGACTTCGTTAATGCTATCAAAATAACTTATAAATCACTTCCACAGCTTGCATTCTTGCTGACCATCTAGTCTTACTGTTCCACGTCCATTTAAAAATGCGGCTGATGTGCCACAGTTAAAACCAGAATTATGCTCTTTTCTACAAATATTTGCACCCTCTCCTCTCATTGAAACAGAGGCGTAGACGGTCGGGTTATAGGTTATCAATCATTGCCAGCCGATGGGTCTTCTGGGGATTTTTCCTTTGCGTCAAAACTCTTTCAGAATATCCCTTTCAAAAAACTGTTTGTCTCTAAAGGGGTGAGACAAGACAGGATTTTTCAGATAGGACACTTGGACGAAGTCACAAAACCAGGAAAAAAAAAGTCTTCATTCTGTCTAGTTTCTTTTTATTTTTTTAAATAAAATTCCCCGCTCTCATGGAAACACAACTCATTTTGGCGCCCCCTTAGCACTGCGCCCGGGGCACGTGCCCCGTTTGCTCCCCCCTAGTTGCGGCCCTGGTCACAACCACGTGATTGCAGTGGTTGTTCTCATTTCGTTGCATCTAGACGTTTCTTTGCTCTCGTATTTTATAAAATATTGAATAATGGCTTGCATGTTTGAGCGTTTTAATTCTAAATTAGTTAATATTATGGATAGTAAGAAAGCAAACAGTGGTTTTTTGATGAAAGAAAGATATGATGATTTATTAAAAAAGGTGAATAATAGTAAAAACGAAAGTAGTCGGAAAAACCCGGAAGATTATAAAAGACTAAAAAGATACGATGTAATGAAAATAGGCAATGTTGAAAAACTAATCTTTGTCGTAAGCTCCAATGTTAGATTTTACATGTACTTTGAAGAAATTTTTACTATGGTGGTAGAAACATGATGTTAAAAGAACTATTTGAAAAAGTACAAACACATTACTACCGAAGAAGTCACGATTTACTTAAATCTGTGTGAAATTTGTCAAAAACAAAAAAAAACCCAAGTTACCTAAGAAAGTACTTGTTGTTAGGCCAATGGTCTTTCAAGAGATGAACTCAAGATGCCAGGTGGACCTAATTGACCTTCATTCGCAACCAGATAATGATTTTAAGTTTATATTTGTCTATCAAGACCACTTGAAGAAGTTCGTACAGTTGCGTGCCCTAAAAAGCAAACCTGCAGAAGAGGTTGCATATCACCTAATAGATATTTTTACAATATTTGGAGCCCAGTGTACTGCAAAGTGACAACGGTCGTGAGTTTAGTAACAAAATCGTAGAAGAAGCTTGTGCAGTATGGTCTGATCTGAATATTGTGCACGGAAAACCTAGGCACAGCCAGACTCCAGATTCGGTTGAGCGTGCAAACCAGGATATTGAAAATATATAAGTTCATGGTTAGAAAGCAATCACACCAGTAAATAATCCGGAGGGTTACGTTTTGTGCAACTTATGAAAAATAGAGCATTTCATGAAGGCATCAAGTGTTCTCCTTATGGGCCCGTTTACATGTGCAAAAATGCGGAGTAAATCCCGGGACTTACACTGCTTTCTACCCCGCTTCCCCTACTTAGGGGGGAAAATGCGGGGTAGAAAGATTCCTGGTCGAAAGGAGGGTTAATGCAGAGTCAACCCCGCTTTCCCATGAGCATTGCGAGTTTTTCCCTGTACTTCGCTTTAACCCGGGATTTTCCATTTTCACATGTAAACGGGCCTTATGAAGCAATGTTTGGGACGCCTGCAAAATTTGGCTTGAAAACGTCGTCTTTCCCGAATCTAGCATCTTAGAACTGGATAAGAGCTTCTGGCATTAATCGAGACAGTTAATAATGCCTCCGAAAACATCAATAGCGAAATAGAAAATGTTTCTAATATGGACAATAACGATCTATCTCAAAATGACCCTCCATTTGAAGTTAATTTTAAGACTCAGAAAGAGAATGAAGCAGAGGTCGCTCTAATCCAGACAGATATTTCATGCAGGGAAGAGCAGTGGCGGATCCACGGGGGGGGGGCTCGAGCCCCCCCCCAGAGCTAGAAATGCACTATGGATTAGCGAAGTTAAAAAAAAAATTGTAAATTTTCACATGAACTGAAATTTTAAAAAGTAGAAGTGTGTATACAGTTGACGCTCTGTTTAACGACGATCTCTTTCCAAAAACGATATTTCAAAGTCCCCCCCCCCCCTCCCCAACGCAAAAAATTTCTATTCAAAGATTATGTCGCTTCTGTTTAACAACGATTTTTTTTTTTTTTTCATCTTACGCTACAGGAATAGGGGAAAAAATTTGAAAGAGTAGGAAAAAAGTGTCGGGGAATGTCAAAAGTGCAATTTGCAAGATAATTTCAACTACCTGAGTGTATTCTCAAAGGTATTTTAAAAGCAAAGAGAAAATCCTTGAAGCAGCACAAAAATTTAGTTCGGGATCCAAATCCAAACGGCCGAAAAGCCTATGTGGCCAGGAAGAGCAGCTAACATTCTAATTTCTGGGCCCCACCATGGCCGAGTGGATAAGATACTCGACATGACAGACGGCTGAAGAGTGAAGGTCCCGCGTTTGGGCCTACTGCGCGGCTGTCGATCTAATTATGCCCACCTGAAGATAGAATGGCAGGTGCAGTGGGACTCCAGTAACAAGGACCATCACACCTTTGAGCTTCTGCCTAAAGTCTCACAGCACCAACTGCCACTCAGATGGGTAATAACAAGCTTCCTTGCCGGTCATGGACCCTTCCCCGCATATCTGTACCGCTTCCATCGGCATACAACAGGGATTTGCGACTGCGGAACTGAGGGCTCCCTCTGGTACTACATCCTAGACTGCCCGCTAACATATTCCAATCACCTAAAAAGACCCACAACATTGCAAACGGAGGCCTGGGTAAGGCAAGTCCTCAAATCCAAACCACTGAAAACAAAGATACAACAACAACAGTAGAACTATCCAAACACTTTTAAGTCTGTCACATGTAAACAACCAACTGAGACTGTCCACATTATATGCAAGGGACCACTATATACTGGCGCTCCTGCGGGGGATAAGCCCAGTCGCGTTGTTCTCGAAAATTATCTTTTTTTTAAATATGTTTATTTAATCTTAAATAAACTCCACAGCTGTCGCAAAAGGCTTCAAGGTCGAGTCTGCCGACCAAGTTGGCAGTCATGTGGCTTCAAAATCAAAATCTGGAGTTTTTCCAGATGGTTTTCTCCAGATTTAACGTGAATATGCATTAGAACCTCTGAAAAAATCCTCCGACCAAGGCAACCGCCCCAGAATGCAGATTCCTCTAGTATAGGCTTGCCACATAACATCACATAACACATAACTCCAATTTCTGGAGGCCCGACGAGTGGCTGAGAGCATAGCGCTCGCAACTGGGAGAAGAAAAGTGCCTTGTTCAAACTCAGGTCGCGTCCGTCAGTCCAGCCGTTCGGTGTCTTACTCAGTTTTCTCCGAAACTTCTCATAAATACGGAAGACCCCTTAGAAAAACCCCCACGTAGGGCACCCCGTACTCGGCCTAGATCCCTCATGTAGATAATTGTTTGTATTACCAAATTAAAATAAAATCAAGAATTTACTGCACTGCTGTTATTCTGGCAGAAAAATTTGGAAAGCAAAATTTTCAGGCTTCGGCTGGTTAGCTAGAAAAACTCATAAAATGGAAGATGACTCATTTCACATTTGAGAAAATCTGGAAGAAAGAATAATGGGAAGGCGAAAAATGAAACAACTGACTCATTTTGATTTTCTTGAAACCTAATTTTATTGTATTGCTTGTTTTTACTACCTTTTTTTAAGGTAACTTAAAATAATATTTTGTGGATAATAAAATGATAATAAAAGTAACATCTTTAAACACGCCAATATATCAAGAAAAGTATTCACAGTCCTAAGAATGTAAAGTGTAAAGGGTTGGTGTTGGTGCTGTAGGATTGCGTCCAATTATCTGCACATGGAATCTAAGCCGATGGGTGGGGTGCACTTCGTGGGAGTCTTTCTAAGGGGTCCTAACCCTTATTTACTCTTCAGTTTCGGAGTTAAGCACGAAAACTCTGAACAGTTAGGTCGGCGGACGCGAACTGGTTTTGAACTCGGCACCTTCCAAAGTATAAAGGGAAATGTTATTCTTTTACAAATTCTCTTTATGGAAGATCTCTATTTAAGGACGATTTTTCATATTTTGACGGTTCCTTGAAAGTCGTTAAACAGAGAGCCAACTATACTAAGGTGACCATACGTCCTCGAAATTCGAGGACAGTCCCCAAATATAGATCTTTTTTTCAGTTTGTCCCCATATGTTCCCAAATTTAAAGATTTGTACTCGTTTTACCTGAAAGTTTCCGTTTAAATTATTTCTTTCAGAAAAAACTGAAGAAACAAGAAAAATAAATCAACTAAAAGCGCCATCTACTCAGAGAAACAATGAAATTCGATCTCTGAAAGCGTTTGTTGTCATTGTGTGTGTATCGTGTACAGACATTCAATAAAGTATGCGATTATGAGCCAAATTTCCCATTTCAGTTTTGTTAATGATTAATCCCTTTTCATGAAGAACCATGCTTGAAATTAACGTACGAAAATTTTCTTGCACTCGTATACTTCTTTTAGAGGGTGTACAAAGTTTCATGAAAAATTATCACAAAATGATCCAATATAAAAAGCAATGTCTTCTGAAAAATACAAATACTATTCCAAGAGTTAAATTTTGAATAAATTGCAATATTTCAGCATGATGTTCCTTTCATACTTCTGGTTTAAACAAATATTTATAAATGAATGAAATACTTCCATTAATTTATTAGAAATAAGAATACACAATTGATATAAAGAGCTATTAGCGTTCATTTTTAAGTATCAAAGTCAGTCAAGATTTAAAGTATGGGTATACTGGTATACACCCTCCAAAAAAAAGTGTTCGAGTAAAAATTTCCTACGTTGGTTTCGTATATTAAAAATTATTTATCATAGAATATGAATTAGGCTATGTGTAAATATGACTTTCCATATTTCTGTCACGTTTTACGTTTATCAAAAACTCAATTATTATTCGCAAATCTAAAATAGGAAATTTATCTCTTACTTGAATACTCTTTTGGAGGGTGTATATGGTAATATGTTGTGTCCTCGAAAATATTTTCTAGTGTCCCCAAGTTTTGTTTAGATTCGAGGACAATGCTTGATTTGTCCCCAAATTACTGTTTAGAAATATGGTCGCCTTAGTATATACCAAGAATATTTACACCAATACTTATTGAATCCTTGTGGACTAAACATAATTTCTCTATTTACAAAAATCAGTGGCTGGAGCACAGTTCCCAGTTTTATTTGTACAGTGGAACCTGTCTAATGGGACTACCCTTGGGAAGAACAAAACTGGTCGCCTTATAAAGACGGTCACCTTACAAAGGTGGTAAAGTGTGATGGTTGTAAAGTGAAATTGCATTAAAGTTTTACTATAGACAGACGTTCTCTTTACCAAGGTGATCACTTTAGCATGTTCCACCGTATTTGAATGGACGACGGCTCAGTGATACGGGGGAAAAATCTTCCGTTGCTCTCTCCATTTTATAGGAGACGGAGTTTGCGGTTTAGTGCAGAAATCTTTGATCGGTAAACCCCGAATTGTCATTAAAAGGTCGTAAAATTCGCGACGAGAATGCCCTCTTACATAGTGCAGTCAAGTTAGACGCAGCGGCAATCAGCATCGGCCTTAAATGATGCTGAAGCATAGACGAACAATCCAACCCTCCGAAATTTGTACAGCTTTCATTTTTTCAACTGCTCTCATAAGTTGTCCACACCACCCAGACGTATGGGTACAAATCGTCATTATAAAAGTTTAACAGATTCTAAGATATCAGAGAAAACGAGTACCTGGCAATGTTTAGCTGGTCTGGTTTTAAAAAAGGAAGCTCAAATTGTAAATAGCAGGTAATAGTGATAATAGTTGTAAATAGCAATTGAGGTTTGTTTACTACAGTCCTCACATGAAAAGATGGGAATTACTTAATCTGGAAAACTTAATGCCATCGTAAAATGCGAAAATGTATGCTGTGAACACTGTATATTGCACGGTGGCTGTGAAATGGGTTCAATAATGCATTCAGCAATTATACTCTGTTCACATTAAAATGTTAATGTGTAAGGCCCGCGAACAACAACACGTTGGAAAGCTAATCACGTGGCTAATCATAAAGGTTGTTGCTGATTAGCCACGTCTTGTCGTCACTACAGGGGTAAAGGCGACATTTTTCTTGTAAAATTTATGACTTTTAATGACCAGTCAAGATCTACCAAGAAATGATTAATGTTTTAAACTGAAAAACCTGTCCCCCCACACAATGGAGAGAGCAACGGAACATTTTTTCCCCGTATCAGTCCCGTCGTCCATTGAAACGCATAAAACACGTGGCTTATGAGCATCGATCTTGACTTGATCGGTATAGGGCGCACGATAGCTGTGCCCTCCTCCCCCCTCCAAGTTTTCTTTCGACGGTTCTTGCAGCCGACAAAATACTTAAGGCCTTTGCAAATACCCAGAGACTGTCGCGGCTACAATGTATTTGAACGGGGAAATTTGATCGGGTTTGGACGCTGCGACCCTCTACCGAACAATAGATGGGGTGAAAACCGCAATATTATCCACGGTCCCCAATTACCTATTGTCCGGAGTATCTCCTGCTTTCTTCTCGTGCGAAAAATTTATTGCTTACAAGTGATAATTGGCCAAGCGGCCAGCGACGGTCTCTGGGTATCTGCAGCGGCCTTTATTCAGTTATGATATACCATGTCTAATTATGCACTGGGAGAAAAAGTATTAGGAAATCAATGTATCATCCTAATGATAAACGGAGCCCCTCCCAGATGGTTTCTCTGGATCCGCCCCTGGGCAAGAGCAAGTAAGAAAGCATACAATGAGTGCTAAAGAAGGTTTAGAATTACAAGAAAAGAAAATGCTGAAGGGTTCAAATCTTAAATTTCCTGCTGGTAAAGTTGGTGACACAGTGAAACTACGAATACCAGACGTTGACAGCGCAAGAAGTGATCGCCGAAATTTATTAGCGGCAGGGCCCGATTAAGGTACTTCGGGGCCCTAGGCACAGCATTATTTCGCCCCCCCCCAACTCCAACAATGACTATCCCTGCCGCCCCCCGTGAAATTTTTAGTATGAACATAATTTATGCAAATTGAAGAATTATTATGAATTCAAATCTAAATTCTTAAGGGACTGTATACATTTAAATTTTTTTCTGTTATTAAAATACTTTTTGTAATTACATGTAAGCAATAAACTGCTATATTTCCAACAATATGATGGAATATTTCAAGTTATACATCCTGATTTGGCAGCATTTTTTTTGTTAAATAATATAGCAAACGTAAGCATAATCAAAAGTAAGGATTGTGAGATCATTTTTATCGCGCCTTAAAACACCATAGTTATCGTAAACCCGCATTTGGGTCTGGGACCCTCAACTTATTTTGTTAGCAATTGTTTTTTTTCTAAATTTGTAAAAGAAATTCTTACTTTTTTCGTTTTTGGGGCCCCATAAAAAATCTGGGGCCCTAGGCATGGGCCTACTGTGCCTAGGCCATAATCAGGCCCTGATTAGCGGTGATATTAGAAGTTCAAAATGAAGAGTTTTATCAGTTAGGAACGAAACAAGGAAGACTTTCACAGTTGTAAACCAGAAATCAATTCACAATTTGAGAAGGAACATTTATTTTGCTTGACGATGCTCCAGATCTTGCAATAACACTTCGAGAATGCATCAGAAAGACATATTTTTCTGGAGGTCAGGGATATCAACGATGTGTTTTAAGGGACAATGGGAGTCTGATAAGTGCAAATGTAAAAAATCTGGCAAACTTAGTAATTCTAAATGACGTAACAGTCTAATATGCTTAAATAAGTAAACTCAAAATATTTAGTAATTTATAGCAATAGCATTTAACGTTATTAGAAAAATTGTTTCTTTTTCTCTTGAATAAGGGATTAGTTTGACTTTTATATGTAACTTCAGTTCGTTATTTTATGGGCAGCTGTTTTGTACAAGTTCATGTAAATTGTATTCTTTTCATTTCACAACACCTGTCAGTAACTTATTCAAATTTCGTTCAGGCTAAATAAATGCATGTGACTTAAAATAACGATTTATTGACTTATTGATTGCAAAATATAAAATACTAGCTGAAGTACCCGTCCTTGACGGGTTAGTGAATGCAAATTTCCAAAAACCAAGAACTTTCGTCAGCATTGTAGGAGTACACAGAATGAATGTAGTATGTTGCTAAAGTAAAGAAAGCGAAGTTATAATTTTTATGTATTATTAAAATATTACAGGTTAGAGAGTAACTAAGTAATATCATTTCATTCGCTTTAGCCGTAATTATGTGATGCGCGAAAGAATATTTACTCATATTGAAATAATTTTCCAAAAATCTCAAAATCTAATCAACATTTTTGAAAAATTTTGAAGGCTAGAATTTAAGTTGAGTGACAACCTATCATGACACCCAATTTCATATCACCCGCTTCAGTCGTTTTTACGTGATGCTCGAACACAAATTTACGCAGTTTGAAAGGATTTTCGCAAAATCTCAAAATCCAATCAAGATTTTTTAAAAATTCGACGCCTATGTTCTAAGTTGAGTGACCACCTATCATTACACCCAATTTCATATCATTCGCTTCAGTCGTTTTTACGTGATGCTTGAACACAAATTTACGCAGTTTGAAAGGATTTTCGTAAAATCTCAAAATCCAATCAAGATTCTTTAAAAATTCGACGCCTATGTTCTAAGTTGAGTGACCACCTATCATGACACCCAATTTCATATCATTCGCTTCAGTCGTTTTTACGTGATGCTTGAACACAAATTTACGCAGTTTGAAAGGATTTTCTCAAAATCCAATCAAGATTTTTTAAAAATTCGACGCCTATGTTTTAAGTTGAGTGACCACCTATCATGACACCCAATTTCATATCAGTCGTTTTTACGTGATGCTTGAACACAAATTTACGCAGTTTGAAAGGATTTTCGCAAAATCTCAAAATCCAATCAAGATTTTTTAAAAATTCGACGCCTATGTTTTAAGTTGAGTGACCACCTATCATGACACCCAATTTCATATCATTCGCTTCAGTTGTTTTTACGTGATGCTTGAACACAAATTTACGCAGTTTGAAAGGATTTTCGCAAAATCTCAAAATCCAATGAAGATTTTTTGAAAATTCGACGCCTATGTTTTGAGTTGAGTGACCACCTATCATGACACCCAATTTCATATCATTCGCTTCAGTCGTTTTTACGTGATGCTTGAATACAAATTTACGCAGTTTGAAAGGATTTTCTAAAAATCCAATCAAGATTTTTTGAAACGCCTATGTTCTAAGTTGAGTGACCACCTATCATGACACCCAATTTCATATCATTCGCTTCAGTCGTTTTTACGTGATGCTTGAACACAAATTTACGCAGTTTGAAAGGATTTTCTCAAAATCCAATCAAGATTTTTTAAAAATTCGACGCCTATGTTTTAAGTTGAGTGACCACCTATCATGACACCCAATTTCATATCAGTCGTTTTTACGTGATGCTTGAACACAAATTTAAGCAGTTTGAAAGGATTTTCGCAAAATCTCAAAATCCAATCAAGATTTTTTAAAAATTCGACGCCTATGTTTTAAGTTGAGTGACCACCTATCATGACACCCAATTTCATATCATTCGCTTCAGTTGTTTTTACGTGATGCTTGAACACAAATTTACGCAGTTTGAAAGGATTTTCGCAAAATCTCAAAATCCAATCAAGATTTTTTAAAAATTCGACGCCTATGTTTTAAGTTGAGTGACCACCTATCATGACACCCAATTTCATATCATTCGCTTCAGTTGTTTTTACGTGATGCTTGAACACAAATTTACGCAGTTTGAAAGGATTTTCGCAAAATCTCAAAATCCAATGAAGATTTTTTGAAAATTCGACGCCTATGTTTTGAGTTGAGTGACCACCTATCATGACACCCAATTTCATATCATTCGCTTCAGTCGTTTTTACGTGATGCTTGAACACAAATTTACGCAGTTTGAAAGGATTTTCTAAAAATCCAATCAAGATTTTTTGAAACGCCTATGTTCTAAGTTGAGTGACCACCTATCATGACACCCAGTTTCATATCATTCGCTTCAGTCGTTTTTACGTGATGCTTGAACACAAATTTACGCAGTTTGAAAGAATTTTCGTAAAATCTCAAAATCCAATCAAGATTTTTTTAAAATTTGACGCCTATGTTCTAAGTTGAGTGACCACCTATCATGACACCCAATTTCATATCATTCGCTTCAGTCGTTTTTACGTGATGCTTGAACACAAATTTACGCAGTTTGAAAGGATTTTCTCAAAATCCAATCAAGATTTTTTAAAAATTCGACGCCTATGTTTTAAGTTGAGTGACCACCTATCATGACACCCAATTTCATATCAGTCGTTTTTACGTGATGCTTGAACACAAATTTACGCAGTTTGAAAGGATTTTCGCAAAATCTCAAAATCCAATCAAGATTTTTTAAAAATTCGACGCAGTGACCACCTATCATGACACCCAATTTCATATCATTCGCTTCAGTCGTTTTCACGTGATGCTTAAACATAAAAAGCGTCACGGACAGAATGACAGACAGACAAACTTTTTTTTGAGGGTCGCATCGGATTCCCGGGTGCTTGAAACGGATAGAAATCGCAAAATTTTTTAATTCCAAGAAATGTACAGACAAAAGTCTAATTTTATTTATATAGATTGTAATTCGTGGTCTCTTACGCCATAGTGTCTAACGAAAAAATATCCCTCTGAGTAGTAACTACATAAAAAAAAAAAAAAAAAAACTGCACTCTATTTTACTGGCCCAATCAGTAATGATATTTATCAGATTTACCATTACGAGTTGGGAATTATGCAAATAAACCGGTTAATTTGATAAATTTTCAAAAAATTACCATATTTACTGGTGATTATGCATAATTACCGGTAATTATATATAATCACCAGTTTATTACTTTTACCGAAACATATACACCGTATATTTCATATATGGCATATAAACCATCAAATATTTCACTGTATATATGCTGTAAAAAAGTATATGTACCATAAAAGGCGCTTTGAACTAAAAAATTTTCACTAGCTATACATTTTCTAGCTGCGATACATAATAACATTTTTATTTTTAACATTTCTTACTTTGCTAACCCTAGACTGGAGCCCTCTACGGAGTGAGAGACTGCTGCTCTTATCCACTAGATGCCATTCGACGTGCTCGTGAATGATTAAATGTTAATGTGAAGGTTATTTTAGTCTTGGAATGAGACTTGAATGGGGAAATGCTTTTCATCAAATTGACAATTTGAAATTCCCGACAAGTGTAGTACAGTTATTATTAACACCCCAAATTATTTCTTGCAACCCCAAATTATTGGGGTTGCAAGAAATTTATTTCAATTTTCACAAATGCGTGTTCAACATTTACTCTTAAGCTACTTGACTAGTCAGTTTCGAATTTTTAAAATATGCTGACAAACATTGAAAAAAAAAAAGGGGGAAAACAAATACATTGGCTGCTAAAAATATCTGAAAGTTATCCCTCTATCAATCTTACGTTCATTATTTAAAATTTAAAAAACGGAAATTACTAAGCCATTCCAACATTTATGAATGTGATTTGAAATCCCCTTTACGAAAGTGAATTCTTTGTTAAATTCGAATTTTCCTGAGTTCTATTTCATCCTGAAAAATTTTTTAGATTCGATTTGAATGCTGTTAACTAAACCGTACAAGATTCTAATTGAGATCAACATAGATTTTATATGCATGATAAGCGTGAAAATGTTTCTCTTTAATTTTTTTCCGGAAGTGAGCACGGATAATCATAATCGAGAGTATACTGTAGTAAGATGATATGCTTTAAAGAATAAATTCCAATAGAGCGCGCAATGTATTGGGAATATTTTGAGTGCTCCTGTAGAAAAACTATAAATTCTACATAGACCATTTTCAGTAGGATACATGGTATAGTAGATAAGAATAATATATTTAAATTTCGTAGAAATCTATGCTTATTTACGGAAGCACAGACAGACAGACAAACCGAAATCATAAGCATTTCGAACTTGGAAAGTGTTAAAAAACTGAATTTCTTGTGATAATTCCTTTTAAGAGCAATAAAATAAGTACAATAAAGTATTGAGCTTAAAGTCATTAGGGAGTTTTTGCATACCGGTTTCACTCACCGTAACGCTAACGTTAAACGTCATAGGACAGTACAGCGCATGCGCCCGTATAAAGTTTACGGTATCTGAACTACTAACAAAAAGAGAGTTTTTGCATAACGTTTTTGCTTTATATTCTTCTTTTCTTTCAGTATTGCCATCTAGTGGCAAGAAAATAAATTTTTTATGCGATTTTTTTTCCCTTGGAAAGCATTGCATTAATTTTAGAAATTATCGTATAAAATGTTAAGCGAAATGAATTTATAGAATTAATGAAATCCTCAGAAAATAGTTTCAAACAAATTAAAGCATATTTTTTATTTTAAGCAAATGAAAAATTAAAATACAAATTTCTTATTTGTTTATTTTTGCACGTATTTTTTCTTTTTGAATATTTTGTGTATTTGGACAGTTTAGGTAAATACGGTTGAATTTTTCACGAAATTAGTTTTTAAAATAATTAAAATCCCCATAAACTATTTTTTTCAAATGCAGTACCAACCACTAGCATGGAGCATTTGTTTGAGCAGTAATTAGAACTAGAACCTACAAAATATTTATAAATAAATTAAACCCACTGCGAACACACCTTCACAAACCTGAATTTTTAATTCGTCTACATTTTTTTTTTTTTTTTAAATCAGGGTTTGTTGACAAACTCGTAATTTGAATAAAATAATTATAAAAACCTGGATTTTTATTTTTTTAAACTAATTTCGTTAAAATTTAACAGTATTTTCCTAAAGTTATTCAAATAATCAAAAGGAAAAACATACGTCTAAATAGATTTTTTGCTTTAAATTAAAAATTTTGCTTCAATTTGATTATAACTGTTTTCTGAGGATTTCATTATTCTATAAATTCATTTTGTTTAAAATTTTAAACGAAATTTTCTACCAATGCAAAACGGAGAAAAAAAAATCCTTTGGAAAAGCAATTTATTTTCCCGACACTAGATGGCGATACCAAATGAACGATGCAAGAATTTAAAGATCGACGAATCTTCAAAATTTCGAGCTAAAAACTCCTATAGCACTAATAAATAAACTTTTATAGTAAATTTCGTTCCTTTTTCGGCTATATTTATTCATATTTTATAAGAATGTTAAATCACACTTATTTGGCCGCCATCTTGTTTTCGATAGCGTTTACGGTTAGGGGATACGCTAACCTTGGAGAAATAGCGGGTTACGTTAACGTTATGCTGCCGCCCGGTATACGTGAGCATGCGCAGTATGGTCAAAAAACAGTTTAGCGGATAGCGGTACCGTTAACGGAGGAAAATGCGCTATGCAAAAACTCCCTATTACTAAACTGTATTATTTCCCTTTCGTATGCCGCAGATTATCACCGAACTTCTTTTCGTGATGTTGGGTTATAACAATTTTTATTACTTATCTTTGGAACGAGGTGGTTGCTAGATCCCTCAATAATGAATTTTGGCGACCAATAGTTACAAACTTCTAGCTATTTCAACCAGCGAACTCATTAATATTTCTAAATGAAAAATTGATAAATATAAAGATAACCACTTATACTCTTTGACAGTTTTTACGATCACTTGAAATGCGATTTATTTAACTTTCTATTAACTGTATTAATAAGTGATGATAATTGCTTAATTTTTCCCCATTTTTTTCAACATTATGACAATTGTCATATTGGCTTTTTTTCCCTTTCTTGCAATGGAAAAAAAAATAATTAAAAATTGTACTAATTTACTTAATAACTAACACCACTTATACTTTAATTAATATAAACTATTAAATCTGTAACATATCTTTTTATAATTTATAGCATTTTATATATTTTTATTAAGGTATTATTAGACATTTTATCTAAAAAACATGTAAGCATTGGCGAATTTATCAAAAATAGTTACTATGGAACTATTGAAAACCAATGGTTCAGTGTCTAAAAATTTAAAACTTTTTATTTTTTTTATAGACTAGGGGCAAAGGTCTTAGACTAGCTACGCTCGGTTTCGTTCTATTCGGCCTCTAATAAGGCTTATTCGTAAAAAAGAAATTCGTAAAATTGACCAAACCCAAAGATTGGATCTGATAGAATGTTACCGAGCTAAACATTCCTTGTTTCTTGCATATTCCTTCGAACAACTTCACACTATCTTTAATTGTGTAAAACCTATAGAACATCCTGCGTATTTGTCATCCATGGCGATTTTGCATAATTTGGCGACTTACGTATACGTATAGTTAATAATTATTTCTAAGAAAACTGTGCTTCATATGTTTTCTTTGATAAAAACTACGGAACAGCTATTATGTCTTGCTACTCATGGCGACTTTTCATTAATTGGCGATATACACATGCTCATAACTGATAATTATTGTTCATGTAAGGTTGCCGTGAGAATACATTCATATATATAATCCTTTGCAGATTGGCTTATTTAGCACCGCAAAATATATCATCTCGCCGCGCGGGCAAATATGCAAGCTGTACTTGCTATAATGTCATAATTAACTTCGCCAAATATTTCTACGGATGGCAAATACCCAATCTGAACCTAACCGGCATTACTATAATATGGATTTGAATTAATATTCATTTTCAAAATAGTAAGTGCTAACAGAACACATGCAGTATTTAGATTCACCCTACTTGAGATAGCGTTTTTCAAATCGTACCCAGGGGCGTAGCCAGAAATTTTTCATGGGGGGGGTTACGACTACTACAACTCATATATATGTATACGTGGGTGTGTCAATGTAGTGAAGAATATACATTTTGTATGGCAAAAAATTCCTCATGGGGGGGGGTTATGACCCCCCTAACCCCCCCCCCTTGGCTACGCCCCTGATCGTACCTGATGATAAAATGGCGATTTTTAAATCAGTTACAATTATTATTAGAAAAACGAATTGGCTTCAATTTTAAACCCTCGTTATTTAAGAGAACTTACTATTTGAAAATTGTGAACTTTGTGTAACACACTTCGACTTGTTTATTTCACCATTTACTTTTTAATTTGGCAAAAAATGGTGTAATTCTACTTCATGTTTGTTAATTTCACGCAGAAATTGCTTTCTTGCAAAGGCATGAATGATTTTATGCTGGAACCTGGAACCATTATTTTTATCGTTTCAGTTTTTTATTAATATCTTCGAAAATAATTGGAATTTCGGAATTTAAGGCAGCTTACCGGCTTCCCCTGAATTTTCCGAATCCGTGGACACCTTCGTCAAAACTCGTGTCCCTACTGTTTCTTAGGAGATAGAAGAACAAGCTTTTGCCAGCGGCCGTTACTTTTTTCTTTCTTTTCTTTTTTTTTTTTTTTTTTTTTTTTTAGAATAGAGATATATTTCAATATCAATAAGTAATATATCAGTTTTACAAAAGCAGAGTTTTCTGCAACAATACATTTCGACACATTGAAAACTCTCATTACGAACACTTCTCACTGTCTATAATTTTTTTTTTTTTTTTTTTTTTTTTGTACAAGACGTGGGTTTAAAAACTTCCCATCAGAGGGCACATTGGAAACCTTTGATAACGGACACTTTTCTCAACCGACCGCCATTTATCCAAAAACCGCAGTCGCCTTCTTGACCCCAATGAAACATAACTAGCTCACTGCGCAATGGATAGAATAAGGCACCCAAATGTGTTTTGCAGTTAAAAAAAAAAAAAAAACTGCACATGAAAAGACATCCGGATGAGGTAAATTCCAAGGAAAACTCGTCACTAATTCGGCGCCGAGCTTAGAGTAAACCCTGTTCTTACGAAGAAGTTCCATGGTATTAAACTTGAGTTAACAATGATCAAAGACCCACCGCCATGAGCTGCACTCTATCATTATCTTAGACCCGCAAAAGTCATTAGGGTCGACGTCTTCAGAAAGTTGTACGAATATAAAAAATCAAATTCACGAATTGCATGCACGGTCTGCAGTATGAATCACGGTATCGAAAAGAAGACGCCGACACCAGCAATCAAATTTAAGTTAAGAGTACTCGACGCTTAGATCCAGACGGTCATGGGGTTTACTTTTGAGTTGTGTTTAATTTGGTAGTGGAGTGAACAGGCGGGCTAAGTAGATTTAGATTGCAGTCGGGGTGCGGAAGTTAGTCTCTAAACACAAAGGAAAGAGTGCTTTCCCAGGGCTATCCATGACGAAATATTCCTGCCGGGAGAAATAATTATTTCTCAAGGATACCAGTTATTCTCTGACTGGAAAAATATTAAATTGATTCTTACCAAGGGCACCACTTACCTTCGAAAGAACCCCAAGTATTGCGAATGAGAGTACCTGTTCACACAGAGAAAGAGGCGTTAAGTGATTGAAATACAGTAGACCCCCCCCCCCATTATAACACGATAAATACGTTTCGTGTTATACGAATCCGTGTTGTAAGAGTCAACTTTACAAACGCAAGAATATCATCAGCAGTGTTAACAGGCAATGCAGAACCATCCGTCTTTACCATGTTATATAGAGGTAAGTAAGATTAATTTATCTATTCATTAACTTTGCATTTTTATTAGCACTAGGGTGCTATTTCGCTCCGTACGAGAATTTTGTCTACAATATCTTGTCGACAAGTTTTGCAGATAAGAGCTGTCTCGGTGAACATATTTTCAAATGTGTTTTGCCAGATAATGTGGAGGGGTGGGGAGGGCGCGTTAATAAAATGTTGAAAGTCGCACAAGGTTTGCAATTTTTGATAATTGATCACTAAATTTGATGCCAAAACGCGACAATTTATTATAAACTAGCCGCCTTGGTTCGCCTTCTTAATAAATCTTGTTCGGAGAGAATCTTGTTTCTCACCGGCTTCCATTTCACTGAAATCTTACAGATTCTGAATGGAATTTAAAATTAAGATGGTTACAAACAGGGGCGGCCCTAGGGTAAGTGGCGCACCTGCTAACGTAAAAAGACTCCCCCTTTTATGCTCTACTTGGTTTTTGAGTTCGAGATGACGCCCCATCGAAGGCGGTGCCCTGATGCGTTGCTTACCGTGTCGGGCCGCCCCTATTTACAAAAATAAGATGGTTTAATGATAAAAACTTACAAAAAGGTACAAATCATTTTCGTCCTATATTAATTCTGAAAAGCTCCTAGATATATTGACCGTTATTAAAAAACGGAAAGGAGAAAAAAAGTAAGAAAATCTGAAACACTTTCAGATTTTAAATACGCATTAAAGTGCTATATATTAAAAGCGTATCATAATCCATGCCTCTTCCCTATTTTCTTTCCTTATTCCACTAAGTTGGAAAGTGTATCATTATTCATGAGTGTGATCAAACAAAGTTAAAATTGATTTTTCTAACATCCTTTTTCTGAATGTAACACAATAGAAATAAAATGAGGGGGGGGGGGAAGATGCGCAGAAAAATGCACAAATCGAAATGAATGAAAGTTTCAAAAAGTTATTTTTGATTTGTTTGTTTGTGTAACATGTATTTCTGATTTGTGTGCTTGATAAGAAGTCCGCTTATAAATCCACGTCAGAAGGAAAAACTTATTGGGGTGTATTCTTATCCAGGCATAGCAGACGATATAATGAATTAATTCATTAAAAACTGTGTATTCTATAATTTTGGGCCATCTGTCGACTGTCCTGTAAAATAAAACTCAATTGTGTGGGTTTTTTTTGTATATTATAGGAACAGTTGTTTTTTTTTTGTGTGTGTGTGTATGTGTGCGATAAAAAATAGCCTATATGTTAATCCAGGACTTTAACTGTCTTTATTCCAAATTTCATCCAAATCAGTCAAACTGTTTCGGCGTAAAAGAGAATAAACATACATACAAACATTGACATTAATAATATTAGAAGGATATATTTCGAGTATAGTTAGAAAACGCCTGGCGAATATTGTAAAATAGATTTAGTAGGCTTTCAATTCCGAAGAAGTGTTTTATAGAACAGAGAAGACAAATACGGTACACTCATAGATTATGATACACTTTCCAAATGGTATTTTTATAAAAGTGAAGTATAGTTTGACTATGCCTGGGGAAAATTTGTAAAGAGTTTTGGTAGAAGATTTTAATATAGATTTATATTCCGAAGAAGTGTTTTATTTAACAAAGAAGGAAAACGCGGTACACTCATGGATTATGATGCCCATTCCAAACAGAATTTAAAATGTCTACGCGATATAGTTGGAACATGCCCATAGTTCGAATATGACTGGCGAAGATTGTAAAACAGTTTCAGTAGGTGATTTTAAGATAGATTTAGATTCCAAAGATGTGTTTTATGGTCCAAGAAAGAGTTCATTCCTATTTTGACGCCCCTACTCTGGCCAACCTAAAAATTTTCCGCACTTTAGCGGGCTTTGCAGTTATGGGTTTCTAGGAGTTATGCACAAGTTTCGGCGCTCCCAAAAGAACTAGATGAAAACTAAAGTGAACAAATTAGCGATAAAAGCACTAGTTAAGGAATCTGGAGACACTTAACTATTAAAACTGCATTAATCGGCAACCCAAAATAAATAAAAATGTAACGGAATGCTGTACTTACAGATTGTTCCAAATCGCCATTTTAATTCTAAATTACGATTGCCACATAAATACAAAAAATCGTCATGCTTAGTGCATATGTTTAATGATCGCTGCCTTGGCGAAAGTCGGGGCTAAAATAGGAATCAACCCAAGAAAGGCAAACACGGCACACACATGGATTATTATGCACCTTTGAAAGAATATTTAAAACGGTGAAGTATAGTTGTAATATACTTGGCGAAGATTGTAAAATAGTTTTAGTAGACGATTTTAAGATACATTTCGATTGCAAAGATTGGTTTTATGACACAAGGAAGGAAAATAGGGACGACACATAAATTATGATACGCTTTTAATATGTAGCACTTTAGTGCATGTTTAAAATCCTACTTTATGGTGTTTCTTGGAGCATTTTCAAAAATCGCCAATTTGGCGGGTTTTCCCATCTTGTCTCTGGGAGCTGTCTCTTGGACCGATGATTTTCCGAGGGGCATGGTGATCGGACTGAGAAGGACAGGTTGGTCCATTCGGCAAATCTCGGCAGACACACACCTGGATGTGTCCACTGTACACCGGCTGTGGCGAAGATGGTTGGAACAAGGAAATGTGGCACGTCTAAGGGGTGCCGGTGCAGCCAGAGTGACGTCAGCACGCGTGGATCGACGCATCCACCGACAAGCGGTGGCGGCCCCGCAAGCTACTTCAACCTCCATTCTGCGACATGTTCAAGACACCTTGGATGTTCCTATATCGACCAGAACCATTTCCCGTAGATTGGTTGCTAGTGGCCTGCACCCATGGCGTCCGTTAAGAAGACTGCCATTGGCTTCACAGCATAGACGCCGACGACTGTAATGGTGCCAGGCTAGAGCGACGTGGACGACAGAATAGCACAGGGTCGAATTCTCAAATGAGTCACGCTTCTGTTTCTCCCGTGATAATCGCCGTGTACGTATGTGGCGTCGACTTGGAAACAGGTCGAATCCGGCAACAATTGTAGAACTCCCCACCGCGCGACAACGTGGCATCATGGTTTGGGGAGCAATTGCGTATGACTCCAGGTCACCTCTAGTTCCTATTCGGGGCAGTACGACGGCTCAATGATATGTGGATGACATGCTGTGGCCGGTGACTCTCCCCTACCTTCAAACGGTTCCCAACAGCAGGATAATGTTCGACCGCACGCTGCTCGCATCAGCCAATGTGTTCTGCAAAGTGTTCAGGCGCTTCCCTGGCCACCGTACTCTCCTGATCTGTCGCCAATCGAATACATTTGGGATGTGATTGGACGTCATTTGCAGACCCTGCCACTAGCCCGTTCAGAAGGTGAACTGTGGCAAATGGTTGACAGGGAATGGAGAAACATTCTCAGGACCCCATCCGTACTCTCATTGACTCAGTACCTAGACGTGTTGCTTCGTGTATCTCCGTCCACGGTGGTTAGAAGACGCTGCTCTCCCTCTGTATTATGCATATCATTTCGAAATAAAGACCACTTCTGTCTCTCTCTGCTTGCCGCGTTTCAACACTTTCTGGTCACTCCTTATGGGTGTTGCATTTTCAATGTCGGGC
Organism: Cheiracanthium punctorium; assembly: GCA_038373885.1. NCBI lineage: Eukaryota > Metazoa > Arthropoda > Arachnida > Araneae > Cheiracanthiidae > Cheiracanthium > Cheiracanthium punctorium. The sequence continues at coordinate 206,375 of JAWZYV010012571.1, read as the reverse complement.
GCTGTATAATAAAATCCAAGAGTAAACTAAGTTTGTGGCTGATTGGTTATGTGTGTAGGTTTGTGACCGCCGATCCTATGCGTGCGCCTTTCGATCGCATAGCTCGTAGACAGGTGATCGCAGACCTACCAAATTTCGAATACGGCTTCACTAGGACATGTCCCAACACACCTCGGAGCGATTTTTTCGAAATTCGAATCAGAAAATGTTTCATGCGATTTTTGGCATTTTTCTCGCGTAATACGTAAAAACGCCGGCAATTACATTCGTAGCAAAACAATATTTACATCATCGGATAGAAGAGAAAATTTTCTGTTAAAAGCAGTTTGTTCTGACTGTGTAACATAATTTGCAGATTTTGGGGAATTTTTTTGTTTTAAATATTTTTGACGATGAATTTCGTAAAATAATTTTAAAACTGTTGCATCTCGAATTCTATCCGTCATAACTTTTTGTCTACGCGGCACGCCGTGGTCACTTTTCCGTTTGATTCATGTTTTCTGCAGAGTGATTTGATATTGCTAACGGAAACACGGACTATCCCTTCAGATGATTTTCAAATACCAGGATTCACTTTGGTCGAACGGATAGACAGTGGTTTTCAAAACAGAAAGCCATCTGGAGTTATGATTTTTATAGAGGAAAACTTTATAAAGATCACTTTATAAAAAGAATATGAAACACTTTATCCGTGCGAGAGTGTTTCATATCCGTTACACGAGCCAGATCAATGGTGTTAAAATGGCCATTGCGTATATTCAAGATAAAGTGAGATTTGCAGTTACATACGCTAGTCTTCGAATATCTTATGAAGATTAATTAGACGCTATATTCGAAACGTTTCTGAAGGAGGATGATTGTAAGACTGTTTTAGTAGAAGATTTTAACACAGAATTAAATTCCGATCAAGGAACCGATTTCATAACTGAAATGGCTACTTTGGATTTTCCAATACGCACTCATCCATAACATTTCACCACTAGGGGTGAAACAACAACTGATGCAATTTCAGCAACAAAATTATGCGAACAGGAGTCTATATGAGCACTTACAGTTATCATTTTCCTCTATATGACAGAATTGATTGAATGGATTTAAAAAAAAAACCTGAAAATCTTCCAGCCGAGTGCGTAAATAAAATCTGAAAGAATTTCAGATTTTTTTTTTTTTTTTTTTTGTCTAGTAATAAATTGCACATTAAGGCCTTAATTCAAAGATAAACAACTTAAAAATACAAATTAGAAGACTTTCTACAAATTTTAAATAACATTTTGAATTCAATGCTCTCCGGTTTCCATAGCAACGACAGGAGTAAAATATTTTACTGTAATAGAAAGCATGAATCTATTATAATAGAATCCGGAGGTAAACAAACGCGTGTATGTATGTATCTATGTAGGAATATCTCCTCCGGAACGGCGGGAATTTATTTCGACCAAGGCGCCCACGGATTCGGAAAATTCTGAGGAAGGCCTTCCGCTAACTCGAATTTCGAAAATCGAACTATTTTAAGAGATATTGATAAAAAACCTGTCAAAAAAGTCTAATTTTTGCTCTCCGTAATTCCATAATAGTAACCCCTGTAGTGAAATAAGCATCGTGGTTGCCATGTGCGGCGATTTTGCTGAATAAAACGTTTTAAATTCGTAAAGTAAAAATAAAAGAATAATGATGATCTTTTATTGTTGTTGTTAGTTTATATTTGTAGGTATTGGGGATGGTTATGAAAGTCAAATAGATGGCACTGTGATGCCACAAATAATAATCACTCCCTTTATTAACCTTTTTTACAGTATGACAACGAGCTGTTCCGTTGCCTCTAGTTACCCCTTATTGTTTTTTACTTATTCCATTATTTTTCGTCGATGTCATACAGATGGAGGACAAAATAATTCGAACACCCGTGAAAAAGTATGACGTATTTCACACCTGCAGTACAGCCGCGCCAGCTGCAACAGAAGTCTGCCACCTAGTGAGCGTGAAAAGGAAGATATCAGTCTCTCAACAGCAGTCACCTGCGTTGCATGCTTCTATCGAACTGTCTGAAATCGAAGCTGAAATGCCAGACCTGTCAGAGTTCCAAAGAGGAATGATAGTTGGAGCGCGTTTAAGTGGAGCATCGGTTACGGAAACAGGGAACCTTTTGGGGTTTGCAAGGAATACGGTATCAGCCGTTATGACAGCGTACACGAAACAGAGTAAGACAACGTCTTCAAAGCACAACAGTAGCCGAAAGTCAAAGCTTGCTGATAGGGATAGACGGGTCTTGAAGCGCATAGTAGGCCGAAAGCACAAGCAATCGTTATTCGAGATAACATCCGAAATGAACAGTCATCTCCAGGACCTCGTTTCAACAAAACCTGCAAAAAGGGAACTTCATGCTGCGAACATTTATGGCAGAGTGGCAATTCGTTAACCCTTGGTGACAGCAACTTATGCTTTCAAGCGACGCCATTGGTGCAGAGATTATGAAGGCTGGTCTCCACAGCAGTGGCAAACAGGTAATAATGTTAGATAAATCGTCATTCACCCTATTTCAGACGACCGGACGCGTTTATGTCTGGAGAAGGCCCAGGGAAGCGTTTCATCCTGAATGCCTCTTGCCGACTGTGAAGCATGGGGGTGGCTCTATTATAGTATGAAGTGCAATATCTTGGAGCGGTCTTGGGCCACTTCTTATTCTGCATGGGAGGATCAAGTCCAATCACTATCTAAGCATTCTAGAGATCATGTCCATCCTTTTGCCCAGACTGTATTACCTGGAGAGCGACCGCTTTTTCAAGACGATAACGCCCCTATCCACACTGCTAGGTGTGTTGAAGAATGGTTCGAAGAGCATGACGATGCAGTTGAACATCTCGCCTGGCCCCCTCAGTCTCCGGACTTGAATATTATTGAACATTTATGGGAATATTTGGAGTCCAAACTTCGTTCCCGATTTCCACCTCCATCCGGACTTTCGGAATTAGAGACGCTCTGCAGAAGGAATGGCTTAATATTCCTTTTATTGTCCATGACCTTTAGGCATCTATCCCACGTCGCATTAAATCTGTACTTTAGTCAAAGGGTGGTCCAACCCCCTATTAATAAAGATTTTCCGTTATTTCTCATGTGTCCGTATTATTTTGTCCTCCATCTGTATGTAATGTTTCGTTAATTAATGTTCTAAATGTGTGAATGCCTAATTAATTCTTCTACCACTCGCACTTTGCCCCAATAAGATTATTTTTTAATTATAACTAGTTGTCTGCCAGGGGTCGAAATTCGATCATAAAGCATTATTTTTTTTAATTTGAGTGTGAATAAAGTTATTCGGTCAAAGAATATGTCTCACCATTCCATATACACTGGAACCTACTAAAGTGACCACCTTGACTAAGAGACAATCTGTGTTTAGTGACCACTTTTGTACAATTTCACTTTACAACCACCACACTTTTCTGTGAGACGGTGTTTTTGTAAAACTCTATCATATTTTACTAAATGCAAAGGCAGCTCCAGCGAATGGGTCATAGGGTCATCTCCCTCTACCGACCTTGGATTTCACACATTCAGTTTCCATTTTGAACAATTTAAACTAACGTAAAAGTCTAGTGGCCCCTTCCGAAAATTGAGCCTGGACCTATCCTCGGCTAAAGGCCCATTATGTGTGGGGTATCTTAAAAAGTCGAATGATTTATTTGTACTTGCTGAGGCGCACCACTGACCATGTATGAAACTTTGCTCCCTCAATAAATTTGCCCTTTTTTCGAATGATTGTCCTTGAGATTTATTTACTGTCATCGCAAATGCAGGTATATTTGGAAATTGAGTTTTTTAAAGGATATGGTAAAATAGTACCAGAATATTTTCTAAGTGGAATTAAAATTCTTTTATTGCCTGCGGTTCCAGTTCAAACTTCGCAATCAATAGCATTACGATGTATAAACTTGATGCGCATTCCTGTTCCATTGACTAATGCAACCGTTTTATATTTAAGTTTCTTATTACGATGCAATTTAATAACTTATGCGGTGGGGAACTATGTTATGTTTTTGTTAGCCAGGTGCAAATCCCGCCAACTGTTTTTTTCTGGGAAATGTTTAAAGACTACTTCTGAAACACTGTCTTTTCCCCCAAAAAAGGCGGAAATTTTAATCTGTATACAAAATAGTATTTAGATACAGAATTAAATAAATACAAAAATATCAATATACTAAAAAGAAATTTGTATGCTTATTGGTTACATAAAATGGAATTTCTGAAAACGTGTGGAATATCTCTATTCTAAAAATCAGTAACGTCCGCTGTCGCCGCCGCCACTGTCAAGAGATTGTTTGGCTGTCTCCTCCTAAACCATGGGGATTTGAGTTTCGAATAAGGTGTCCACGGATTCTGAAAATTCCGAGGAGCCTGATAAGCTGACTTAAATTTCGAAAATCGAATTATTTTAGGAGATATTAATAAAAAACAGAAAAAATACACATAATGGTTGCCAGATTTGGCATAAAATCATGCATTCCCTTGCAACAAAGCTATTCCAAGTATGTAGAATCTCGTGAAATTGACAAACATGAAGTAGGATGACACCCATTTTACGCCAATTTAAAAATTACCGTATTTACCCGCGTATACGTCGATCTCGCGTATAAGTCGACCCCCCCCCCACTTTCCTGATTAAAAATTTGAATTTTTTTTTAATCCCGCGTATAAGTCGACCCACCATTTTCCCGATCAAGAAACTAATATTCTTTAAATACATTTATTCAAAATCATCTGACATAAAAAAGTACTAAATATACAGTAATAAAGATAATAATATACAAAAGTAGTATACTAAATTAAACTGATAATAATGAATAATAATAATAGGACACTACTGATAGTATGATAAAGTACTAATTTACAAAGTTACACTGATTCAAGATCCGATTCAGTATCTGACTTGTCAAACAATTCATAAAATTCCTCCGTCGTCATCGGCTCATCATGATACACATATTGGGTTACTTAGAAAGACCTCCACGGGGTCACCCTACCCTTCGGCCTAGAGCCCACGTGTAGCTAATTGGTCGTAATCCCACAACAACAACAACAACAAGATACACGTTTTCAATCTTTGTATCGCTACATTCTTCCTGGTATGAAAATTAACCTTAAACGACGTCATCGTGTTATGGAATGCGGGAAGAGAACAATTGCCTTTTAAAAGAGCATTTTTGACTTCTGATTAAAAAAAAAAAAGAAATTAAAAATTAAGGACCTATAAGTCGACCCCCCCCCCCTTTGATGCCTTTTATTTGTCCAAAATTTCTCGACTTATACGCGGGTAAATACGGTATATGAAATAAATAACTGAAAGTGTGTTGCACAAAGTTGATAATTTTCAAATAGTAAGATCGCTTAGACAACAGGAGTTTAGAATTAGAGATTATTCGTTTTATCAAAACAGAATAACTAATTGTAACTGATTTTAAAAGCGCCATCTTGGCATTAGGTATACGATCTGGCAAAATGGTATATTTCCAGACAGGGTGAATCTAAACCGCGAGTTCAAAAATGTTAGAACCCAATATCTTGAAAATGAAAAATAATTAAAATGCAGATTATTTTAAAGCCGGTTTGGTCCAGCTGGAGTATTTGCTACCAGTAGAAATATTTGGTGGCGTTAACTATGCCATTAGAGCAGTTCTAGTACACTTTGGATATTTGCCAGTGCGGCGAGATGATATAATTCGTGGTGCTAAATACGCCAATCTGCGAAGGATTATGTATAAGAAAATATGGATAACGGTTTTCCGGGAACCTTACATGAGCAATAATTATAGGATGTGAGCACGTGTAAATCGCCAAATAATGAAAAGTCGCCATTGTTGGTAAGCTATCTTAGCTCTTCCGTAGTTTTTATCAAAGAAAACATTGAAGTACTGTTCTCTTAGAGCTAATTATTAACTATACATATACGCAAGTCGCTAAATTATGAAAAATCGCCATAACTGACTAATACGCAAGGTGTTCCATGGGGTTTCACATAATTAAAAATAGTGCGAAGTTTAAACTTTCATGTTCCAAGGAACATGCAAGAACCAAGCAATGTGTAGCTCGATAACACACTCTCTGATCCAACCTTATAAGCCTTATTATGGGACGAATGCCTCATACGAAAAGCGAGCGTAGCGAGTCTAGGGGCCTTGGCCTCTAGTTGAATAAAAATACAAAATTAAATTAAACTTCCAAAATATGGAAAGGGATAAACAACTATGTACAGGAAATCGCTTTAGGTTTGTAAGAATTTCGCGCAGATCACAATTATTTGACAATTTTTCACTTGCTCCCGGCTAACCGAAAAAAAAAAAACACTCACAGTCAAAGAATTTAAAAGTTCTACTGGACTTTGGAAAATCTTTCGCCGTCATCATAGCAAATTATTTTATCGGAGCTACGGTGATACATTCTCTATTCATCAGATATTCGATTATGCCAACATTAATAAAAGTTCAATCATCATTTTTAGGTTCTATTATAACTAACTTCAATATGTTATCTGAGAGTATGTTTTAGGAAATATTTCCATACACTTCATTAATAATATCATTTTCATTCCCTCTTAATTGCTGAGATATTTCTTCAATAATGTTTTTGGAGAAAAGTTGCTTTAGCATACAGCCTGGCGGGAAGTTATGAAGAAATTGTCGAATTGGCGCGTTTCTGTGTGGCGTCACTTGGATTGCGACCTTCCCGGAACGAATAGTAAATATTATTCTCTCCTCCAAGGTTTTTCTACAGCTTTAAAACATGGAATTTGCAACACTTCGCGCACTTATCGCCGTCTAAAAAAAGTCGCCAAGCATATTGCTAAAGCACATTTTAGTCATTGGCGTATCACCAAACTGGGGACTAATTCCAATTTTTGTAAATTTTGTTGTAATACTATAGCCCTATAGTACAGCTGAAAATAAGTGTTGTTATTTCAAAATTGACACAAAAATGGAACTATCGCCCGACTTGGCGCGAAATACTGCGTGCCAAATGACTTCTCTAATTTTTTACGGTGCATTAGCATACTACACAAAAATTTTAACATTCGCACAAACTCCATACGAACTTTAACTGTGCCGAATTTCGCGGTCATCCGTTCGCGCAGTGCGCTGGAAAAGGGACACTAAGGTTTTGCTTAGCGTATTTATATATACATCAGCCGAATGCCCCGTTCTTCGCATGGGAATGAATGGATTCTTTTTTTATATTACGTTTTTTTATATTACGTTTTCTTGTAATTACTATTAATCATAATGAATAGATATCGCAAAATTGATATGTCATAAATATTATCTGCGTTCAATATTATGCATAAAGAATTTCATGGCGATCGTTTGAATTGAGAAGGTTATTCGGCGCAGCGCCATCAACTGTGAAAGTTTTTGCAAAATGGTGGTAAGTAATAATGCGCTACTGCGCCATCAAAGCGCGAGTTAAGCAAAATGGATAACGCGAAAATATTATCCGTGTTCAAATGTGTATGTATACTATTTCAGAGCGGTTAGTTGAACGATCAAGAAGTTGATTGCTGAAGTGCTATCTAGTGGCGAGTTAAAATAATAAAGTTCTGCAGTCAGGGGCAGATTTGCCGAGTTGGGGCCCTGGGCAAAAGCTTCATTAGGGACCCTCTTTCGAAAGCTTTTTCAAAATTTACGAATTTTTAAACTTAAAGAACAATTTGCGGGCCAGTACACGTGCCCTCCCGGAAATCAGGCCCTGGCTGCAGTGCCATCAAGTGGTGAGTACAGCCAAATGAATACTAAAAAAATATTCTCTCCTCAAATGTGTATGTATAACAATTTTTAAGGTGATCGGGCGAATGGCTTTGAAGTTGGTGCGCTGCATCGGCATCTAGAGGCAAGTCATAGCAAAATAGATAGCGTAAAAGTATTCTTCGTGCTCAAATATCTGTGTGTACCAATTTGAACGGTACAGAAGGCGACTTATAGCTAAACGGATGCGGCGAAAATGTTATTTTCGTTCAAAATCTATGTTTACTAATTTTCATGGCGACCAGTTGCATGGTCCTGAAGTTATTGGTTTGAAGTGACACCTAGTGGCAAGTTATAGCAAAATGGATAACGCCAAAATATTCTCCGTGTTCGAATATCTATTTATACCAGTTTTCATGGCGATCAGTTGAACAGTCTTTATATGCTGCAGCGCCATCAATAGACGAATTAAAGTAAGAAGTTGATACGTTGCAGCGCTATCTATTGGCGAGTTAAAGTAATGATGTGCTACAGCACATTGAAGTAGCTATTTATAGCAAAATGGATAACACGAAAATATTCTCCGTGTTCAAACATCTAGCTATATCAATTTTCATAGAGATCAAAGGCATTGCTTCATTAGCATCTAATGGCGAGTTAAAGTATTAATGCGCAGCAGTGTCATCTAGTAGTGAGTAACAGACAAATGAATAGTTAAATGTATTCTCCGTGCTCAAATGTGTAAGCATAAATATTTTTATGGCGAATGGTTGAACGGTATAGAAGTTGATGTGCTGCAGCGCCATCTTGCGGCAAGCAAGCCGCAAAACGGATAGCGTAAAAATATTCTCCATGTTCATATATCCATGTGTACCAATTGTCACCAAAATCAGTTCACCGGTATTTTCACAGCAAGCGCTTAAATGAAATAGAATTCGGCGTTCTGCAGCACCATCTGGCGGCAAGTTATAGCAAAATGGATAGTGTAAAAATATTCTACGTCTTCAAATATCCGCGTGTACCAATTTTCATCAAAATTAGTTGAACGGTTCTTGCATAGGAAGCGGTTGAACGGAATAGGATTCGATGTACTGCAGCGCCATCTAGCAGCAAGTCATGGCAAAACAGATAGTGTAAAAATATTTTCCGTGTTCAAAGATCCATACGTAGCAATTTTTGCCAAAATCGGTTGAACGTTATTTTCATAGCAAGTGGGTTGAGCGGAATATAATTCGACGTTCTGCAGCGACATCTAGCAAAAGGGATAGTTAGCAAAAGGGATAACGTAAAAATATTCTACGTCTTCAAATATCCGTCTGTACCAATTACCATCAAACTCAGTCGAACGGTACTTCCATAGCGAGCGGTCGAACGGAACTAAATTCAGTGGACTGCAGCGCCGTCTAGCGTCAAGTCATGGCAAAATGGACAGTGTAAAAATATTCTCCGTGTTCAAATACGTACCAATTTTCATAAAAGTCGGTTGAACGATATTTTCATAGCACGCCGTGGAATGGAATAGAAATCAACGTTCTGCAGCGCCATCTAGCGTCAAGTTACAGCAAAATAGATAACGTAAAAATATTCTACGTCTTCAAATATCCGTGTCAACCAATTTTCATCAAAATTGGTTGACACGGTACTTGCAGAGCAAGCGGTCGAACGGAATACAATTCGACGTTCTGCAGCGCCACCTAGCGGCAAGCTAGAGGGAAATGGATAGCATAAAGACCTTCTCCGTCTTCAAATATCCATAAATAGCAATTTTCATTAAAATTGGTTGAATGGTATATTTTCATAGCAAGCGGTCAAACGGAATAGAATTCGACGCTCTGCAGCGCTAGTTATATCAAAATGGATTGCGTAAAAATATTCTCCGTGTTCAAATATCCATACGTACCAATTTTCGTCAGAATAAGCTAAACGGTATTTCTATAGCAAGAGGTTGAATATAATTCGACATTCTGCAGCGCCACCTAGCGGCAAGCTAGAGTAAAATGGATAGCATAAAAACCTTCTCCGTGACAAAAGAATTAGGTGTACCAAATTTCATGGTGATCGGTCAAGCGGTTTTGGAGTTTTTCAACGTCATACACACATACATACACACCCACAAACATTCATTTATAGATATTGTTACGAATTTTCGGGGCAACCCGCTGCTCTGTTGCTTAAAATGGTTTAAAATTCGTATTCTACGCTTCAAATAGATAAATTTTGCTTTTTGTTGCATCAAAATCGGCCAATTAGAACCGGAGATATGGAGGTTTCGGTTTGCCATTGTTTTTCAATGGAGGTTCTAGAAATCTCGAGAAATATTAGTCCTAGAGCTTAGATCTCTTCACTTTTGAGGACTTATTTTTGGTGCCAAATTTGGCGATATTTCACCAAAAGTCGCCAGGCTTGGCGACTTTTTGGTCATTTGGCGCGTTTTTCCCAATGGGGCCTGGAAGTTGTTTTTCCTGCATTAAAAACGCATAATAACCTAACATTTATCTTCTTTGACATAATCAAAATTCACGCTTTATGTAGAATCCTCGAGAAATTGACTTCTGGAAGCTGATCGCAGCTTCTGCCTCGGATATATATAGAACCGCGCATTGCCCCGAAAGTTCAGTGCGAGTTGAACGCTCAATGTGTGAAGAGCTGTCAGTGAGAGTGCGCTTGCTTTGTGAAGAAAGCTGTGTTTCGCGCTGTTCGTGAAGCTTTGAATTTAAGTGCTGTGTGTACATTTTTCATCGTTGAGTCTTGAGAGACTGTTAGTGTTGTTTCTCGTATATTTTCACTGAATTTTTGCCTGTGAAAGTGACTTATTTTGTGTGAGAAATACAGCATTTGTGAGAGCTTCTGACCCAAGCGGATTGTTAAAATCACGTTACTGCTAGATTGTGCTTGTGAATTGTGTGCAGCTGATTGTTCTACGAAGTTCTAGAAGCAATAAAGTTTGTGTTCCATCCTGACAAGAGACTTTTTACTTGAACTTTATACACCAATTGGACTTTAGAACGACGAACCCCAGGAGTAGCAGAGTAATTCCGCAACATTTGGTGTCAGAATCGGGGTTCTAAAGAAAGACTTTAATTTTTCAGATTATGGTTTTGACTAGACAAAAAATGGAAGAACAACTTCAAAAGCTCATGAATATGATGCAGGAAATGAAATCCGGACAAGACGAGATGAAAGCCGGAAAGAGATGAAAGCCGGACAAGACGAGATGAAAGCCGGACAAGCCGATTTAGAGAAGAAAATTGAAGCAGAGAAGCGGATTAGAGAAGAAAGTTGAAGCTGGACAAGAACAGATGAAAGCGGATTTAGAGAAGAAAATTGAAGCCGGTCAAGAAGAAATGAAATCCGGATTGGAGAAAATGGAGACTGCTTGGGAAAATTAGAGAAATTCGAAAAGAGTGTGCAGAAAATCAAGAGATAATGGAGAGAAGAATGTCGCTCCTAGAAGAAAATCAAGAGAAAAACATGAAAGAATTACGTGAAGAATTTAATAATAAAATTGAGGAAAGAATGTGAAGAACAAATTAGAAGAAAAACTGGACTCTCTAGTAAAGCTGGGAAAGTACCTGAAAACATCAGGTTGTCGTCACGCCGCCCAGCAGTGAAATTAACGCCTTATGACGGAAAGACTCCCTGGGAAGCATACAAGACCCAATTTTTAATCGTCGCTAAAGCCAATGGTTGGAGCGAGTCCGAGAAAGCGGACAAACTGGCCGCTTCCCTTAGCGGAGATGCAATTAATGTATTGCAAACTATCGGAGCGACGAAGATAGGAGATTTTGACGCCCTTGCCAGTGCCTTGGAGATGAAATTCGGAGAGAAGTGCCAGAAAGAATATAGTAGAATCCAACTTAAGTCAAGGATGCAGAGATCTGGCGAGACCCTTCAAGAGCTTGCTTCGGACATAGATAGGCTGTGTCATCTAGCCTACATGGACCACCTTGATAATGTCCGAGAAGAAATGGCGGTGCGTCATTTTATTGAAGCCATCCGTGATCCAGAAACCCAAAAGTCACTTATGTTGGAGGATTATCAGGATTTGAAATCTGCTCTCGTCTTCGCAATGAAGCTAGAAGCAGCTCAGCGGGCCGTCAGGAAAGATCGGCATGCTGTTAGAGCTGTCACGGTCCAAGAGGGAGCTGACAAAGACACAGAGAGCGTCGAGAACAGGTTGAAGAGAATTGAAGATCTCATAGAACGAAAATTAAGATCCGATAGAACGAGAGATGGCCCAAAGAAAGTAAAATGTTGGAGGTGCAACAGCGAGGGGCATTTACGAAAATACTGTGACGCACAAAAGAACTCTCGTCGTAAAGATCGCAGTTATCAATGCACCAGAGAAGCCCATGAAGGAAGACAGAAAAGAGACGACTTTCAGGAACAGAGGCTGAGGGATATTCAAAAGCCTCGTTTGAAAGTCTTACAGATTTCATCAGTGAATGGCGGCAGTAATGGACTCTTCGTACTTGGATACGTTAATGGTTCCCCATGCCACATGGTGATTGATACTGGAGCGAACGTAACCATCATAAGGACGGATCTGGCCAAGAAATTAAATTTGAAGATTATCTGGACTCCGCCCTCGCTGACCCTCCAGACTGTGACAGGTGACAAGATCGAAGTGGGCGGAAAAGCGCAAGTAGAAATCACGTTTGGAAATGCCAGATACGACCATGTGGTATATGTCGCCAATATTACAGACTCTTTTATTCTCGGACTGGACTTTTTAAAATCACACAAATTTAATTTGGACTTTAAGAATAATGAGCTTCGTTCAGACTCAGAAGAAATAGCTGCGTTCGATATTAGAAATGAAACTATTTTACCTGTTCAGCAAATAATAGCCCAGACTGATATCACTCTACCTCCCAGAACTGATTCAATAATTTCTGGAACAGTAAAAGAAAGCAATAAATTCCGTTTTGGATTAATCGAACACCCAAACAATAGTGATTCCGTCAGAGGAGTACTTGTGGGAGCAACACTTGTGGACTTGTCGAGAACAGAAATTCCAGTTAGAGTAGTAAATGTGACGGACAAGTCGAAGGTGATAAAGAAAAATGAAGTGTTGGCGACATGCACTCCTGTTACCTGCATTAATAAGAACATCAGCCAAACGACAGCTAAATCTTCCGAGTGCCTGACGAAGGAATTAATACAAGACGTGGAGTTAACGGCAGAACAGAGAAGCGCTGCGGAGAAAGTAATAGCTGAATTTGAAGACCTCTTCTCCCGAACTTCGGGTGACTTTGGCCGTACGAGCTTAACTCAACATAGGATAGATACAGGCAGCCATTCTCCCATCAAGCAACATCCTAGGCGGCTGCCGTTTGCTAAGCAAGAAGAGGTGAGCAGACTTTTAGAGGAGATGCAGCGTGATGACGTCATCGAGCCGTCGACTAGTCCCTGGGCCTCGCCGATTGTTTTGGTCCGAAAGAAGGATGGTTCCACCCGGTTCTGTGTTGACTACAGACGTCTGAATGACATTACCAAGAAAGACAGCTACCCTCTTCCCAGGATAGACGACACTTTGGACACTTTATCGGGAAACGAATGGTTTTCCACTCTGGATCTGAAAAGTGGTTACTGGCAAGTGGAAATTCATCCCGATGACCGTGAAAAGACTGCGTTCACCACGGGACAAGGATTGTGGCAGTTCAAAGTTATGCCTTTTGGACTCTGCAACGCACCGGCTACATTCGAGCGTCTAATGGAGACAGTGTTGAGAGGACTTTCCTACGAAGCATGTCTCGTTTATTTGGACGATATCATCATCGTCGGAAGGACTTTCGAAGAGCATCTCGAGAACATTCGAAAGGTACTGCAGAAATTAAAAGAGGCAAACTTGAAACTAAGTCCGTCGAAGTGCAACTTGTTTCGTCGGGAAGTACGTTACCTCGGGCACATAATATCCGCCCACGGAGTCCGAACCGATCCCGAAAAGACGTCCGCAGTCAAGAACTGGAGTCGTCCGGAGAATATCCATGACTTACGAAGTTTTCTCGGTCTGTGTACTTACTATCGAAAATTCGTGAAGGGCTTTTCTCAAATTGCAAGACCTCTTCACAAATTGACCGAGACTGGACAGAAATTTCTATGGACTGAGGAATGTGAGGACGCATTCAACGAACTGAAGACGGCTTTAACATCTTCGCCGATCCTGTCGTATCCTCACCCTGACAAGCCATTTATCCTGGACACAGACGCAAGTAAGGAGAGTGTTGGAGCAGTTTTGTCCCAGGAGATAGATGGCCAAGAACACGTCATTGCTTACTGGAGCAAATGCCTTTCAAAGGCAGAACGTAACTATTGTGTTACGAGAAAGGAACTTCTTGCTATCATTAAAGCCGTGGAGCACTTCCATCATTACCTGTACGGCCGAAAGTTCCTGCTCCGAACGGACCATGCCTCTTTAACCTGGCTTCTAAATTTCAAGAATCCAGAGGGCCAAATAGCCAGGTGGATACAGCGATTACAAGAATATGACATCGAGATACGTCATCGGAAAGGGTCATCTCATGGAAATGCAGATGCTTTGTCGAGAAGGCCCTGCATAGACAGTTGTCGCTATTGCTCCAGGGCAGAGAAAAATTACCATCTGAAACATCCCGTTGTCCGCCAAGTTACATCATCGGCACCATCTCAAGATCCCTGGAGTGACGAAAATGTTCGGGCGGACCAATTAGCAGACAGCGACATCAAACCTATTGTGGAATTTATGGAAAAATCCAGCGCTAAGCCCAGTTGGCAAGAAATATCATCTTACAGTCCGGCAACAAAACAGTACTGGGCTTTATGGGATTCGCTTCGCCTGAGGAATGGAGTCCTGTATCGTAAATGGGAGTCGGACGACGGCAAGATGCTCCGATGGCAGTTAGTACTCCCTCGTTCGAGGATTCCGAAGGTTCTAGAAGAACTTCATAATGGCTACACTGGAGGCCATTTTGGCGTAATGAAGACCCTGCAGAAAGTTCGCGAGCGCTTCTACTGGGTTAGGGCTCGAGGCGACGTCGAAAAGTGGTGTCAAGCTTGTGACGCCTGTGCCGCCCGTAAAGGCCCGAAGAAACGAAGCCGTGGAAGACTACATCGTTATAATGTAGGAGCGCCTTTTGAGAGGATTGCCCTCGACATCCTGCGACCTCTTCCGCGAACTTCGGATGGCAACAAATACATCCTAGTTGTCATTGACTACTTCTCTAAATGGCCCGAAGCGTTTCCTATTCCCGATCAAGAAGCTACGACCGTAGCAGAGGTACTGGTGCAAGAATGGATTTCCAGATATGGAACCCCTCTGCAACTTCATTCCGACCAAGGAACGAACTTTACCTCTGCAGTCTTTAAAGGACTATGCCAACTTCTCGGAATGGACAAAACCCAGACTACGCCTTTACACCCACAATCCGACGGCATGGTGGAGAGGTTCAATCGCACAATTTTAAACAACCTCTCGCTTCTGGTATCTAGGAATCAATAGGACTGGGACAAGAAACTCCCCCTCTTCCTGCTGGCCTATAGGAGCGCCGTCCATGAGACTACTGGCTTCACACCTTCCCAGATGCTGTTCGGCAGAGATCTTCGTCTTCCCGCCGATCTAGTGTTCGGCCGCCCTCCAGATGCGCCTTCATCGCCAGAGGAGTACGTGGAAAATCTTCGGGCACGGTTTGAAGATGTGCATCATTTTGCTCGGGAGCGGATCAACCTGAACACGGAAAAGATGAAGACTCGCTACGACACGAAGGCTACGGGACACGAGTTCAACGCAGGTGACAAAGTTTGGCTATGGAATCCTACTCGAAGGAAAGGCCTGTCTCCCAAGCTGCAATCGCCGTGGGACGGTCCTTACACAGTCCTAAACCGGCTGAATGACGTCATCGTACGGATTCGTAAGTCACCAAACTCGAAGCCAAGAGTTGTACATTACGATCGGCTAGCCATCTACCGCGGTTGTAATTAGCTCAGACCATGGTCACTATGGCGTAATTCCTCTTTTCTTTCATCTCTCATTTCTTTCCTGTCTTTCCCTTCTCTTCCTCTTTCCTCAACTCTCTTTCACTCACTACTTACGCCATGTTTAGTGTACATATTTGTAATATATTAGTTTTCATTAATGCGTATTTGTTTATTATGTTTATGATTTATTACAGTGTAATTATTTATTATGTTGATTATTTATTTATTAATGTGTATTTGCTTATTATGCTATTGATTACTTGCTTGAATTATGTTGTTAAGATCTTGTTAAGTGTTATACAGTGTAGGTACTTGTGTGACCTCCTAACTAGGAATTGTACTGCCCGGGACGTGCAGTCCTTGGGAAGGGGGCAATGTTACGAATTTTCGGGGCAACCCGCTGCTCTGTGGCTTAAAATGGTTTAAAATTCGTATTCTACGCTTCAAATAGATAAATTTTGCTTTTTGTTGCATCAAAATTGGCCAATTAGAACCGGAGATATGGAGGTTTCGGTTTGCCATTGTTTTTCAATGGAGGTTCTAGAAATCTCGAGAAATATTAGTCCTAGAGCTTAGATCTCTTCACTTTTGAGGACTTACTTTTGGCACCAAATTTGGCGATATTTTGCCAAAAGTCGCCAGGCTTGGCGACTTTTTGGTCATTTGGCGCGTATTTCCCAATGGGGCCTGGAAGTTGTTTTTCCTGCATTAAAAACGCATAATAACCTAACATTTATCTTCTATGACATAATCAAAATTCACGCTTTATGTAGAATCCTCGAGAAATTGACTTCTGGAAGCTGCTCGCAGCTTCTGCCTCGGATATATATAGAACCGCGCATTGCCCCGAAAGTTCAGTGCGAGTTGAACGCTCAATGTGTGAAGAGCTGTCAGTGAGAGTGCGCTTGCTTTGTGAAGAAAGCTGTGTTTCGCGCTGTTCGTGAAGCTTTGAATTTAAGTGCTGTGTGTACATTTTTCATCGCT
Source organism: Cheiracanthium punctorium (assembly GCA_038373885.1). Lineage (NCBI taxonomy): Eukaryota > Metazoa > Arthropoda > Arachnida > Araneae > Cheiracanthiidae > Cheiracanthium > Cheiracanthium punctorium. Next base: position 189,705 of record JAWZYV010012571.1, on the reverse strand, counting down.
GAGTCTTGAGAGACTGTTAGTGTTATTTCTCGTATATTTTCACTGAATTTTTGCCTGTGAAAGTGACTTATTTTGTGCGAGAAATACAGCATTTGTGAGAGCTTCTGACCCAAGCGGATTGTTAAAATCACGTTACTGCTAGATTGTGCTTGTGAATTGTGTGCTGCTGATTGTTCTACGAAGTTCTAGAAGCAATAAAGTTTGTGTTCCATCCTGACAAGAGACTTTTTACTTGAACTTTATACACCAACTGGACTTTAGAACGACGAACCCCAGGAGTAGCAGAGTAATTCCGCAACAATATATATATATATATAGATAGAATAGATATCGTGTGCATATGGGAAATCTGAGCAGGAATGAAATGTTTTGTACGCAAAATAATAAAGATTGAAGATTTCCATACCCCACTAGAGCGCTAAATTTTAATTATCCGTGCAGAAATAATGCAGTTATTAAGGGATTTCAAGCGATCTATCTTCAGAGTTCTTGCCAAATTAAGTAAATTGATTTAAGTTAGGGGGATCTTCCCGCCGAATTTCAGAAAATTGAAATCTTCGCATTCAGTACTTCGGAGTTAACGGTGAATAAAACACGTTATAGTTGATTATTTAAAGTGCTGCTACTTTTCAAATAAATGACTGCTTTACTTTTTGGCGATCGAACCATATATAAGTGACAGATATTTCCCATTTTGATTGCTGTTAAGTCAATGCTTCGACTTGCTCCCTTCGACTGAGCACTGGACGCATCCCCCGCTAGTAAAATATTAAAAATCACTCCTGCCTGGAAATATCCATATTCCCCCAGAAAATAATCGTATTGCACGGACGCATGAAAACCAATAGAAAAATTCTTAACATAAGTCGCGCATGCACTTCATTAAAACAAACCGAAACTAAGAGATTGTGAACCAAAACTAAAAGCTTCGAAACCCCATCCAAACGGTAACTGCGCATGCGTTTGGCTGAAGAAACAAAATGTAGCCCGTCAGAAGCAAAGCCACGGACCAAGAGAAACAAAATGGCGGCTTATTTCTAGTGTTTTAAGCACCGGAAATCAAAATGGTGGATTTTCACAAAGCTGCCAGAAAACAAATAAAAGTCGCCAAGGTTACCACATTAAACTTTTTATCGCCTCGTTGGCTAAGAAGCATTGTAAAGTAGGAATCAACCAAATCTGAAAGTGTTTCAGGTTACTTACGTATTTTCCCGGCGGTCATTTCCGCCAAACTATTTTCTCGTCAAATATTCTGGCAAACAGTTGCCAATCGTATTCCAAACCATCAATAATTTCATGTGTTCGGCATTTATCTTGGCGAAAAATCGCTTGACTTGGAGGACCGCCGGGATAATACGTAAGTACTTTTCAGATTTTCTTCCATTTTTTTTTGTGCTTTTATGTGTTTATTAATTATCATGAACATCGCAACATGTGAAAACTCGAGTTTGGCCCACTCTTAAATAATTAACAGGTTTTGACACTCATGGTTGTGAGTAATCACAAGTGGACCCGGAAATCGATGGATACCGTTTAGAGATCATCGCAGCTTGATCAGCGTAAGTTGGTCAAACTCTAGTCAGTGGATCCAGTCCACCGATTTCCAAATGTTTAGTGAATACGGAAATTAGCATCACTCCTCTCTCCAGTAAAAATAGTCGAGGAAGTAGAGACTGATAATTTTCATATTACCTACTTAAAAGACTGCTGAGATAGTTGGCACCCATGGCGGTTTTTCAGTTTTTGGCGCTTTACGCATGCACATAATCGATTAATCATTCCCCCATAAGGTTGCCATTAAAACAATTCTCCATACATTCTTGAGGCTGCTATCGTGGCATAGTTTACGGTTTCAAACATTTCATCTCGCCAATAGGTGTCAAATATCGAATCTGTTTCCATTTGACTTCCTAAAGTTGTCAACATAAACACCAAAAAAATCTAATTACATTTATTTGCATTATGACGTTAGTTTGTTATTCAAAAACTAATACAAAATTTTAATTCGGTTATAATGTTATTTGCTGGTTAAATTCCGACCAGCTTCCTAAATTTCAATGTTTCTACTTTTTCCTGTTGCTCTTGCATCCGGGACACAATATTTGATACCATTTTTTTCTATTCCGAGACAGTTCTTCGCGTCTATTTTTTATCTCTTTTGAAATGGTGTCCGGTGTTATTTTCGTACTCTCATTTCTGACGGCGATTATCTGATGTGCATCCAAAACGATTTTTGAAATGCATTTTCTGACCTGACTACGAAAGTCTTCAGAAAGGTTAATGGGAATGTCTTTGCCGAAGGATTTTTCTGTTGCTTCGAACGGAGGTAGAGTAGCTTGATTTAAAACTTTATTCTCCTTTGAAGCTGAAAAATCCTCGTGTTTCAATGGAGATTTTATAGGTGGTGGTATCACAGAATTATTTATATCTGGTAAAAAATCTGAAGGATGATATTTAGATGTGTTGCTAGCGCGTGCTTCACTGCTTGATTCCCTCTCAACTGGCAAACAAAATGATGTTTTTTTCACTGTAAAAGTTTCGTTTACTGTGTGAAGATTTGAATCACTAATACGGTATGTTCTTTGACTGCTTGTTTGGGACTTAAAAGAGCGTGGAGAATAATTCGGTGAAGCAACTTGTGCAAATGCTGGTTCTGATAACTTTTCGGACTTAACATCTTCATCTTCCACAAATGATTCCGAGGATCGAAAATGTAATTTATCTAAGTACGTTAGGAAATCCCATTCGGTTAAAAAAATGTCATACGGGTTTGTTTTGTTGCATTTCTTTTTTACTTGTATATTATCGAAAACGTTACGCTTACAACTATCGTTACTTTGCACACTGGTGTTATCAGACATATTTGTTTCCTCAGAGCACAAAGATCTTCCGGAATTACTGCTACGTGGAAGCGAAGTAAAACTAGATTGTTCTAATTCTGAATTCAGAATGTCTTGGTGGATTTTGGTATCAATTTCAAAATTTATTTGATTCAAATGTTCTTTCCCAATATATGAACTGGGACGATGTTTTAAAGGTATATTTTCTCCTGAAACTGCCTCCTCGGAAGAAAGGGAATGATTATAACTAATTTCAGAAATAAAAGAACTTCTTGTACTATCACTCAGCAAGCTGCAAAGTTCACTACTCTTCCAGAAGTTTCTTCCTCTCTCATCAAGGCGGTCATTAGGCATATGTAAGAAATCGAATTCAAAAGCCTCTTCTGCACTTGGTCGAGTGGTTGGATTCTCAGAGAGTATTTTCTCCATGAATATCTTCAAAGCGCTAACAACTTTTATCTGTAAACAGCTGCCTACGTTAGCTTTTTTAAGGATGTCAGTGTCTAAAAATACCAGAGAATCTCTTACCACACCACGCCAAGGTAACAGATGTTGTGTGAAAACTTGTAAAAATAAAATGCCGTAATCCCACATATCTATCGGTGAGCATTCAAATATTTCACTGTCACTCGCATTTTGAACTTCGGGAGGCATATAATGGGCGCTTGCAGGTAGCGACTTTTTTGCAACTTTCTTCCCAGTAACTGCGTAACTAAAATCGCATATAACGGCTCTATTTGTGCTAGAACAAACCGATACATTTTCATCGCTTAAATTTAAAAGAAAAATTGAATTTTCATGCAAATAGTTCAGCCCTGACAAAATATCTTTTGCGTAGGATTTTTTGTGATCAAAACACAATACGTGTTCGGTAAAAGAATTATCGTGTATTAAGTGAGCAATACACTTTCCCACAACTGGTGACAGTAACATCTTCACATTTTTATCTAGCGTCACTGCTTCGAGAAATCGATTTAAATTGTAATGCTGAAGTTGAGGCCAAATTTCAAGTTCTTTATATGGCGATAACACAATTTTTCCAATCACTTCTTGCTTATTTATTGTGTTTTCAAGTAAGAATTTCGGTGAGTTTCCACCTCTTAAAACTCTCTTCCATCTGTAATTTTTTATTCCGTCGTAATGAAGAAGATATTTGAATTCGGAAGGTTTTAACATATGTTCATTCATGTTTAAATTAGAACACCTAGCAATCAAAAATACATAATCAAAATATTTACGTTCAAAATTAATTCAGTTTAGCTCATTTGCTGATTAGTTGTTGGAAAAACTAATTTCTCTTAAAGTAAAAAAAAAAAAAAGAATACTTCGGCCAAGGAGTCATCATAAGCAACTTTCACTGATGGGAGGCAACGAAAATAACATGTAAAGGTCATGTGATCTGTCTCCTCAAATTACCAAGGAAAATCCGGAAAATCTTTGGGGAGTTCGAGTAATACTCGGGTTACTCAGCTTAGCAGCGCGGACACCTTGTTTATCTCCTCCAGTAACTCAAGTCGGGCATCATGAACGGGTGAGTTTTTCCCGAGTAACTCGAGTTATTCAAAAGTGGCAGTCTGAACTCTCCCTAGATTTTGTGCGACAATTGTAGCAATGGTGTGTGACATGGGCGCCGGCAGCATAGGGCAGCGGGGGGGGGGCATTACCCCCCCTGGATTTTGTATGCAGTGTTTTCCCTTGCTTTTTTGCTCTTTCCAACATGGTAACCATACGTTGAAGTAGTCTTTGCCCCTTTGGAGTAGTCTTTGCCCACCCCCTGGGAAATATTCTGCCGGTGCCCATGGTGTGCAATCATTTTAAGATATGTATTCTTAAAAAATGGATTCAGGTTTGAAGTGTTATTATTTTGATTTTTAAAAAAACTGCTTTTATACAGGAAAAACGACCGCATGAATAAGTTCTTTTTGCCAATTTGGAAAGGATTTATTGATTAAGGTAGGCTCTCTAGTAGATACAAAATGCATAATTTTCTCTTGGAGATGCCGTTGGTTATGAAAGTGAATACACAGCATCTCCAAGCGTTGCCTACGTAATACTACACAAGGCCGGGAAATGCGGCTTTCAAAACTGGGGAAAATGTAGATGGCGCTTTTTGGTCCTATAAGAACTCATCGTTGCCTTGTTACTCCATGCGTTGCCTACGTTACGCACAGGGGCACAAGGCCGGGAAAAGGTCGTGTTTTTCAGCAATAAAACGGGCGAAAACTTAGTTCACTAAAATGACCGTTGGGGGCGCTCTTATGACCCTTCAACAGGGGCGTAGCCAGAAATTTTTCATGGGGGGGGTTACGACTACTGCAACTCATATATATGTATACATATGTGTGATAATGTAGTGAAGTATATACATTTTGTATGGCAAAAAATTCCTCATGGGGGGGGGTTATGACCCCCCTAACCCCCCCCCTTGGCTACGCCTCTGCCCTTCAACGTTTGTGTTTTCTGTCTGTTTGAATGTAAACAATGAGTTTTCGAGACGTTTAAACATGTTTAAACATCTATCTTATTATATTTGTTACTAGATGCGTGCCCGTTCTTCGCACGGTAGGAAACGAAAAATTTCCTCACATGTGTAATTCGAATTAATTCCAGTGATGTGGAATCTATAAAAAGCAAAATTATTTCACTCTTGACTTAAAATTTGCGTCATATATGTAATAACTTGAGATTATTGCAATATAATGACACACACACACACACACACACACACACACACACAAAATAAAAACTATGTCAGCGTCATTCGGTATCAAAAAAGTGAAAATGGACCGTTTGCAGTGAACTTCTCACTTTCAAAATGTCTTATTTCCTCAGACATGCTGTCTTTTAGGTTCACGTTTTAGCGTTAAATACCTCAGACACTACATGAAAAGGACATTTTTTTTTAATTTTGAAAATACGTCACCCTCTCTTGCAACCCTTTACAAAAAGAAAAGAGATAAGAGATAAGACTGCGCTATTTATAAAGGCTTTAAAGTTGTTTTTTCTAGATTATGCAGTTTAATTTTTCTTCTCACAGATAAATCCAGTATTTATAAAAGGAAATCGAGCCAAGCAAAGAAATCGTCTGCTCGCGGGACCCGTTTTTATTTATTTTTTTCAACTGGCAATTTTAATCATTGTTACTGTATCCATGACAACCAAACCGCAAGACATCAAACCGAAAATTATAAGCAGGTGCTACTGAAATGAAAATCCTTCTTTACTTAAAAATTCGTAAAAATTCTCCTAATTTATATTTTTCCTCCGTTCTTCTTTTAAAAGTGGGCGAATTGTGTGCTCCGTCTTTTGCCGAAATATAAAAAAGTTATGACAGATAGAATTCAAGATGCAGCAGTTTTAAAAATATTTTTCGAAAGTCAGCGTCAAATTTAATTTTATTTGAAAAATTCCCCAAAATCTGCAAATTATGTTACACAGTCCGAACAAACAGTTTTTAAAAGAAAATTTTCTCCTCTATACGATGAATGTAAATATCGTTTTCTTGCGAGCGCAATTACCGGCGTTATAATGTATTGCACAAGAAAAATCGCTAAAAATCGGACAAAACATAAAATAAAACGTTTTCTAATTCGAATTTCGAAAAAATCGCTTCGAGGTGTGTCGAGACCCGTCTTGGAGAATTTAAGTACAAAATTTGGTAGGCCTACGATCACCCGTTTCGGAGCTACGCGAGACACAGACAGACAGACAAACGGACAGTTTACACATTGCCTTATTTATATAGATTACTAGCTGCAGTACCCGTTCTTCGCACGGGAATGAATGGACTTTTTGATATTACGATTTGTGGTGATTACTATTCATTGTAATAAACAGATATAGCAAAATGGATATCGCGTTATATTGTGTCCAATAATCATGCATACCGAATTTCAAGGCAATCGTTTGTACGGAGCAGAAATCCATGCGGCGTAGCGCAATCTAGTGGCGAGTTTTAGCAAAACGGATACGGCGAAAATATTCTTCGCATTCAGATATCGATGTATACGAATTTTCATGACGATCGGCTGGACAGTCCTGAAGTTCATGTGTTGACGCGACATCTAGTGGCAAGTTATAGGAAAATGGATAGCGCCAAACTCTTCCTCGTGTTCAAATATCTATGTATACCTATTTTCATAGCGATCTGTTGCACAGTCAAGAAGTGATACACTGCAGCGCCATCTAGTGGTTAATTAAATTAATGATTTGCTACAGCGCCGTCAAGTGGCGAGTTATAGCAAAATGGATAACGCCAAAATATTCTCATTGTTCAAATAGCTATGTATACTGATTTTCATAGCGACCGTTTGAATGGTCAAGAATTTGGCCTGCTGCAACGTCATCTAGTGGCGAGTTAAAATAATAATGCATTGCAGTGTCTTCTAGTGGTGAGTAACATCAAAAGGAACGCAGTTAGAATGTATTTTTCGTGCTCAAATGTGTAAGTATAAAAAATTTTATGCCGATCGGTCAAACGGTATAGAAGTTGATGCGTTGCAGCGCCATTTAGCGGCAAGTTACAGCAAAATGGACAGTGAAAAATATTTTCCGTGTTCTAATATTCGCGTGTACCAAATTTCATCGAAATCGGTTGGACGATATTCGCATAGCAAACGGCTAAATGGAATAGAATTCGACGTTGTGCTGCGGCACAAAGGGGCAAGTTAGTGGAAAACGGATAGCATAAAAACCTTTTCCATGATAAAAGACTTAGGTGAACCAAATTTCATGGTGATTGGTCAAACGGTGCTGGAGTTTTTCAACCTCATACACACGTACCAACATTCATTTTTATCTATAACCAGTGTTATTATATATACCAGTCTCAAATAAAATCCAGTTTCAAATCTAAGCCTCGCCAAAGTGCCAACACACGCCATTTTGCAAGAGTTTTTTCAGGGAATCATTCGAAGCATTGACTTAGCCGCCAAAAAGTAAAGCACGCATTTATTTGAAAAGTGGAATCCCTTAATACAGCCGAATTTTTTAAAATTATCAACTATAACGTGTTTTATTCATCGTTACTCCGATGTACTAAATGAGAAGATTTCAATTTTCCGAAATTTGGCGGAATTCCCCCAACTTAAATCAATGTACTCGATTGGCGAGTATTCTGAAGATAGATCGCTCGAAATCCCTTAATAACTGCATTATTTCTTCACGGATCATTAAAATTTAACGCTCTATTCTAATAAAACCTTTGCACTTGTTTTCAAAAATCTATTTCCTTAAGCTCTCAATAAATTGCGCCAAGCCGAAAACTGTGCAAACCGCTAGAACTCACTTTCTGGGCATTTGAGCCATTTTATTTTTTCGCCAAACTAAAATATTTTACATAGCTTCGGAAATCTTCAATTCTTATTGTTTTGGGTATTCCTGCTCTGATTTCCCATGCACACGATATTATAATAAAAAAATAATAATCTTATCGACCGACAAACTAAAATTATTCTAAGGCTAGAGAATGTTTAATATTGCGTTTTTGTAAAGATGAATTGTTGAATTGAGTACTGTGTTCTTAAGCTTCTAAAATTGGTTATAATAAATGCTAATCAATTCAAAATAAAATTAAGCACTTCCCAAATTTATGATAAGTTGGGAATTTATTTAAGTGCTTTAGACTGCCTTTTCCATTGTTTGGACCTTTTCTGAAGTTCTTTCCAGATCGCAGATCCGTCCTTGGTTGTAAAGTACAAGTAATGATTAATCGAACAATGTTTACATTGGGTAACTAAAAAATTGTTTATTCTTTTTAAAAACGGAAATCGGAGGACAATTCATTTGGCGAAGAAAGAATTCGTTTGGTGAAAACTAGGGATGGACGCAAGTCGCGGAGACAAGACTTCTCGCGGTCTTGCAATTTTGCGAGACGATACCTCGGTGTGCGATACGAGACCGCTAGACGAGACCACTGGGTGCGAGACGATACCTCATGTCAGCTCTCGCGCGAGACCGCCAGACAGTCTCGCGCTCTCGCGCTAAAACTGTCAAATATGGTTATAGTCAGTATCTCAAGTATATATAAAACATTGCTTACAAGTCGGTACTCCAGGGAAACAGAAATTTTATAGTTAACTTTTAAATGGGCATTTTTAATTATTACCCTTTTATTAAAAAGTACATTTTGCAAATTAGTCTGTAATTTTTCTTGCAAGTATTTAGGTCTATTATTGAAAGTTCTTTTCCGCGGGCATTGTGTCGAGTGTAGGTAAAATCCATACAATATCTCTTAACGGGTTAAAACTTTGTGACTCAGCGTTTTACTTTATACCTGCATGAATTCTAAATATGGGTCTTCAAAATAATGAAATAAAATTTTGAATGACGTCCTGCTGTGACTTTATAAGATTTGTTTTTAAGATTCCATTACAATTACTTTGGTTTTATTTTCTAAAGCAGATTTACGCATTCAAGCAATGCATTTAAATATCAAATGCACTGTCAAATATTATCACACTTTCACTGGGCCTATATTATGTATTCAAATGAATTTATTTCACTAATTTAATTTATCTTTTGCGTCACGCTATCCAAAAGGACAAGCAAAATTTGCATAAATGTTTTCTTTGTGACACACTATCTATTTGCATACATTTCACTTAGTTTGGATACTATGACACTTAGTAAATATTTACTCGCCCTTTTGGATAACGTGAAGCAAAAGATAAATTAAATTAGTGAAATAAATTCGTTTGAATACATAATATAGGCTCAGTGAAAGTGTGATAATATTTGACAGTGCATTTGATACTTAAAAGCATTGCTTGAATGCGTAAATCTTTAGAAAATAAAACAAAAGCAATTGGAATGTAAAAACAAATCTTATAAAGTCACACCAGGGCGTTACTCAAAATTTGATATCATTATTTTTAAAACCCATATTTAGAATTATACAGCCATAAAGTAAAATGGCTGCGTCCCAAAGTTTTAACCCGTTAAGGGTTTTTGTATGGAGATGTATCATTGCTTTTTAGGGGTATTATCAGAAGATAATAAAAATAAGTAAAAGTAAAACCAGTCAAATTTTTCATTTGCAGCTCAATATGGAATGAAAGCAATGAAAATCTGTATCATTTCGTGAATTATAAACGAAAATGTAAGCTTTAAATGCTTAGAAAATTAAATATTTTTCTTTTTTTATCATGACAAATTCAAAATGTAACTTTTTTTCATGAACACCTGAGCATTGGGTTGGTAATGCGGGTCCCCGAGAGACTAAAAAAAATTTATTATAATTTTTAAAGCCCTATAATATATATGAATGATAGTTTGTACTTTAGTATGATCATATTTTATTTGAAAGACAGTGTTTTTCGAGATCTATGGCCATATAATCCCCCCAAAGAAGCTTAAAACAATAATAGTTATTGTTAGTGATATAATTTTCTATTTTTTTTTAAATAGATGTTGCCAAAGTCGTTTTTGAAACGGAACAAGGCATGATGGGAACTCTAACAGCCATATTCACAAAACAGATGGATAACAGGTCAATCATGAAATCAGCCTTTGAACGTTACATGGTGATCACATACTGATTTACTCAAAATGGTATTCACCAACTTTTTAAAACCATTGATTTCCTGATCCACGTGTGATCACAAGAAGGTACATTTACGACACCTCAAAATACAGAAACTTCATCCCTTACCTTAACCCCCGGCATATCAATGGCGTTCCCTCTGCTTATGGAAGCACTGCTGTTCTCGTAAACAGGAAATGTTCTCATGCCACAATTCCCTCTTTACCGCTTTCAGCAATTGAAAATACGAACGTCAAATTCATGATATGTGACAGATCTCTTATTACATAGGCGTAATCTGGGGGGGCAAGGGGGGCAAATGCCCCTGCAGTTGTAAAAATTGCCCCCCTTGTCTAAAAAGTCAGGGGGCAAAGTTATGATTTTGAACACAAATCATGCATTTATAACCCAAATATACTATCAGATTCTTAAAAAAAAAAAAAAAAAAAAAAAGAATTCTCCTGCAAAAATCACCAAAAGAATAGAGTCACAGAAGCTTTTCAACCCAACAGGAACTATGGCAGATTCTACTAAATGGCCAAGCTAGAGAATTTCTCAGGAAAGCAAAAATCAAGGGGCAGCGGTTTTAAACTTGTCTGAAATCAATTGTTCAGCGTTAAACTTGTCTGAAATCAATTGTTCAGCGTTAGAAAAAAAGACTTGTTGCTGTAAATAGTGAGCAAAAAGAGGTCATTTTCACAGGCAATGCCGCAATTAGAGATTATGTCATCCGGGGCAAACCATAATTAGTGTCGTGTGCATGAGCGCCCATAATAATTTTCCTAGGGGGGGGGCAAACTTAAAAAAAATTTCTAGAGGGGGGCAAATTTCAAACTTTTAACAAATTTAATTCTGTTTTTGCCATTTGTTAACATCATAAGACATTAACTTAAAACTTTAGGGAGGGCAAGTTCCCTACCTTGCCACCCCTTATGGGCGCCCATGGTCGTGTTCCCCTCGCATGGAGCCGCGCCCCATCCCAAGGAACTATAACTGATTTTGGCATTCCTTTTAGAATGTCTCCCGGTGCTTGTCCCTGCTTACCCCCTTTAGTTGCCGCCCTGTCATAGGTTGGGGCCAGTTTCTCATTTATATTTTAGTGAACCTAATAATAGTGTTTGAAGGTCAGTAGCAGAGAGACAACACACTTTTATGATCGTGCCCAACTTACTTGACTTGACAGACGACTAATTGCGAATTCAAATGCGACGCAGTGTAAGAGAACAAGAAACGGTCTGTGATTTTATGATTTATATATGTTGCCAGGGTCAACTAGGGGCACGTGCCCCAGACTTGGTAGGGGGCTCCAAAATAAGTTGTGGTTCCATGGGAGGGGGCCGTTCTAATTGGTTCGTCGTGAGAGATAAACTTAGTTGCAGTACTATCTAAGTCAGTATTTCGATACCTTTAACCCTTTTAGATTTTCATGCATTAGAAAAATATAGCAACAAATCACCTCATTACTTCCTACTAACAGCGTTGCTCCCAGCAATACGGAGAAACAACGTTCGACACAGAAGGGGAACCTTCACAGCTTTATAACGATCTGCTGATGTGCATACATGGCCGCCCATAGTAATTTTCCTGCCGGGGGGGGGGGGGCAAATTTCAAATTTTTAACAAATTTAGTTCTGTTTTTGCCATTGTTAACATCATGAGACATTAACCTAAAACTTTAGGGTGGCAAGTTCCCTACCTTGCCCCCCTTATGGGCGCCCATGTGTGCATATAATTCGATTTTCTAGCATTTCAAAAAATTCGTTTAAAAGTCTAGCTAAGATAATATCTCAGAATATTAGTTTTCTTTAGTACATAGTATATGTACACATTTACCTAATTTATATACCCCCCCCCTTTTTTTTCCCCTGAAAACGCCATCAACTCAAAACCTTACATAATTTATCAGGGGTTGGTCCAGTAATATTTTCCAGGGTCCCATTTTTGTAAAAGCTGCATATTTTTGTGAATTTCAATGCTTAATTTTGTGTATTTCAGCACTTATTTTTGTGAATTTTCAAAACAAATTTTAATAAAAGTCACTTTTTTTGTTGTTAATTGATGAAACAAATTAATATGTAGGGTAAAATGTCAATGAAGGGCAGTTTTAATCGATTGTATTTTTGTGAAGGAGTTCCGTTTAAATCGATTGTAATTTTGTGAAAGGTCCACAAAACGGACCCAATTTTTGTTTGTATCGACCCCTGTCCCCCGCTTATGCCGAGCTTTTGGTTAATGAAATCACGCTAAAAGTAGTTCCAGCTCCTCAAATTATTAAATATCTTTTCCCCCATTACTTTTCTAAAAATATTTACAATACCACCCCCACCCCCACTCCCAAATAAATAAATTAATAAAAATAAAAGATAAAACAAAAAAATAAATAAATAAATAAATAAAAATAACGTACTGGACTCTTAGAAATTTAAAATTTTTTGTCCGAGTCCAGGAAAAGCACGAACATTGAGCTCAGAATGCTGTAAATTTAACAGGTCGCTAACATTAAAGAAAGTGCCGCGGGAAGAGAGGTTACAGAAAATAGAAAATGTGCTGTGCAATCAGTTTTATTGTAATGTATTTCAAACCCCGCAAGAGAAGAGGCTTTTTAACAAGGCATAAAATGATCGTTTTTTTTTTTTTTTTTTTTTTTTTTGGACCTACAAACAAAACTTAAGACCATGTCATCACTAAATGACCATTAAGATTCTGTGAAAGATTGGGGTAATTTAAATACCGAACGCGGCCCTTTTATCTCCCGTTAACTCAAAAATCAGTCACATCTGTGTTCACTTAAATAGACTAGGACCAGTTTTTCCCGCAAGCATATTGACTTTGTGAGAGAAGGGAGCTTTAAAAATTTTTGTGTGTAACATGATGTTTTATATTTCAAGTCTGTTGTTAATCTTTCGCTACCTGGTTGGGGGGAAAATACCTACGAAGAATACGGGAGATGTCCAAGAGGGTTGGAGGAATTATTGAATGAGCTGCAAAGAATGGATTACAAAGAGCTAAGCTAGATAGGTAGATGATCTCTGTGTGTCAAGTTTGGTTAAGTTAAATGAATTTTACCAGACGAATATCTGTATCCTGCAGTGAAATATTAACTTGTTTTGTGTATGAGTACAGGTAAGTAGTTTTCGTGTCAAATCGGTAAATTTTAAATAAAGTATTAGTCTGGAGAATATACTACAATGCAGTAGCGCAGCCAGAAATTTTTTTTAGGGGGGGTCCAAATTACTTGAACTCGGGGGGGGGGATCAGACCCCCCCTAAAATGATCATGTTGCTGTTCACAGGGCCCCCGTAAATGACACCCATATAAGTGTTTGTAGGGGGCGGGGGACTGGTCATCTCAGACAGGCACTCAGCACTCATCCCTCCCCCGGAAGAAATGTTTCGCGAATTTTACCTTTACAGAAAACATTTGAAATTTTACCCTCAGGCCGCAGAAAGCGCAGAATCAATGCGAATACCTTTATTCTCACCCCAGTGGCGGATTTTGCTCTTGAGAGGCTCGAGATGCAACTCAATTTTGAGGCACCCCCTCCTCAAAAAAAAAAAATAATAATAATAATAATAATAACTAACTCTAACACCTTTACATTATTACTAATTATTTTTAAATGTTTTAATTCCTTTTATATCTAGTTTATGTCTACAAACCAGGGCCTGACTTTCACTATAACACTTTTGTGGCCATGGTACTTTTCAGATTTTGTGTCCTTTAGCTCAGCGGTGCGCAAACCGTGGGTCGCGACCCCCGGAGGGGTCGCGAGAAAATTTTTGGGGGTCACCAAATTCAAAGAGATTCAAATTTATGAAAAATCTACAATTATTCATTTCAAAGAACTGAAATAATACAAGAGAAGAGACTGACAATTATTATTTTACGAGCGCGATATTCGCGATCGCTATCACGGGGCTTCAAAACCACGTTATCATGCATAGTGATCTGCAAATTGATCATGCATAGTGATCATACATAGTGACCTTCAAAACTATTTTCCATTAAAACAAAACATCGATCTCGATTGGATTCAGAGGATAATTTACGACTTGCGATTTCCAATACAGATCCGAACATAGAAGCAATCATGAGCTCTTTGCAAGCACTCACATTGACTTTTTATGATGTAAAGTTTCTTTAAAGTAATTTTCATTAAAAAATATTTATATCCATTTGCATATATAAAGCATTGTTTCATAAAATTATGTGTTGATTCATTAACTGATTTTTATGATGTTACAACTTTTATAACATTTTTATGGTGGTTTATAAGATTGGTGCGCTGTTTTAAAAACGCGTTATTCCAATCGATGACGTCACGACACTCTTTTAAAAACACCCTGTAAGAGTAACTCCCAGAAAGAATTTCAATGTAACTTCGTTTTCAATTAAACAAAATGTCTATTGTCTATCCAGGTGTCACGACAAAATTTTACTCAAAATAAGGGGTCGCGACAAAATTTTACACAAATTAGGGGGTCGCAGATGAAAATAGTTTGCGCACCACTGCCTTAGCTGACTCAATTTTTGTGCCCCTATCGTATTAAACTCAATTTTTTGTGCCCAGGGCACGTGCACCAAGTGTCCGTCCAATAGTCATGGTCTGCTACAAAAGGAGTATTAAAATTTTAAAAATAATTTTTATGTTTATAGATTTGTTCTCTTAAACATTTTTTATCTCAATAATTTTTCTACTACGTTTCACTTTTCATGATTAACACTAAATCAACATCAGCATACCTCTAAGTATAACCCAGCAACTGCAGTTTCATTTTGATTATTTTTCACTGTTACTTAATTACGTCGAATTACTTTTTGTGGACCACTGGCATATGTCTTGTTACAGTCATGAAAATTTGGACTACTTAACAACATCTAATTTTGAAGGTCAGAACAAGGGAAACTTGATCAGAAACATGACTTTGACATAACAAAGTTCAGAAGAATTCTTTACTTGGATAAAATGTACCAAAAATTTAACATTCCTTCAAGAACATATATTTATAAATATTTAAATATATTCATAAATTTCCCGCTTGGAAGTGCAAAACTAAGCAGTTTGATAGTAAAAGTAGACTTTCCGTTTAGTCTAATTTTTCTGTTTATTCAAAAACTGTCAATAAGTTTAGGACTATTAATAATGAGTAATTAGGTATGAATAATACACACACACACACACACATTATTCTATATTTTAAATAGAATGAAAAAAACTACAAGAGAAATTAAAAAAAAAACAATACTTAAGTAGTTAAAGTACAAAATATATTATTGAGTTAAAAATAAATTCCACTTTATATTGAAAATTGGTATGCTCTAAGCTTCGGTCCTAGGTTTATTATTAACTAGCTGCGTGCCCGTTCTTCGCACGGTAGGAAACGAAAATTTTCCTCACATGTGTAATTCGAATTAATTCCAGTGAAGTGGAATCTAGAAAAAAACCCAAAATTATTTTACAAAAAAAAAAATTACTATGTCAGCGTCATTCGGTATCAAAAAAGTGAAAAGTTAGACCGTTCTCACTTTCAAAATGTCTTATTTCCGCATCAAGCTGTCTTTTAGGTTCGCGTTTTAGCGTTAAATACCTCAGGCACTACATGAAATGGAGATTTTTTTAAATTTTAAAATTACGTCATGCAAACCCTTTACAAAAAGAAAAGAGATAAGACTGCGCTATTTATAAAGGCTTTAAAATTGTTTTTCTAGATTACGCAGTTTAATTTTTCTTCTCACAAATAAATTCAGTATTGATATGAGGAAATCGAGCCAAGCAAAGAAATCGTCTGCTTGGACATAAGAATAAAGGCTGGCCCTCATTCAGCGTTTTTCCGCTGCAGCGGGTTTTTTTTTTTTTTAATGGTCAAGGCATTGTACAAGGGGGGATACAGTGCAGGGGCGGCACCCCTGCAGACAAATTTCAGCGTTGAACGTGTCACCCAACAAAGGATAATTGGTCATTTGTCATTCTGCGGTTTTCAAGCGGTCAGTACAGATTATATGCAGCAGACTTTTCCTCCCGCAACGGAAAGTTGCTGCGGGAAAAATGCATTGACTTGTTAGGAGACGCACAACAAAAACGCAGAATGAGTGCTGGCCTTAAGTGGTTGTGGTTGTGTGTGATTATGGTAACGATACACAAGGGCGATCTGCCAAGGGGGGGTGCCTTGGTGGGAGGACTCTCTAAGGGGTTCTAACGCGTATTCACGTTACATCTGGAGAAAACTTACCAAAACTCCAGACCGTTAGATCGACAGCCGCGCGATGGGACCCGAACCCGGGACCTTCACACTTCGGCCATCTACCATTTTCAGTGGCATAACCACTGCGCTATGGTGAGGCCATAAGAATAACTATGTACACAAAACGAAATCTTTGGAATGAGAAACGTTTTTCACGTTTTCAGAAGAG
Organism: Cheiracanthium punctorium; assembly: GCA_038373885.1. Taxonomy (NCBI): domain Eukaryota; kingdom Metazoa; phylum Arthropoda; class Arachnida; order Araneae; family Cheiracanthiidae; genus Cheiracanthium; species Cheiracanthium punctorium. The sequence goes on along the minus strand of JAWZYV010012571.1, from coordinate 172,932 downwards.
CGCTCGTTGTAATTGCTTCATTCACAACGGGCTTTGACTTTTAGTTGTACAATAACAGTAGTGTTTGGCGCATTTTGGCTTCAAAATATAAGGCAATAAACAACAGATGTTTTAATTCGAATTTCGCAAAAAAAAAAAAAAAATCGCTTCGATTAATGGAAGTTTTAATAATACTCGTAAATGTTTTATTATTAATAATGAACTTATGTAAATTAATATATACTTCTTCCGTAACAAAAATATTCCAATAATTAAATGCTTCAATTGGAAAATATAATCAATAATTAAATTATAAATAATTGCATCTAAATTCCTTTTAAAAATATTATATATATTATTAAATTTATCACCAACGATAGAACTGATTTGATTCATGTTTAAGTACAGTAAATTCAGAAATATGATTTCTTTATTTCCCAGGCATTAACCTTGTTCATGATCAATTTGCACACTTTAAATCAATTCAGTTACCCCACAGCAGCTTTTATATTGTTCCTCTACAGAAAGAAGAGCCCAGTCAATCAGTGGCATGGGGCAATCCATTTATAAGTTTTTGGTTTGTTAGCAGTGCGTACCTGAGCGGTGAGCGTCTTCGGAAAAGAAAAAATGTCAATTTGATTTTATTCTATTGTTATAGAGTTAAACCCTCCCATAGAACCCGCATTTAACTTGTTCCCCCCATCGTTGCAAAGACACAACGGATATATACCCTTCTGTACCTAGTAACATGAATCTATGAATGCTTCGCTGGCGTCCTGCGTTGCGAAAGCGCAAGAGTAGTTGCATTAGACACTGATAAACCCAAACCAATCTGGGTAACAATGCTGCGAACAGAAGAAAATCTTCGGTGTTGAATCTTTGAAACGGTGGAAGCTAACAGGTTAAATCTGGGTTTAAGAATTAAAATCACAGATGAGAAAGGGTTGGGCCGCATTGTACTGAGTTCAAATAATTTTATAGTATAAGTAACAATGTCTTTAAAATTTATGTTTACTTTATGCATTAGTGTTGTGAAAATAAGCTTCATTCCCGTAAACAGGACTAGCTGATTAGCCGAGAGCAGCAGATAATTTTTAAGTCAGGTTGCGCCGTAACGCCTAATGCAACCAGTCAACGCCGGGCTAAGCAGCTAGTATGCAATATAAGTAATGTATATTTGTATTCAGGGCCTGATTTACGGCGGGGCATTCGGGGCATTGGCCCGGTGCCCCACTCTAGGGGGCCCCAAAATGAAAAAAATACGCAGTAATTTTTTGTACATCTAACATTTCGCTCATATTTCCTGACATACTGTAAAATGTAACAAAATATAGTTACAGTAAACGTAACAAAATATGATTACAGTAAATACACTCAAAATACTGGTGTTAAAAAGATAAAACAGTGAAGACTTTGTAAATAAACACTCATAAAATGATACCTTTTTTGCAGGAAACGCGTTTTCGTACTGAAAATTTCAGTACCTCCTCAGCCTAAAATTGTGAACCTTTAGACTGAGGATATACTGAAATTTTCAGTACGAAAACGCGTTTTCTGCCAAAAAGGTATCATTCTATGAGTGTTTATTTGCAAAGTTTTCATTGTTTTATGTTTGGAGTTAGTTTAGTGGAATTCTAAAATTTAAAAAAAATGTCTTTCATTAGATTCATAAAATGCTTTGCTTATTTATATCTGTCAAAGGTATATAAACTCATAGCAGCCTATAAAATAAAATCACTCTTGTATTCGAAGAAGGTAAGATGTATGGGCGCCCCCATATGAAGTTTTGGCCCGGGGCCCCCAGGGGTATAAATCGGGCCCTGTTTATATTTAGTACCGTAAGATAGTAGATTTGTTGCCAGTAATAAATTGTAGTTGCCAGTAATAAATAAGCTTATGATATAGTTTTAAATAATCTTTATAAGTTGGATCATTGCATCTTGTATACATGCAAGTACGATTGTCTATGTTTAGAAAATTCTTGGCTAATTATAAATAAAAACACTTCAACCATCTGCTAGATTATACTTGAAAGATCTTTTTATCAGTGGCGGATTTCCCAATAGGCGCATGAGGCGTGCGCCTCGGGCCTCTTAAATCTAAGGGGCCTCAAAGTTTCGGTTCTCAAAAAGAAATATATATATATATATAACACAAAACAGTGTAACACAAACTTCTTCTCACAAAACAGTGAGACGAAGAGCTTTGACTAATGAAGACTGAATACATTTTCAGTCGAAACGATCATATCTTGTTATAAGTGTCCTTTTATGTGTGTTTTTTCACAAATTTTTTTATTTATTTTAACATTTAACATCAGTATTTTGAGTGTTTTTTCCATACCTAGAATGTATAGCTGTTTGGATGTCAGTTGTACAGAAATTGAGAGGAATAATTTACCTTTCAAAAAATCACTAAAAATTAAAATTTTAAGCTATAGATAACGACTTTATTGTTTTTAGAATCAAAAGAGCATTCCGAGGGTGTAATAATAAAAAATTGCCGACAAATAATCAAGCAGATACAAGCTGATATGTGCGAGATAACACAATTTTGGGGAAAATAAATATATTATAGCTAAAAAAAGTATTGAAAAATTAAGAACAGCGTATCTAACACGTATACCCCCTCAAACTTATCGCCAAAACATCACTCACTCACCAAATCACTATTTTAACCAAACCACCTACACAAATAATCATTATCAATACCCACAATAAACAAAACCACCAATCAACATACAACATAATACAACAAAAAAAAAAATAAAAACCTAAACACAACAAACAAACCAAACAACACCACCTTCCATTAAAAAAAACATACTCCTAATCCCCATCAACCCCAAACACTACCCTAATTTCTCTCATAATCTCCACACTCAAAACCACACCACTATTCCAAAACAAAAAACCACCTACCACAAAAAAAACAAAACCTACCAACCCCACACACAAAACAAACTTCCAAAAATAACACAAACCCAACCTCCATCAACATACACACACACAAACCAATACACACTAAACCAACTACCAACTACCACCCAAACAATCTAAAAATCCACTACCCACAAACTCACCCCTCCCTAAACAAACTACAACCCATCAACACAAACACACAACCCACCACAACCCAAACACCACACACCCCAACACCCCACACAAACACCCCCACCCAACACCACAAACAACCCCACCCAACCCCACAACACACCCCCAACCAACACCCCAACCCACCAACCCCACCCCAACAACAACAACCCCACCACACCCACCCCACACCAAACCCACACCCCACAACCACCCACCCAACACACCCACCCCACCCCCCACACCCAAACCACCCCCACACCCCCCCCACACCAACACCCACCCACCACACACCCCACACCACCCACCCCCACACCCACCCACCCACCACCACCCAACCCCCCACCCACCCACCCCCCCCACCCAAACCCCCCACCCCCCACCCCACCCCCCACCCACACCACCCCACCCCACCACCAACCACCCCACCCACACCCCCAACCCACCCCAACACCACCCCCCCAACCCACACCCACCCCCCACACACCACCCCCCACCCCACCCCCAACCACCCCACCCACACCCACACACCCCCACCCACCACACCAAACCCCCACCCACCCCCCACCCACCCCCCCCCACCAACCACCCCACCCACCACCCCCACCACCACACCCCCACCCCCCCCCCCCACCACACCCCCACCCACCACCCACCCCCCACCCCACCCACCCACCCCACCACCCAACCCCCCACCCCCAACCCCCCCCCACCACCCCCACCCACCACCCCACACCACCCCCCAACCCACCCACCCCCCACCACAACCCCCACCACACCCACCCCCCCCCACCCCCCACACCCACCCCACCACCACACAACCACCCCCACCCCCCACACCACCACCCACCCCACCCCCCCACCCCCCCCACACCCCCACCCCAACCCACCCCACCCCCACACCACCCCCACCCCACCCACCCCCAACCCCCCACCCCCCACCACCCCCACCACACCCCCCCACCCCACCCCCACCCCACACACCCACACCACCCCCACCCCACCCCCACCACCCACACCACCCACCCCAACCCCCCCCACCCCCCACCACCACCCCACCCCCAACCACACCCACACCACCCCACCCCCCCCCCACCACCCACACACACACACCCCCCAACCCCCACCACAAACCCACCACCACACCCCCACCACACCCCCCACCCCACCCCAACACAAAACCCCCCCCCACCACACCAAACCCACAACCCACCCCCCAAACCCCACACCACCACCCACCCCACCCACCCAACACCCCCCACCACCCCCCACCCACACCCCCCACCCCACACCCCCCACCCAACAACCCACCCACCCCCCAAACACCACCCCACCCCCCCACCCCCCCCACCACCAAAACACACCCAACAAAACCAAACACCCCAACCCACACCACCCCACCACAACACCCAACCACCCCACCCCAACCACACCCACACACCAAACCACCTACCCTAAACACCAAACATAACGCCAAACTACTCTACACCAACACCTCTTCATTAATCTCAACTCCCCACCTTAAAAAATCCCTATCCCTAAAACTGAACCATTCGAAATTTCGTTATACCACATCTAAGCTCCCAGCAGACCCTCTTTTTTACTGTTTGTTGTGTGTGTGTGTGTGTATTCACTATTTGAATACTGTGGCTTGTTCTTGTTTATCTCAAGAAAAGAAGAGTGGTATGCTTGAAGACTACAATATAGGCAATATATTTTCCTCTTTCCTTCATGACAATTTTGTTATCAGCTAATTGTAGCATGAATAGATTCTTTCTGAGGATATTCCGTTCCTTTCCACTACAAGGGTGTGAATTACTCCCCTTTACATTGTCCGATTCGTCCATCCTAGCCCCACAAATTCTCTATCAGAGACACGACTGGAGATTTATTGCCTAAGGAGTCTCTATGACGGTGCTTGCTGGAAGCCTTTGATGATTTTACCTTGCGTCCTCCTTTTCAAGCCAACTACCGATACAAAGTTTAAAAAGATTTTTTTTAAAGAAAAGACACTTTTTAGAGACTAAATTTGGAAAAGAAAGAAGAGAAAGAGAAAAAATGTGCCCTTTCTAGAGAAAAAAATGGGCCCTTTAAATTGGCGGCCCATGGCCCCACTCGCCCTGTAGATAAACGGACTCTGCTCATAGCGGCCCCTTAGCTCATAGGGGGGGTCCGGACCCCCTGGACCCCCTCCTTCGCTGCGCCACTGTCGCTCGGGAAGAAAAATCCAACGTTATTTAAAGCTCCAAACAGCATCACCATACAGCATCAATACAGCATCACCATAATATTTCTTTAATATGGCCCCTTATAAATGTACAACATAAAAAGTAACACTATGAAAACTGCAACTATCGTCCCCATTTTAAAACCTAAGAAACCACAAGATGTCGCCAGTTCCTACAGGCCAATTTCCTTACTAAACTCTATTAGCAAAATTACCGAATTTTTTATCCACCAACTCATTAATAAACACCTTAACGATAATAACATTATAATTCCCTACCAATTTGGCTTCAGGCCCAACCTCTCAGCCTCGCATCAAGTTTATAGACTGGTGGAACATATTACTACTGGAAAATTAAACAAAAAACACCCCCCTGCAGTTTTCCTAGATGTGGCAAAGGCATATGATAAGATATGGATAAAGGGTCTTATATTCAAATTAATTAGATATAATTTTCCCAAGCACCTGGTTCATTTAATTAACACATATGTCAACAATAGAAGTTTCATAGTCAAAATTAATAACTCCCTTTCTCATATACATTATGCAGAAAGCGGTCTCCCTCAAGGTTCTGTTCTCTCACCAACCCTCTTTAATATTTACATTAACGACGTCCCTACTCATACACAAACCAACATTGCTTTCTTTGCAGATGACGCAGCCATATTTAGTTCAGCAAAAAATATCAAATACGCCATCGTCGCTATTAACTCTCACTTAAAAACTCTAAGTCACTGGTTCAACAAATGGAAGATAGCAATAAATGTCGACAAAACTGAAGCAATTCTTTTTTCAAATATAAGACCCTCTACTAGAAATAAATATGTCATTAAGCTTAACAATACCCCTCTCCCCTGGTCTGATAATTGCAAATACTTAGGAGTTATTCTGGACTCAAAACTCACTTTCCAACAACACTTCAATTATACAATTAATAAATTTCGTGCAGCTAAATGTCTACTTTTCCCACTCATTGCTCGAAAAAGTGCTTTATCGTTTCAAAACAAGTGCCTCATTTACAGCTCCTTCCTTCAGTGGCGCAGCGAAGGAGGGGGTCCAGGGTGTCCGGACCCCCCCTATGAGCTAAGGGGCCGCTATGAGCAGAGTCCGTTTATCTACAGGGCGAGTGGGGCCATGGGCCGCCAATTTAAAGGGCCCATTTTTTTCTCTAGAAAGGGCACATTTTTTCTCTTTCTCTTCTTTCTTTTCCAAATTTAGTCTCTAAAAAGTGTCTTTTCTTTAAAAAAAATCTTTTTAAACTTTGTATCGGTAGTTGGCTTGAAAAGGAGGACGCAAGGTAAAATCATCAAAGGCTTCCAGCAAGCACCGTCATAGAGACTCCTTAGGCAATAAATCTCCAGTCGTGTCTCTGATAGAGAATTTGTGGGGCTAGGATGGACGAATCGGACAATGTAAAGGGGAGTAATTCACACCCTTGTAGTGGAAAGGAACGGAATATCCTCAGAAAGAATCTATTCATGCTACAATTAGCTGATAACAAAATTGTCATGAAGGAAAGAGGAAAATATATTGCCTATATTGTAGTCTTCAAGCATACCACTCTTCTTTTCTTGAGATAAACAAGAACAAGCCACAGTATTCAAATAGTGAATACACACACACACACACAACAAACAGTAAAAAAGAGGGTCTGCTGGGAGCTTAGATGTGGTATAACGAAATTTCGAATGGTTCAGTTTTAGTCTCTCCTGAATTCACTTGAGTTGGATGCCTTTAGTTTGTAAGCAGAAGTTTAAGTTTTGGGTTCTTTGTTTCTTACGATCATGAATTCGTCCAGTTTAAAAAGAAAGAAAACCCAAAGTGAAATTTTTTTTATCTTTCTTCGAGAAAAAAATTAAAGCCTATGATGGTGATCGTGCAGCGTCAAAGACTGCTGATACTATGGACGGGCCCGAACCCGGTGAAAAATCTGTTGCACCGAAAGAAACCTTTGAGGGTGATGAATCTCAAGCTCATCCTCTTGATATTGGGCTCTACATTAACAAAGAGTTAAACTTTACTTGATTAAATTTCAAAATAACTTTACACTACAGAGGAGGTGGAATCACACAGACGTGGTTCATAATTTATTACCAGTAAAAATCTTAATATAAAAAGCAGTGGCGGATTTAGCTCTTGAGAGGCCCGAGGCGCAACTTAATTTTGAGCCCCCCCCCCCTCCTAAAAAAATACTTTTCACTATAGTTATACCTTTACATGGCGTGTTCTATACACACGTATTTTACAGTAATTAATGATTCACTTAATCACTTTGATTAACCAATATTAAATTACAACTGTTCGGTGGCTGTATTTGCTAATGTTCCGATTGAAGTAAGAGTATTAAAACGATCTGCTAATTCTTGGGCAGAATAAAATACACTTAAGTTAAATTTACTACTTATGTGTATTTTTAATGCACTCAAACCTTTCTTTGTGCGGTATATGAAAATTTCAGTCAAATTGGAAGATAATTGAGGAAGTTATCAATAATTTTTTCGATTTCGACATGTATTTCATCCTATTACATAAGTTTAGGTATTGCATCAGCCAATTACATTACGTATGTATTGAATTCTATAATCGCTTAATTTAAGTTGCTTTTTTATGCGGTCCCTATTCACCGCATAAAAAATACATTTTAATCGAGTTGCGTAAACAATATTTTATAGCTGCTGGTTAAGTTTAGTGCGATTATTTTGATGCGTTTTCTTTTATTCGGTCCCTATCCACCGAACAAAAGCATGTTTCAGTGTAATCTAGTAATGTATGAATAATAAAATAATATTTGTAGATTATTATATTAAATTTCACCATCATTAGCTAATAATAACAGGGGAACTTTTTAAAAATTAGTTGGAATTAATTTCATTCTAAAGATTCGGATTTATTTTTTGGAACTTCTGGGAATGGACTAATTGATAAAGTCCAAACAAGGACAAAGAAATCTCATTTTTTGATTCTATATTCTGTAATTGAGAATTATGTCTAAAATATAAAAGTTAATTTATGTTTAAAATAAAATTATTTTAAAATGTTTTCACTCCTTTTACATCTAATTTGTGTCTACAAACGAGCATTAAAAATTAAAAATAATTTTTTTATTTATAGATTAGTACATTAAAAAATATTTTACCTCGTGAAACTTAATAATTTTTTTTACTACTTTTCACATTTCATGATTAACACTAAATAAACATCAGCATCTCTCTAAATATAACCGTGCAAATGAAATTTCATATTGGTGTACCTTGATTTTATCGAATCTGATACTTGCCTGTTGTTTCAATCGTGAAAATTTAGTGTACTTAACAGGGACTTTTGAGGGTCAGAACAGGGGAAACTTGATCAGAAACATGATTTAGACCTCACAAAGTTTAAAAGAATTTTTTACTTGGGTAAAATGAATCAAAAATTTAACATTCCTGTAAAAACATATTTATAAATATTTAAATATATTCACAAATTTCCCACTTGAAACCGCAAAACTATAAGCAGTTTAATAGCGAAAGTAAACTTTCTGTTTAGTCTAAATAGTGTGTCTATTCAAAAACTGGCAATAAATTTAGGACTATTGTACGAAGTACTATGAGTACGAATTAAATATATATATACATAATCATTCTGTATTTGAAATAGAACAAAAATTCCTAGAAGAAAATATTATTTTTTAAGTACTTAAAATATAAAAAATATTACTGAGTTAAAAAATAAATTCCACTTTATATTGAAAATCTATATGCTCTAAGCTTCTGCCCAACGTTTCTTATTAATGTTTAGCATTTTCATCTGCGACTATAAAAAAAACATGCCGTGATTATAATATAGTTATAAATATTTTTTAGTTAAAAACAAAAAATAATAATTTAGTCATCATTTACTTTTCAAGTTTTTAATTAACTATGTATGTCATTCCAGCTTAAAATTTACTTATGAATTTTACCCCACTTTCTATTGTGCGATCGAGCTGAAAATTTGCGCGCATAATTCCGGTGACACTGAGTACTGCTCTTCTTAATTTTTCAATACTTTTTTTAGCTATAATATATTTATTTTCCCCAAAATTGTGTTATCTCGCACATATCAGCTTGTATCTGCTTGATTATTTGTCGGCAATTTTTTATTATTACACCCTCGGAATGCTCTTTTGATTCTAAAAACAATAAAGTCGTTATCTATAGCTTAAAATTTTAATTTTTAGTGATTTTTTGAAAGGTAAATTATTCCTCTCAATTTCTGTACAACTGACATCCAAACAGCTATACATTCTAGGTATGGAAAAAACACTCAAAATACTGATGTTAAATGTTAAAATAAATAAAAAAATTTGTGAAAAAACACACATAAAAGGACACTTATAACAAGATATGATCGTTTCGACTGAAAATGTATTCAGTCTTCATTAGTCAAAGCTCTTCGTCTCACTGTTTTGTGAGAAGAAGTTTGTGTTACACTGTTTTGTGTTATATATATATATATATTTCTTTTTGAGAACCGAAACTTTGAGGCCCCTTAGATTTAAGAGGCCCGAGGCGCACGCCTCATGCGCCTATTGGGAAATCCGCCACTGACAAAAAGATCTTTCAAGTATAATCTAGCAGATGGTTGAAGTGTTTTTATTTATAACTAGCTGAAGTACCCGTTCTTCGCACGGGAATGAATGGACTTTTTGACATTAATATTTGTTGTGATTACTAATTATTGTAATAAAGAGATATAGCAAAATGGATATCGCGTTATATTGTGTTCAATAATCATGCATACTGAATTTCAAGGCAATCGTTTTTATGGTGCAGAAGGCGATGCGGCGTAGCGCAATCTAGTGGCGAGTTTTAGCAAAACGGATACGGCGAAAATATTCTTCGCATTCAGATATCGATGTATACGAATTTTCATGACGATCAGCTGAATAGTCCTGAAGTTCATGTGTTGACGCGACATCTAGTGTCAAGTTATAGGAAAATAGATCGCGCCAAACTCTTCCCCGTGTTCAAATATCTATGTATACCTATTTTCATAGCGATCATTCGCACAGTCAAGAAGTGATACACCGCAGGGCCATCTAGTGGTAATTAAAGTTATGATTTGCTACAGCGCCGTCATGTGGCAAGTTATAGCAAATGGATAACGCCAAAATATTCTCATTGTTCAAATAGCTATGTGTACTGATTTTCATAGCCACCATTTGAATGGTCAAAAATTTGGCCTGCTGCAGCGTCATCTAGTGGCGAGTTAAAATAATAATGCATTGCAGTGCCATCTAGTGGTGAGTAACATCAAAAGTAACACAGTTAGAATATATTCTTCGTGCTCAAATGTGTAAAATGGCATAGAAGTTGATGCGTTGCAGCGCTATTTAGCGCTAAGTTTCAGCAAATGGATAGTGAAAAATATTCTCCGTGTTCTAATATCCGCATGTACCAAATTTCATCGAAATTGGCTGGACTATATTCGCATAGCAAACGGCTAAACGGAATAGAATTCGACGTTCTGCTGCGCCACCTAGTGGCAAGTTAGAGGAAAACGGATAGCATAAAAACCTTCTCGATGATAAAAGACTTAGGTGAACCAAATTTCATGGAGATCGGTGAAACGGTGCTGAGTTTTTCAACCTCCTACATACATACCAACATTCATTTTTATCTATAACCAGTCTTATTATATATACCAGTCTCAAGTAAAATCCAGTTTCAAATCTAAGCCTCGCCAAAGTGCCAACATACGCCATTTTGCAAGAGTTTTTTCAGGGAATCATTCGAAGCATTGACTTAGCAGCAATAAAAATGGGAAATGGTTCGACCGCCAGGCATTTTTTTGAAAAGTGGAATCCCTTAATACAGCCTCATTTTTTAAATTATCAACTATAACATGTTTTATTCATCGTTACCTCGATGTACTAAATGCGAAGATTTCAATTTTCTGAAATTTGGCGGATTTCCCTCAAGTTAAATCAATGTACTCAATTGGCGAGAATTCTGAAGCTACATCGCTTGAAATGCCCTAATAACTGCATTATTTCTGCACGGATAGTTAAAATTTAATGCTGTATTCTAAAAAAACCTTTGCACTTGTTTTCAAAAATGCTATTCCCTTAAGCTCTCAGTAAATTGCGCCAAAAAGCCTAAAACTGTGCAAACCGCTAGAACTCACTTTCTAAAAATCGGCCTATCAGCCATTTTATTTTTCGCCAAACTAAAAAAATTTACATATTAGTCTCGGAAATCTTCGATCCTCATTGTTTTGCGTATAAAACATTTCATTCCTGCTCTCATTTCTTATGCGCACACGATATTATAATTAAAAAAATAACCTTACAAATATAAACTAAAAAAATCATTATTATTCTTTTATTTTCACTTTAAGAATTTAAAACATTTTATTCGGCAAAATCGCCACACATAGCAACCAAGATGGTTATTTCACACACTTTTTTCACTACAGGAGTTACAATTACGTAAAGCTTTCTGCGTGGAGAACATAAAAAATCTCTTAAATTCCGGGAACGGGTGGACTTTCAAAATTTTAAAGTGGACTATCATTTATTCTATATTATTTTACATATATCTGTGTAAAATTTCAGGGTGACAGGTCCATTTTTGTGGAATTGTATACTACCCAAATCAACAAATTGACAAACAGAATTTCATTTTTATTTATAAGATAACCTACGCTTGTTTTTAAAAATACCCTCTCATTAAATTGCGCCAAGCGCTAGAATCATAGAAAATCTGACACACTTTCAGATTTTAAATACGCACTAAAGTGCTATATGTAAAAAGAGTTATAATCCATGGGTCTTCCCTATTTTCGTTCCTTCTTTTATTAAGTTGGACAGTTAAAATTGATATTTCTAACATCCTTTTTTCTGGATGTAATATATTAGAAACTAGCTGAAGTACCCGTTCTTCGCACGGGAATGAATGGACTTTTTGATATTACGATTTGTGGGGATTACTATTTATTGTAATAAAGAGATATAGCAAAATGGATATCGCTTTATATTGTGTTCAATAACCATGCATACCGAATTTCAAGGCAATCGTTTGTACGGTGCAGAAGGTCATGCGGCGTAGCGCAATCTAGTGGAGAGTTTTAGCAAAACGGATACCGCTGAAATATTCTTCGCATTCAGATATCGATGAATACGAAATTTCAGGACGATCGGCTGGACAGCTCTGTGAAGTTCATGTGTTGACGCGACATCTAGTGGCAAATTATGTAGGAAAATGGATAGCGCCAAACTCTTCCCCGTGTTCAAAAATCTATGTATACCTATTTTCATAGCGATTAGTTGCACAGTCAAGAAGTGATGCACTGCAGCGCGATCTAGTGGTTAATTAAAGTAATGATTTGCTACAGTGCCGTCAAGTGGCGAGTTATAGCAAAATGGATAACGCCAAAATATTCTCATTGTTCAAATAGCTATGTATACTGATTTTCATAGCGACCGATTGAATGGTCAAGAATTTGGCCTGCTGCAGCGTCATCTAGTGGCGAGTTAAAATAATAGTGCATTGCAGTGCCATCTAGTGGTGAGTAACATCAAAAGGAACACAGTTAGAATATATTCTTCGTGCTGAAATGTGGAAGTATAAGAAATTTTATGCTGGTCAGTCGAACGGTATAGAAGTTGATGCGTTGCAGCGCCATTTAGCGGCAAGTTACAGCAAAATGGATAGTGAAAAATATTCTCCGTGTTCTAATATCCGCGTGTACCAAATTTCATCGAAATCGGTTGGACGATATTCGCATAGTAAACGGATAAACGGAATAGAATTCGACGTTCTGCTGCGCCACCTAGTGGCAAGCTAGAGGAAAACGGATAGCATAAAAAGCTTCTCAATGATAAAAGACTTAGGTGAACCAAATTTCATGGTGCAACCGTCTAGAGTTTTTCAACCTCACACCACATACCAACATTCATTTTTATCTATAACCATTGTCATTATATATCTCAGTCTCAAATAAAATCCAGTTTCAAATCTAAGCCTCGCCAAAGTGCCAACATACGCCATTGTGCAAGCGTTTTTTCAGGAAATCATTCGAAGCATTGACTTAGCAGCAATCAATATGGGAAATGGTTCGATCGCGAAAAAGTAAAGCAAGCCTTTATTTCAAAAGTGGAATCCCTTAATACAGCCGAAATTTTTAAAATTATCAACTATAACGCGTTTTATTCATCGTTACTCCGATGTAGTAAATGAGAAGATTTCAATTTTCTGAAATTTGGCGAAATTCCCCCAACTTAAATCAATGTACTCATTTGGCGAGAATTCTGGAGATAGATCGCTTGAAATCCCTTAACAACTGCATTATTTCTTCACGGATCATTAAAATTTAACGCTGTATTCTAATAAAACCTTTACACTTGTTTTCAAAAATCTATTTCCTTAAGCTCTCAATAAATTGCGCCTAGCCGAAATCTGTGCAAACCGCTGGAACTCACTTTCTCAAAATCGGCATTTGAACCATTTTATTTTTTCGCCAAACTAAAAAAAATTACCTATTAGCCTCGGAAATCTTCAATTTTTATTGTTTTGCGTATAAAACATTTCATTCCTGCTCCGATTTCCCATGCACACGATATTATAATTAAAAAAAAATAGCCTTACGAATATAAACTAACAAAAAAAAATCATTATTATTCTTTTATTTTTACTTTGAGAATTTAAAACATCTTATTCGGCAAAATCGCCAGACATGGCAACCATGATCCTATTCACATTTTCAACAGGGTACAATGAGGTTCGCCTTGGTTCGGCTAAGTCACGTGAGGTGGAACAACCCTTCTCAAGCAATGTGCGACTCTGGAAAGCTCTTTTGATGGCTGTCGGACCTCGAGCAGGCATTGCCATAAAAATCACTCTCTTACAGGACTTCCCGCGGGAACGGGGTGGGAGCTTCTCTACGGAAGTTTTCAAGTTTTAAAGTGGACTATGATTTATTCTATATTATTTTACATATCTGTGCAAAATTTCAGGCTGATATGTCCATTTTTGTGGATTTGTATACAACTCAAATCCACAAACAAACAAACAAATAAACAAACAAACAAACAAACAAACAAACAAACAGAATTTCATTTTTATTTATAAGATAGATGCAGAAAAGCTGCTCAGAAAAATGCACAATTCTAACTGAATGAAAATTTAAAAACTTATACGCAGGTGTATTCATAACCCAAATAGCAGACGATTAAATTACTATAAATAGCGCCAAGCGTTAGAATCCTCCTCAAAATCGCACATCAACCCCTTTTATTTTTCGACCAATTAAAAAGTTGCACATTTATTTTCGGAAAATTTCCAAATTCTATTTTTCTTTTGAGTATAAATCATTTCATTCCCGCTCTGATTTCATATGCACACGATATTTTAATTTAAAAACAACCTTACAAATAATCTAATCAAAATAAAAAAAATCGTTATTCTTTTATTTTTAGTAAGTCTGAATCATTTAATGAACTGCCGAATGTGGCAACCTAGATAAGCTTAATATTCGCTTAATTCACTGTGGGGTTACAATAACGAAATGGCGGAAAGCAAAAATTAGCCTTTTGCGATACGTTTTTATCGATATTTCCTAAAATAGTTCGAATTTTGAAAAAATCGCTTCGAAATGTGTCGGGACCTGTCATGGAGAATTTCCGTTCAAAATTTGGTAGGTCTACGTTCACCCGTTTGCGAGCTACCGTTTGCGAGTCTCAAATAAAATCCAGTTTCAAATCTAAGCCTCGCCAAAGTGCCAACATACGCCATTTTGCAAGAGTTTTTCCAGGGAATCATTCGAAGCATTGACTTAGCAGCAATCAATATGGGAAATGGTTCGATCGCCAGGCAATTTTTGAAAAGTGGAATCCCTTAATACAGCCTCATTTTTTAAATTATCAACTATAACATGTGTTATTCATCGTTACTCCGATGTACTATATGCGAAGATTTCAATTATCTGAAATTTGGAGGAATTCCCCCAACTTAAATCAATGCATTCAATTGGCGAGAATGCTGAAGATAGATCGCTTGAAATCCCTTAATAACTGCATTATTTCTGCACGGATCATTAAAATTTAATGCTGTATTCTAATAAAACCTTTGCACTTGTTTTCAAAAATCCGTTTCCTTAAGCTCTCAGTAAATTGCTCCAAGCCGGAAACAGTGCAAACCGCTAGAACTCACTTTCTGGGCATTTGAGCCATTTTATTTTTTCGCCAAACTAAAAAATTTTAACATATTAGCCTCGGAAATCTTCAATTCTTATTGTTTTGCGTATAAAGCATTTCATTCCTGCTCCGATTTCCCATGCACACGATATTATAATTTAAAAAAAATACCTTATGAATGTAAACTAACAAAAAAAAAAATCATTATTATTCTTTTATTTTTACTTTGAGAATTTAAAACATTTTATTCGGCAAAATCGCCACACATGGCAACCACGATCCTTATTTCACACTTTTTTGACTACAGGGGTTACAATTACGGAAAGCTTTTTGCGTGGAGAACATAAAAAATCTCTTAAATTCCGGGAACGGGTGGACTTTCAAAGTTTTAAAGTGGACTATGATTTATTCTATATTATTTTACATATCTGTGCAAAATTTCAGGCTGATAGGTCCATTTTTGTGGATTTGTATACGAATCAAATCCACAAACAAACAAACAAACAATCAAACAAACAAACAAACAAACAAACAAACAAACAGAATTTCATTTTTATTTATAAGGAGGATTAGCCAAGAATTTTCTAAACATAGACAATCGTACTTGCATGTATACAAGATGCAATGATCCAACTTATAAAGATTATTTAAAACTATATCATAAGCTTATTTATTACTGGCAACTACAATTTATTACTGGCAACAAATCTACTATCTTACGGTACTAAATATAAACAGGGCCCGATTTATACCCCTGGGGGCCCCGGGCCAAAACTTCATATGGGGGCCCCCATACATCTTACCTTCTTCGAATACAAGAGTGATTTTATTTTATAGGCTGCTATGAGTTTATATACCTTTGACAGATATAAATAAGCAAAGCATTTTATGAATCTAATGAAAGACATTTTTTTTAAATGTTAGAATTCCACTAAACTAACTCCAAACATAAAACAATGAAAACTTTGCAAATAAACACTCATAGAATGATACCTTTTTTGCAGAAAAGGCGTTTTCGTACTGAAAATTTCAGTATATCCTCAGTCTAAAGGTTCACAATTTTAGGCTGAGGAGGTACTGAAATTTTCAGTACGAAAACGCGTTTCCTGCAAAAAAGGTATCATTTTATGAGTGTTTATTTACAAAGTCTTCACTGTTTTATCTTTTTAACACCAGTATTTTGAGTGTATTTACTGTAATCATATTTTGTTACGTTTACTGTAACTATATTTTGTTACATTTTACAGTATGTCAGGAAATATGAGCGAAATGTTAGATGTACAAAAAATTACTGCGTATTTTTTTCATTTTGGGGCCCCCCTAGAGTGGGGCACCGGGCCAATGCCCCGAATGCCCCGCCGTAAATCAGGCCCTGAATACAAATATACATTACTTATATTGCATACTAGCTGCTTAGCCCGGCGTTGACTGGTTGCATTAGGCGTTACGGCGCAACCTGACTTAAAAATTATCTGCTGCTCTCGGCTAATCAGCTAGTCCTGTTTACGGGAATGAAGCTTATTTTCACAACACTAATGCATAAAGTAAACATAAATTTTAAAGACATTGTTACTTATACTATAAAATTATTTGAACTCAGTACAATGCGGCCCAACCCTTTCTCATCTGTGATTTTAATTCTTAAACCCAGATTTAACCTGTTAGCTTCCACCGTTTCAAAGATTCAACACCGAAGATTTTCTTCTGTTCGCAGCATTGTTACCCAGATTGGTTTGGGTTTATCAGTGTCTAATGCAACTACTCTTGCGCTTTCGCAACGCAGGACGCCAGCGAAGCATTCATAGATTCATGTTACTAGGTACAGAAGGGTATATATCCGTTGTGTCTTTGCAACGATGGGGGGAACAAGTTAAATGCGGGTTCTATGGGAGGGTTTAACTCTATAACAATAGAATAAAATCAAATTGACATTTTTTCTTTTCCGAAGACGCTCACCGCTCAGGTACGCACTGCTAACAAACCAAAAACTTATAAATGGATTGCCCCATGCCACTGATTGACTGGGCTCTTCTTTCTGTAGAGGAACAATATAAAAGCTGCTGTGGGGTAACTGAATTGATTTAAAGTGTGCAAATTGATCATGAACAAGGTTAATGCCTGGGAAATAAAGAAATCATATTTCTGAATTTACTGTACTTAAACATGAATCAAATCAGTTCTATCGTTGGTGATAAATTTAATAATATATATAATATTTTTAAAAGGAATTTAGATGCAATTATTTATAATTTAATTATTGATTATATTTTCCAATTGAAGCATTTAATTATTGGAATATTTTTGTTACGGAAGAAGTATATATTAATTTACATAAGTTCATTATTAATAATAAAACATTTACGAGTATTATTAAAACTTCCATTAATCGAAGCGATTTTTTTTTTTTTTTTTGCGAAATTCGAATTAAAACATCTGTTGTTTATTGCCTTATATTTTGAAGCCAAAATGCGCCAAACACTACTGTTATTGTACAACTAAAAGTCAAAGCCCGTTGTGAATGAAGCAATTACAACGAGCGCTCTTCTGAAAACGTGAAAAACGTTTCTCATTCCAAAGATTTCGTTTTGTGTACATAGTTATTCTTATGGCCTCACCATAGCGCAGTGGTTATGCCACTGAAAATGGTAGATGGCCGAAGTGTGAAGGTCCCGGGTTCGGGTCCCATCGCGCGGCTGTCGATCTAACGGTCTGGAGTTTTGGTAAGTTTTCTCCAGATGTAACGTGAATACGCGTTAGAACCCCTTAGAGAGTCCTCCCACCAAGGCACCCCCCCTTGGCAGATCGCCCTTGTGTATCGTTACCATAGTCACACACAACCACAACCACTTAAGGCCAGCACTCATTCTGCGTTTTTGTTGTGCGTCTCCTAACAAGTCAATGCATTTTTCCCGCAGCAACTTTCCGTTGCGGGAGGAAAAGTCTGCTGCATATAATCTGTACTGACCGCTTGAAAACCGCAGAATGACAAATGACCAATTATCCTTTGTTGGGTGACACGTTCAACGCTGAAATTTGTCTGCATGGGTGCCGCCCCTGCACTGTATCCCCCCTTGTACAATGCCTTGACCATTAAAAAAAAAAAAAACCCGCTGCAGCGGAAAAACGCTGAATGAGGGCCAGCCTTTATTCTTATGTCCAAGCAGACGATTTCTTTGCTTGGCTCGATTTCCTCATATCAATACTGAATTTATTTGTGAGAAGAAAAATTAAACTGCGTAATCTAGAAAAACAATTTTAAAGCCTTTATAAATAGCGCAGTCTTATCTCTTTTCTTTTTGTAAAGGGTTTGCATGACGTAATTTTAAAATTTAAAAAATCTCCATTTCATGTAGTGCCTGAGGTATTTAACGCTAAAACGCGAACCTAAATGACAGCTTGATGCGGAAATAAGACATTTTGAAAGTGAGAACGGTCTAACTTTTCACTTTTTTGATACCGAATGACGCTGACATAGTAATTTTTTTTTTTGTGAAATAATTTTGGGTTTTTTTCTAGATTCCACTTCACTGGAATTAATTCGAATTACACATGTGAGGAAAATTTTCGTTTCCTACCGTGCGAAGAACGGGCACGCAGCTAGTTAATAATAAACCTAGGACCGAAGCTTAGAGCATACCAATTTTCAATATAAAGTGGAATTTATTTTTAACTCAATAATATATTTTGTACTTTAACTACTTAAGTATTGTTTTTTTTTTTTAATTTCTCTTGTAGTTTTTTTCATTCTATTTAAAATATAGAATAATGTGTGTGTGTGTGTGTGTGTATTATTCATACCTAATTACTCATTATTAATAGTCCTAAACTTATTGACAGTTTTTGAATAAACACAAAAATTAGACTAAACAGAAAGTCTACTTTTACTATCAAACTGCTTAGTTTTGCACTTCCAAGCGGGAAATTTATGAATATATTTAAATATTTATAAATATATGTTCTTGAAGGAATGTTAAATTTTTGGTACATTTTATCCAAGTAAAGAATTCTTCTGAACTTTGTTATGTCAAAGTCATGTTTCTGATCAAGTTTCCCTTGTTCTGACCTTCAAAATTAGATGTTGTTAAGTAGTCCAAATTTTCATGACTGTAACAAGACATATGCCAGTGGTCCACAAAAAGTAATTCGACGTAATTACGTAACAGTGAAAAATAATCAATATGAAACTGCAGTTGCTGGGTTATACTTAGAGGTATGCTGATGTTGATTTAGTGTTAATCATGAAAAGTGAAACGTAGTAGAAAAATTATTGAGATAAAAAATGTTTAAGAGAACAAATCTATAAACATAAAAATTATTTTAAAAATTTTAATACTCCTTTTGTAGCAGACCATGACTATTGGACGGACACTTGGTGCACGTGCCCTGGGCACAAATGCAGAAATAAGCCAAAAAATTGAGTTTAATACGATAGGGGCACAAAAATTGAGTCAGCTAAGGCAGTGGTGCGCAAACTATTTTCATCTGCGACCCCCTAATTTGTGTAAAATTTTGTCGCGACCCCTTATTTTGAGTAAAATTTTGTCGTGACACCTGGATAGACAATAGACATTTTGTTTAATTGAAAACGAAGTTACATTGAAATTCTTTCTGGGAGTTACTCTTACAGGGTGTTTTTAAAAGAGTGTCGTGACGTCATCGATTGGAATAACGCGTTTTTAAAACAGCGCACCAATCTTATAAACCACCATAAAAATGTTATAAAAGTTGTAACATCATAAAAATCAGTTAATGAATCAACACATAATTTTATGAAGCAATGCTTTATATATGCAAATGGATATAAATATTTTTTAATGAAAATTACTTTAAAGAAACTTTACATCATAAAAAGTCAATGTGAGTGCTTGCAAAGAGCTCATGATTGCTTCTATGTTCGGATCTGTATTGGAAATCGCAAGTCGTAAATTATCCTGTGAATCCAATCGAGATCGATGTTTTGTTTTAATGGAAAATAATTTTGAAGGTCACTATGTATGATCACTATGCATGATCAATTTGCAGATCACTATGCATGATAACGTGGTTTTGAAGGCCCGTGATAGCGATCGCGAATATCGCGCTCGTAAAATAATAATTGTCAGTCTCTTCTCTTGTATTATTTCAGTTCTTTGAAATGAATAATTGTAGATTTTTCATAAATTTGAATCTCTTTGAATTTGGTGACCCCCAAAAATTTTCTCGCGACCCCTCCGGGGGTCGCGACCCACGGTTTGAGCACCGCTGAGCTAAAGGACACAAAATCTGAAAAGTACCATGGCCACAAAAGTGTTATAGTGAAAGTCAGGCCCTGGTTTGTAGACATAAACTAGATATAAAAGGAATTAAAACATTTAAAAATAATTAGTAATAATGTAAAGGTGTTAGAGTTAGTTATTATTATTATTATTATTATTATTTTTATTTTTTTTTTTTTTGAGGAGGGGGTGCCTCAAAATTGAGTTGCATCTCGAGCCTCTCAAGAGCAAAATCCGCCACTGGGGTGAGAATAAAGGTATTCGCATTGATTCTGCGCTTTCTGGGGCCTGAGGGTAAAATTTCAAATGTTTTCTGTAAAGGTAAAATTCGCGAAACATTTCTTCCGGGGGAGGGATGAGTGCTGAGTGCCTGTCTGAGATGACCAGTCCCCCGCCCCCTACAAACACTTATATGGGTGTCATTTACGGGGGCCCTGTGAACAGCAACATGATCATTTTAGGGGGGGTCTGATCCCCCCCCCCCGAGTTCAAGTAATTTGGACCCCCCCTAAAAAAAATTTCTGGCTGCGCTACTGCCGAGCGATACATTTCTTTTCCTGTCTTCTGGATATCCACTGTTACATCCAGGTGCAAAGCAGTGACTCGCTCGACCTATATTCTATCAAAATAATTTATTTTATAAAAAAAATATAGCTCGTTCACAATCAAAACAACGCTAAATCCGTATTCAAGCGGTTCGCTGCGCCCCCTGCCGGTGAAAATGGATCCTGGTCCGTTTTCCCGCCTGATCGCTCATTCCCGATGACTCTCCTCTACGATGTCACTGAAAATGGTAAACGGCCACGGTTGCCAGATTTGGCTAATATTAGCCAATTTGGCCATTTTTGATCACGCTTGGCTAGAAAATTTTTAAAGAAAATAGCCAACCTGATTTTGGCTAATTTTTGGCTATTTTTATTGTGATTGCTAGAAACTGGTCCAATTTTAACTAATTTTTTTTCAGCATATTTGACTCGATAACTTTTTTGAAGAAATTGTCTAACTTTTTCAGCCTTAGCAGGAAGGAAAATTCAGTTACCTCAACTAACTCTAGCATTGAGACTGAGAGAGGAACATGGGGTCAGAGCTTTGAAAAGGATATTGATAGCTTAGGTGATAGTATTGTACCAGAATGCAAGGAAGCGATAATCGCAAGTAGACTGGGAACCATGCGTTCGAATTCTTTGTTTTTAAAGGAGGGGGAGTAGCCTAACCGCAAAGCGCTTATATACATAATCGTTCGAGCGACACTCCACTATTTAGCCAGTAGCGTAGCCAGGATTTTATTTCGTGGGGAGATGAGTAGAAAATTTTAAGCTAAGTAAGAGTATTCAAGAACAATAAGTTCATTTAGTTCACCAAAAAAGAGAGGGGGTAAATTTTGGGGAAAGGGGGCCAGCGGCGTAGCCAGGATTTCTTTTCGAGGGAAGGGGTGCAAAATTTTCTCATCTATATATCAATTGCAGTAAAATAAATGGGAAAATGCCCTTACCCGTGTCTGTCTCCAGGGGTCGATTCAGGAATTTTTTCTAGGGTCCCATTTAGCAAAAATTGCTTATTTTTATGAATTTTCATATCAATTTTAACGAAAGCCAGTTTTTTTGTTAAAATGATTTATAAAACACATTAAAATGTAGGGTAAAATGTCAATGAAGGGCTGTTTTAATCGATTGCAATTTTGTGAAGGGGTTGCAAAACGGACTTTGTTTTCATCTGCATCGACTCCATCCTACTCTCCCTAGTTTCGGGATGGAGCAGGGCCCGATTATGACAAACCGGGACCTGAGGCAGAAGTCTGAATGGGATGCTCCCTACATGTTGATACTGTGTGTGACAACTACTTTTATGTTTTTTGTGTGCGCATATGAATCTTTGTCTGATTAAATGTATCCAACATGAAGCATGCTAATATTAGATAAATAAGAATGCTTACAGGCCCTGAATTATCTCAGGGGTATATGCCCCAGGTCCCCAATTTTGAGGCGCCCCTAAATAATTACAGTATGTGAATTTAGTTTAAGGTTTTTTTCCCAATGTAGTAAATGCTTAATTTTTTCAATTATGAATTTACAAAATGCAAAAATCTTTTTTTTTTCTTCTTAATTCCCCCTTTCCATAAGAAAAATCACAGGAGACAGTGGTGGGAAAAACTACTTTTTTTTTGTAGCGCGCTACAACTACCGCTACTTTTCGAAAAATGTAGTTAACTACAACTACAACTACTTTTTGACAAATGTAGTTAGCTACACTACTTTTGAAATGTAGTCGCTACTTCGCTACTTTTTCGCTACTTTTAGGAGACAAATTTTGCTAACAGATTCAATTTGCATTACATTCATATTTAAGGATATTTATATCCTAATTAGAGAAAACTATCGATATCTAAAGCCTTGGTTTTCTACTCGCGTCCAGCGTGATTAATGACCTTAGCGGGTGTCTCTCGCGTCCAAAGAACGAAAGGTGGTTTCCTTGTAGCGTTGAGCGCCGCAGATTTGGTGGACGCACGGAAGACCCCGGGCACCTTTTCGCCTTTAATTAGAAAAAAACTATTGCTCTAATAAACAACTACCAGGCGAGTATTTGAGCAGGGGGAGGCGGGCCCCCTCCGAAAATGTAAAGCAATTATTAAAAAGGAGCTATTTTGAAACATTTCTTTTAACTTTAGAACAATAAAGTTTAAAATACCGAATCGTCCCCCTCCCCCCGAAATGGAAGCCTAGCCTATATATACGCTACTGGCAACTACTGCTAATTATTGAAGTATTTCTGAAACTAATTAAGTTTTAATACCTCTATGATAAAAATAAATTGGGAAAGTGAGCTCTGAAAGCATGAGAAAAATCATGAGAACTAAAAAAGTTTTTAAAAATATAATAAAATGGATGTCTGAACGGGAAAAAAAGGCCCGTTTTGAGACCCCTTTCATGTTGTACAAACATTCTAGTTTCTTGAGCACAAATCAAAATTAATGAGTATAAAGGTCTTTTTTCATGACTTACCAAATTAGTGATTTATGACGAATGACCCGTGTGAACCATGTAATATTGTATAATTGTTTTAATTGAAAACATCACATATGATATGCATATTATAAAATAATGAAAACAATTACTAATTAAATTCATGATATATCTATTTAAAACATTGCATTAAAAAAATCCTCTATATATGTTAAAGAAATTTTAAAAGTTATTATCATCAACACAACTTTTTCTTTGTGTTAGGTATAAAAGAATTTTATAGAATTATATTGTTATTTTAAGGCTAAGAGAGAGATAAGTCTAAGGATTTTACAAGCTATTAATTATTAATAGAAATTCTCATATTTTCGTATTAAATTCTGAAAATTATTACACAAAAAACCTAATAATTTAAATATAATAGACACTTTAAAATTTTAACGAAAGGAAGCAGAATTTCAACATATTCACGGAAGACTGCCATGCCTCTAGTATAAAATAAAAACCACATAAATTTATTCAAAAACATGTTTATTAAATTTTAACAAGAGCTGGATCTCAAAATTGTTATCCGCCAAACATGATCGTCGAGGAGAAAATACGTCCGATGCAATCGAAAACAATCTTTGTACAGATGCACTGGACGGCACGCCAGTGTTAGGCCGATGCTGCGCCCGGGTACAGTTGACCTTCCTTGCTCCCCCGTAGCCAGGGACGGCCCGACACGGTAAGCAAGGCATCGGAGCGCCATATTCGAACTAAAAAACTAAGGAAAACTTAATCTGGAGCATAACACGGGGCTTCTTTACTTTTGCAGGGAGGCTCCACGTACCCTAGATCAGCTTTTGCACCTAGCTACGCCACACATTTAGCTATAAAAGCTTTCAGGGGTTAAAATGAGGCTTTCAACTTCAATAATATACGGACTGTCAAATATGCATGGTGCTCTGAAACTCATTGGCAAAAAGTTAAAGAGTGGTAAAGGTAAATAAGACGGTTATGAATCACGTAACAATGTAGGGTTTGATAAGTCGTCCTCGAGTACCTGTTAATAATTTATTTTTTCACAGAAAGTTCACTAAAATTCACTATTAACATGATTGATTACTACTGTACATTGACTAAAAGATTTATTATTAAACAATTATTAACAGGTAAATGAAACCATTTCCGACATCCACAGTGCTATTATTCTGAACAGCGTTGGTAGAGATGGCGCCCGGTGCGGTCGCACCGTTCGCTCTACCTTAGGACCGGATCTGAAAACTCTCACTACAAACGAAGAACACTGTAACCGAGGTCAGCAATATTTTTAGCCCCTGAAATAATATCTTGGATGCATATGCTTATACCTTTTGTCCCTTTTCAACAAACTCAAAAAAGATAAGGTTATCAACTCGTCAAAAAAAAAAAAAAAAAAAAAAAAAATGTGTACAATTTCTAGATATTTACTTTCTTTTTTTTCAGTTTCAGGTTCCACGAAAAATGTACTAATCAGTTTTTACACTTCTTTGAGACAAAAAACATTCCTAGTTGTAGAACATAATCACGTGATTAATTAATGTTTGAAAAGCTACAATACTGCAGAACTGTCATTACTCTTGTGGAAGTTGAACACACCACCAGGACACAAGGATAATAAAGAGTGCCCAAACTCAAAAAAGTGCACTATAACGTCGAAAAATGACCAAACCTTAATATAAATAAACTTAGTAAAACTAAGCATAAATAAAATTGTTGTTCAATGCATCGATCATAAGGAGGAGGCAAAGAGAAAATTAAAAATGTCGGTGATTCTTCCAGAAGCGGTCTCGATGCTTTCAAGAAAATTCCTGTGAGAAAACCGTAAGTTTTTCTCACGCTTCGTAGTTTTCCGTAGATGGTGAGTGAGAGGAAAGGGGGGGGGGTCGCTAATTGCGAGGACTGACTATATATCATGTCAGATTTGAAAGGATATCGCCTAAAAGGAAGTTCACGGAATACTGGACACTGAATGATTGGCAATCATCCTGGCAAGTGGACACTACACTGTATTTATGGGTGCAATAAAAAAAAAGATCAAAGAAAATTAATGATGTTACAAAAGCATACAATTTACAGATATGTAAAATTCCTTTTCGAAAGCAAAAAATACTCATTTTTATGTTGATTTATGTTGCAAACACGCAATAGCAGTCAAAAATATGCAGACCCTGATCAGACATAGAAGGGGCCCCGGGGCAAAAAAAAAAGGTTGTTTTGGGCCCCTATACTATTACAGACATTTTAACTTATTTGTGATTGTTTTCTATTTTCCCAGCATAAAAATGAAACATTTCAAAATAATTCTAAAATTAAATTAAAAATTACCCATGTATTTATACTCATTTAGAACAAGACTATGCATTTAAAATTGATTTTAATATTTTTTTAATCCATTTGTATTATTAGCGTATGTGTGCGCTGAGTTCCACCTGCCAGAAAATTTTCTTTTCTTCATCATAATATTTAAAAAAATGCTAACTAATGGATATTTTGTGATAAGTACATATGGCCATTAATTTTCAATAACGCCTTTAATTTCTATTTTATTGATCTAGTCTTAGAAACCATTATCATTGTGTTAGAAAGAAGAACAGAAAATAAGTCTCGAAGCCTTTTTATTGTTACCCAATTATGATATAGATAAAGGAAATTTAGCTTAATAAAAATTATTATTGCAGCATATATAAATTTAATATACAATAAATGGAGAGATTTGCGAGGCCTTTATTTTTCAGGGGCTCACGGGCCCACACGCACGTGTGATAATGAGACTCTCGAGGCCCCATCAAAATAACCTCTGTTCAACTTTGGACCTCTCTTTCCTTCCTTTTTTGTCCTCTTTATGGCAGATTGGTGATTCTACAAATAATACTGAGAACGATAAAAAGAAAAAAGATGCACAATGTCAGGCTTCCGCTTCAGACAAAGCAAACCCCCTCCCCCCCCCTCGTGTGCGTGTGTCCCCTGCATGAAGGGGGGGCGGCGGGGGAGAGATTGGGTGTCTTTCAAGCATCAGTTTCAGTTATGCTTGGAGTCAGAAGAGAGAGAAATTGCACCACGGGATCAATCGCCGGAAATGATGACACGGCAAAAGTAGCTTCCAAAGTTCGCTACAAACTACTGTTTTTTTGTAGCGCGCTACACGCTACACTACTTTTTTAAAAAAGTAGCGCGCTACACTACAAACTACAAAAAAAAGTAGCGGCTACTGTAGTTTTGCTACAAGTAGCGCGCTACTCCCCAGCCCTGACAGGAGATTAAAGATTTCTGCAAAAAGAAGTGGTATATGAATCTTTGTCTTGATTAAATGTATCCAACATGAAGTATATTGATATCAGATAAACGAGAATGCCTATGAACATTATAACATTATAAACATATGGAATATGAACATTTTATATAAAAAGGTTTTTTGAGAATGTCGCCCCCCCCCTTATGTAAGAAAACATGTCCATACTCTATTCCAATTTCAAATTCTGCAAAACTTAATTAAAAATCCGAAAGGTGGCGCTGCAATCGCCGGTTTGGCTATTTTTGGCTAATTTTCAGAAGCCATTTGGCTATTTTCATAAATTTCGATCTGGCAACCCTGTAAACGGCCGAAGTGTGAAGGTCTTTGCATCGGGTCCCATCGCACGGCTCTCGACGTAACCTTGCGGAGTTTTTCGTGGTTTTCTTCGAAACTAGCTTAAATACGGGTTAGGACCCCTTAGAAAGACCACCACGGTGGGTATCCTCCCTTGTGCTGTCCTGACGTGGGTTTATAAGCGGGTTTTAAGTCAAGCACACAAATCCGAAATACATGTTACATCATAAACAAACAAACCACATGGTATTGCTTGCCTCTTCATTGAAAACTTGTATTATGGGGTTTTATTACTTTTAAGAGCATTTAGTTCTGTCGATATTCTAATAATCGTCTTTTCAAAATAATCGGATTTTCATGAGTTACGGTACTTAAGACCATAGATTACATCCGATCATCACGAGATGCAACTGAATGAACCATGTTTATTGTCACGAATTAAGATTTTTTTTATTTTGCATTAAGATAATTTCCATTTCTTTTTCTTTATTTAAGAGGACTTTGTAAAAAATGTGCGATATGGAAGACATGTCTGCAGAGTGCACCCATACCGATAATATACAACCGTGTACCGGCCTATCGGAATTGAAAAAGGAACCTGATAATCTGAGGAAAGAACTCTCAAACATGAAATTAGAATCAAAACTTAAAACTGAAGACTTTTGCCCGAAACGCAAGAAGACTACGAAAAACACAAAACCAGAGAGAAGCCGTAGCGGCCGGATGATCAAGCGGAAAAAGTTTAGCTCTGAAAGTGAATTTTCTGAATGCAGTGATCTAGAAATAATTAATCAGGGAAAAGACAAATATTCCACAGTCAAGGGTAATGTAAAAAGCGGAACATCTGAAAGCGATACCGAAGATAGGGAGTTTCGTCCGTCCGAGCGGGAATCTTCTGATTTTGACATGAAAGAAGAATTATCCCAAAAAATCGATAAAAAAACACCAACAAATAAGAAATCTTTAAGAACTAATGGAACAAATATCAAGAATAAATCTAAAGAACTAAAGCAAACTCAGCAGTCAAGTAAAAGTCAGAATGAATCGAACAAGCAGGTGGAAAAAGCTGTAGATCATGAGGATGTAGTTTCAAAATTAAATAACTTCATGAATCAAACAACAGATATGACATTCAGCAACTTTGGGATTCAAGTTTCTTTAAACGCAGTAAATGAAATAAAGCCAGATGTGTTGACAACTCTACGACATTGCCAAAGATACTCAAAAAATGAATTTGTACGTCACAAAGCTAAACACCTCTACAACAAATTTAAGAACAATTTTCTAGACCTTGAGAAAATTTGCTCGAGTATGTGTGCAGAAACAGATGGAACTTCAGAATCCATTGCATCTGATTTCAAACTTGATGATATGGTAAAATTTTCTTATATTTGTTAACTTGAGTTTATCTTCTTTTGTTCACAGAGTCATTGTGGAGACTTTTTTTCGAACAGCTTTAGTAATAGGTATTTTAGTGATTTTTTGACTCCAAGTTTGCATTGCTGATGCCAAATTATAACCAATAACACTGGTTTCTGAGATGTTTGAAGATACTCCCACAGTGTTACTCCATGAATAAAAATTGCAATGTAAAATTATTTGTTTACATCTGAAATATATGATGGATTACAGGAATTTGCAGATTAGAGGAAGTGTACTGTAATATATAGCAATTTAAAGAATATTGAATTGGCCGAACATTTGGTAGGGCAAATATTGCTACATATTCCACCGAATAATTTTAGAACAACTACAACAAAAAAATTAACATACATTTTTAAATGCATTTAACAAAGAATATTGTTTAGTTTGTACTACTTCAGTATGTTAATTCAGGCGTGTAGCCAGGAAAATTTTTAAGGGGGGGGATCAGAGCCTGATTATGACCAACTGGGGCCGCGAGCATTGATGAATTTGGTGGGGCCCCCATCATGAAATTTGTTTTATTTTTCATAAAATTTTGATATAAAAAAAATACTTCAGAAAAACATTTGATGTTGGGGGCCCTGATCAAAGACCCGATTTGCCCATGCGATAATAAGGCTCTGGGAGGGGGGATATGAGCTTATATGTGTATAAATAGAGGGAATTTCTGCATGACATTAATCTTGTGATCACTAATCCAAAATTTCAGGGGGGGGATATATCCCGATATCCCCCCCCCCGGGCTACGCCTCTGTGTTAATTTATATTATAAAGTACCTAAGCTGCATGAGACATAATTATAATTCCCACATGTGTATAATTCGAATGCTTGGTCAAATTTTAGGGTCAGTGCAAGCAACAAACAAAATGTTTCAGAAGACTGTGTGAAATGGACTCCAAATAGTTTTTCTTAAGGGGTGGGGATGTTTTCAGGTTCTCAATTACTAACACAATTTGAAAAAGTTGCTAAATATGTTTTGCACAAGGGCTGTAAAACCCAAACTGTAATGTGATTATGCATGGTTACCAGATTAATCATATTGTTTACTATAGCATATTTATTAAATTATGAATATCTCTAAATATGATTATGCTGTTGTATATAAATGTAAAAAAAAAATGTCTTTTTTATGACCAATGGTTTTTAAAGTTTTACAGAAAATATACGGTTGAGTGTTTTTAAGCTCCTACAAATATTATAAAATGAATTTACTTAGTCTATTTAATATTTAATTAGAAATTTGAAAAGCGACATCTCAGTTACAATTAAAATGAACTTTAAAAGATTTAATATTCGATATTTGGCCTAAGCTATTGGCCAAATGTTCAGTATTTGGCCAAATCACTATTCGTTCCATCTCTAATAATATATACTAAATCATATTATTTTAGTATATATAGTAAATGCATCCATTTTTGCCTTTTTTCCACCCAAATATTTGCTACTGTCCTGGGAAAAATACCAAAAATTTTTGGTAAAATTTTGCCAGAAAGTTGCCAAACCTTACGTTTTAGATGAAAAAATATAAGTCAAAAATTGCAAAGGCTGTCCAGTATTGGCATGGGGGATGAAAGCATGTTTTAAACGGTTGCCAGTAGTGGCTTCAGCAAGGGTGGCTCCAGGAAGGGCCCATGGGCTATAGTCCCCTCTGTACTTTTTGTTTTAGAGCGCCAGATTTGTATACTTCATAATTCCACACATTCAATTTTGAACAGTTTAGAGACTATCTAAAAAGTTTGATGCCCCCCCCCCTCCAAAAATTCAGCCTGTAGCTGTCCTTGGGCTTGAGTAATATAATAATACAGTAGAACCCCGATTCATCGTTTTTCAAGGGGTGCGTAGGAAAGAACGATGAATGCGGGAAAACGACAAATGCGGGTTCAAGTCAAAATACGAAGAAAGCAAATATGCGTGCATGCAATGACTGTATAACAAACACTAATTTGTTACAAATCAAATAAATCGAAGATGAAAATTAGGTGATGCTTATTTGCAAAAAAATCAGGATTTTATGTTGGGTTTTCCGTCATTTTTAAAATTAAACAGTAAATTTTCACGATTTGCAATACTTTTCTCGACCTTTTCTGTGATTTTATGTTTGTATAAAAATGTTCATAGTTTCAAATACCGTTATTGCTTCAAACTTCATACTAGTGTAATCTCTTCCTCAGTGGCAAGAATATTATCCTCTGATTCGCCATTATTTTCATTTTTTGCATTATCACACTTTCTTCCATGTTTAGGATACCACATGCCTCAAATTCTTGATGAATGGAAAAAAAATTATTTAATTTCATGCTATACACAACCTCTTCATCATCAGACCAAAAATTCAAACCAAGAAACAATTACAGTCTGTATGCCATTTTAATCCACTTAACCTTCGATTTCATTTTAGCCAGCAGAAAAATTTTACGAAGATGAACGCGGGAAAGTCAATTTATGACGAACGATATATGCGGGTTTCTTTAACATTATTCAAATACAATTTGTGCAGGGATCACAGAAATAAAACGATCAATACGGGAAAACGATGAATGCGGGAACGATAGATCGGGGTTTCACTGTATCTAGAAAGTTGCCAAGGTTGGTCACATCAGGCAATTTATCGCAAAGTTTAGTGCCAAAAAGTTCCAAAAGTGAATCAATCTAGCAATATCTTCTATGTTCGATGAGAAATGCCAAACCCTAGTATATTTTACAGTGGAAAAATTATTTTTCTTTAAAAAAAATTAATCATACTTATAAATTTTGAAATCTTTGTTATTTGAGTCGCATGTCCAACAATATAAATGGTTTGGTAAAAGTGGATAATCGAATGATTTTTCAGTATCACTAATTGTCATTTGGTCAATGTGATAAATGATTGAATATTATCAAATTAAACTTTTTTTTTATTATTACCAAAAAACCACTGGTATAATTTTCAGTCTCCGCTACAGTGGTGGTTGGTTGAACTCATTATTTTTAAGCGAAATTTTTGAAGGGGCTCCTCGCAATACTCTCCTCCCCCATATAGTGGTCCTTTACTAATCTATCAAAACATCAGTAGGTCTGAACACCTTTAAAGGTTTTTTTTTTTTTCTAGGTGGCTACTAGCTATTTAAATCGCTGAGAACAAGCACTTAGCTAGTACAGTCTATTATAATTGGACAGTGTAATGATGTATATAATTTTCATTGCTTGATTAATAATATTGCTAACCAAGCTAAAATATAAATTTATGCTTTTAAGAATGTATTTAAATGTTTTTTGTATAGTCTGTTATTTTTTAAAGTCACATTATTTTCCATGGTAATCTCAAATTTTAACCCCAGCAGTCTTAAAATTTAGCCCAGTTTTTCTTCTCTGGAACTTAATTTCTATTTAGAATTTGTTTTATATATTAATGTGAATTTATATATTTTGTTTTCTTTTTTAGAATTCAGAACTACCTCAATATGCAAATGAAACGGGAGATGAACTTCAAGACCTCGAAAAAATTAACTTATTAACTTTTAACAGTGTACAACAAAATGAGAATAAAAAGACTAGTAATAAAAAACCAAAAAAAGGAAATTCGGTAGCTGTTAACCATCGCAAAAACATCAATGAAAGAATTAAAAATGAAAAATGGGGGAAAAACATCTCTAATTCCAAAGTTATCGGGGATGCTATTGATTTACTGTCAAGTAACTTGGCTATGATGAGATCTTTAGAAATTAAGAAAGAATCTATGGAAGATGCTTTTGGAAATTTTGTTGCTCATCAACTTAAATCGATTTCAGATCCTGTTTTAAAAGACAGAATTATGTCTCGAATAATGTCTTTGATAATGGAAGAAAAATATGAATAAAATTAGTTTGAGTAAGATGACTCAGATGTATTATTTTACATGCAAGACATTATAAACATCATTTTCCATCATGTATTGCTTTTTTTTCCCTCCTTAAAGTTATACTTTTAATTTGTCTTATTGCCTCACTAGTGTTTGTGTATCTTTAACTGGAATGATAACTGGTCTAAGATCTCAAGTGCTTGAACCACCAGGAGATCAAATTGGCTGTTATGAGCATTTTGTGACCTCCTTGGTTGTAACATAATGGGTTAGTTTCTCCTTTAAAAAAAAAAAAAAAAAAAAAAATCAGTATTATGTCACATACCTTCAGACCTATCTGTATCAAAGAGTATACTAAGAATATATAAATGGATGTTTCAAAATAGATACTATAGTCATTATTTCATAAACTGTTGAGTGATCAAAACATACTTTTAATTAGAAAAATTACCCAAATAATGAGCAGGCATTGCCCTGGCCTTTTTAAATTTTTGTAAAATTGAATTTTGCTGGACACCATTAAGAAGAGCAATCCCCAGTATTTTAGCCAAAACATATTTTCTTTTGTTAAACTAATTTTATTTTTGCAATTTACAAAATTGACAATCAACCATGCAACCCCTGAAGAGTATCTTTCAGACATGGCAATTTTTCTTCAACAGGCTGTATACATATTAAAATACAAAATTTAATTTTTATACAGTTCCTCCTTTGCTATCACTTATTTTTGCTACTACTACTTTTTGTCTAAGAAGGTAAATAAAAAAACATACTATGTTGGAATGGAATAGTTTTCGAGATGTAACAAGTTATACAAATTTTAGCATTTGTCACTAAAATACTAAGTGGATGTCCGAAAATGGGAAAAATGTTTCTTTTCAAATGACATTTTTTGTTAGTGATTATACAACTGCTACATTTGACTTTCAGAAAGCCTATTTTAGCTATATTACTACTTGTAATATATGTGGGACAATTTATAGTGAAAGTTAACCTACACCATTTTCTTTGTCATTGTCTGTTACCTTTTTTCTGGTAGTATGATGTAATTGGTGGATGATTCCTAAAAGAG
The DNA here is from genome assembly GCA_038373885.1 of Cheiracanthium punctorium. Classification (NCBI taxonomy): domain Eukaryota; kingdom Metazoa; phylum Arthropoda; class Arachnida; order Araneae; family Cheiracanthiidae; genus Cheiracanthium; species Cheiracanthium punctorium. The sequence continues at coordinate 139,335 of JAWZYV010012571.1, read as the reverse complement.
AGAATTATCCATAATTTCATAATGCAGGATTTACCAGTTCAGATAAAGTTGAATTTGTAAATTTCACTAGTTTGGATGCATTTAACTGCCATTCTTCAACAAAGAGATCATTATGTAACTTTTATTAATTTATTGTTTTAATCTTTAAAAAAAAAAAAGGGTTTTTTTTTTGTGTCCCAAAACAGATGCTAACAAACACCTTAGGTAAAGTAGTATAAGTATTATTTTTAAATTTAAATATCTGGAAAGCTATTCGACTCAGAGACATTGGATTTTTTAAATTTAGCATCTTTGAGACTGAGCAATATTTTGCTGTATATAAGTAGTGATAGGAGGGACAGTATGAAAATTTAATTTTGTATTTTAACATATGTATGGTGAAAAAACACTCAAAATACTGGTGTTAAACGATAAAGTAATTAAAAAACTTTGTAAAAAACACACATAAGAAGTAAAAGGAAAGAGGATACGCGTTTCGTTCAAAAATTGTTTTGAACTTCTTCAGTCCAAGCCCTTCGTCGTAAAGAACACAGGGAACTCTTTGAAAAAATATTCTGGCTGAAAGAATATTTCGGTCATAGTTTAAGCAATAATCGCTACAAGATCTATTTTAAATCAACCAGTATAAATTTTTAGTGCTGAAGTGCAATTTTTAAGCCACATTTTAACTTCCTTGTATGAAGTAAAAAACAGTATAGTGATGGTGAAAAGTTTTGATTTGCAGATTTTGATTATTTCTAAATTTATTTTGAAGAATTTTTGCAAGATGTCTCAATATATGCATGCATGCATGCTTACATATATGAATGTTCAATCCATTTTAACTCATCGCAATTCCATCAATAGTTTGTTTCGGACATCTGTACATATGTATGTTCTAGGATGGACAAAAAATACTTTTTCTTAGTTTTCAAAATGCTATAGTGCAGAAAACTTGTGCCCATGGCAGATAAGTGAAATTAAAAAAAATAATTTTGTTAATTTAAATGTGGCAATAGCGCATCGACCTTAAAGTTTAAAAAAAAAAAAAAAAAATGCAATTTTTCTAAAAAATAGAAAGCACTCAAATAATTTCTGTAACTTGTAGCTATAGGCTTACTTCAATTAAAAAAAAAGGAAAAATAAATCAATGAAAAAAAATGAGTATTGCAAATAATTAGTAGCACGTTACACTTAAAAAAAAAAAAAAAAAACCCACATATTTTACAAAAATTCACAAATTTCCATCAAAACAAAAAGTTTTTTCTCATTATGTGAAAACATTTCATAATAAAATGTATTGCCTTTCTTTTTCCTGTCTTCAATAATACTATACTATATTATATAGTAAAATACATAATATAATAGCCAATATATTATTATATAGTATTATTCTATGTTTTGCCCTCCTCTGGGTCTGCTGTAAAAATTACCAATAACACACTTTTTTGTTTGGATAAAGCTGGATTTTCATTTTATAAACTTGTTACTAATAGTGGGTAGAAAATCAAAAAACAACTTGACAGACCCCTACAATGGAGTGTGTATCTTACATTTTAAAGAATTTACATTTTGGCATTTGTTTAAGTATCTGTATGGTGAGACGGCTGGTCCAAAATCATTGAGTGGTTCAATTGGCACACAGCTCAGTAAATGCAAAAAACTTCCAGTAGTAATTTTGAAAGTATTGATTTTGAGATTCCAGGAAACTGACTGAGAACTTTTAAGCAAAGATCAACAATACCTACTGGAAATAAGCTTTGCTATAAAATTAGATAGTTGTCCTGAAGATATATTGGTTCGTGAACCTGGCCCACTTTCTCATGCAAGATGGTTAACAACAGCAGAGTTCTCTGATTGTATTTAAGTATTGAAACCCCAACAGATGAACACAAGACCTTAATTTCTTTTATTCTTAAGTAACACCAGTCTGCGTGGTTTCACATCAAGAAAATTAAATATTGCAAAAGTGGACCAGAGCTTGAAATTGAAGTTATAAAATCACCATGATTTCTCCCAGAAAACTTGCTAAAATTTTTTTAACCAATTATTGAGAGAAATGCATCCCCCCCCCCATAAAACTTGTGGGGTGTCATGGATGGATTTTGTGTATGACAGTCGATAAAAGAGATCATGTAAGAAATGTAAGAAACTTTCCTCAGTTTTCTTCAGCAAGTTTGCAAAATCAGTTATATAAAATTAGATCTTTTAAATTTTATTGTTATAAGCTATCTTTATATAATTTTTAGATTGGAGTAGTTTACCCCCTATGCATTTTGCTTTCAGAGGAATTATAAAAGCTAGAAACTTAGCTTCTAAAGAAAACCAATCAAGCATTTTCAAACACCCAAAATCAATTTCCAAGCTACAGACTACATTGAAATGACTCACTAGAACATTACTACACTTTCACCTTTGCTGTGAAGATTTACCAATGAAGAGATTTCGTCTAAGGTCCAATAAGGTGGAACAGAGGCTGAGTGGAACTTTGATAGCTTCCCCTGTCACACACAATCCGTAGAACAATGTGTCAGGCTAAAAACTGAGGCATCACTAAAAGTCAAGGGTTCTAATTCTAGAGATGAATTTATAAGGACTACACTTCTTTCAAGGTCTTCAATGCCAAGTTTTTCAATCGAATCTTATTTCAAATTACCAAAACAAACTAAAGGCAAGTAAAAGACTATATTTAATTGCAAATTGAATTTTTGAAGAACCAGGAAAAACTTCAGCTTCTCCCAATAAAATATCTCAAATCTTTATAAGTGATAAGCTAATAATAATTTGTATATTTATCTTTATTCTACTAAAATATTACTACAGCTACTAGAGATGAGACGGGCTCAGCCCGAGCCCGAGGGCTCGGGCTCTGTAATTCACGATTGCGTTCGGGCTCGGGCTCGTGAAAAATTTCTCCTTTGTTGAACATACTCCTTGAAACAGATTTTAAAAAGTGATTCATGGGATAAATAGACGTACTTATTTAAAAAAAATAGTGGCACGGGGGACTAGAAGGTGTGCGAAGCTCCAAAATTTATTGTATCCTATTAATGAAGTAGTTGATTTTATTTGTCTTTAGCTGAAATTTCGGGCTCGGGCTCCAACTTTAATAATATTGATCGGGCTCGGGCGGGCTCGGATTAAAAGTCCTCGGGCTTGGGCTTCAAAAAATGAGCCCGAACTCATCTCTAACAGCTACCAGACATGCAAGTCTCGGGATTTTCGCCTGAGTCTCAGTCTTTTTCATTCTGTTTTGGGCCTCAGTCTTTTTCTTCATTTTCTCAGGCTTTTTAAGAGTCTCTCTATTCTAAAAATAAGTAAAGGCCGCTGGCGCTGTCAAAGCTTGTCAGCTTATCTCCTCCTAAACCGTGGGGATTTGAGTTTCGACTAAGGTGCCCACAGATTCGAAAAATTCCGAGGAACCTGCTAAGCTGAGTTAAATTTCGAAAATCGAATTATTTTAGAAGATATTAATAAAAAACTGAAAAAATAAACAGAATGGTTGCCAGATTTGGCATAAAATTCTTCATTCCTTTGCAACAAAGAGTTTCCAAGTACTATCTAGAATCGCATGAAATTTAAAAACATGAGTTAGAATTACGCCCATTTTACGCCAAAATAAAAACTATCTTTCTTCTATATTAATAAAACAATGTGTAAACTGTTAGTTAGTTTGTTTGAATGTGTCTCGTGGTGATCGTAGACCTACCAAATTTTGTACGGAAATTTTCCATGACAGTTCCCAACACACCTCAAAGCGATTTTTTTAAAAATTTGAATTATTTTAAGAGATATCGATAAAAAACGTATCGCAAAAGGCTAATTTTTCCTTTCCGCCATTTCGTAATTGTAACCCCACAGTGGGAAAAAAAAGCGACATTTAAGCTTATCTAGGTTGCCATATTTGGCAGGTTTATTAAATGATTCAGACTCTTGAAGTAAAAATAAAAGAATAACGATTTTTTTTTTGTCTAGATTATTTGTAAGGCTGTTTTTAAATTAAAATATCGTGTGCATGGGAAATCAGAGCAGGAATGAAATGTTTTATACTCAAAAGCAAAATATTTAGAAATTTTCTGAGACTAAAATGTGCAACTTTTTAATTTGGCTAAAAGTTAAACGGTTTTGTGCGATTTTGAGGAGATGATTCTAATGCTTGGCGCAATTTATCGTAATTTATCGTCTGCTGAATACACCTGAGAATAAGGTTTTGAAATTTTCATTCAGTTGGAATTGTGCATTTTTCTCCATCTATTAATGACTATGTCATTTTATCTCTCACCCCCTTTATTGAAAATTGTATGAAAAACGTGTCCCAAAAATGCAACATAAAAGTAAGCCACATAATTTTACATATATTTAAATACCATTAGTTCACAACAGCTTTAATCTATTGTTACACTATTTCGTAAGCTACAGAATATGCTTCACATGTATTTTTTACATATATTTAAATACTATTAGTTCACAACAGCTTTAATCTATTGTTACAATATTTTGTAAGCTGTAGAATAGGCATCACCTGTTTTTTTCTATAAATAGGTTACAATAATATGAAATAAGTAACTCAAAATGTGTTACACAAAGTTGACAATTTTCAAATAGTAAGTTCGCTTAGACAACAGGAGTTTAGAATTAGCGATTATTCGTTTTTCTAAAACAGAATAACTAATATCTTGAAAATGAAAAATAATTAAAATGCAGATTATTTTAAAGCCGGTTCGGTCCAGCTGGATCATTTGCTACCAGTAGAAATATTTGGCAGTGTTAACTATGCCATTATAGCAGTTATAGTACACTTTGGATATTTGCTAGCGCGACGAGATGGTATAATTCGTGGTGCTAAGTACGCCAATCTGCAAACAATTATATAAATGAAAATATGAATAACGGTTTTCCAGTAACCTTAAATGAAGAGTAATTATAGGTTGTGAGCATGTGTAAATCACCAAATAATGAAAAGTCGCCATTGGTGGCAAGCTATCCTATCTGTTCCGTAGCTTTTATTAACTTTACATGTACACAAGTCGCCAAATAATGAAAAATCGCCATGGGTGGTAAATTTGCAAGGTGTCCAATAGGTTTTACATTATTAAAAATACAGCTGAAACAGATTTTCTGATTTTATTATGCTTTAGCTCCTAATTAATATAACTTTTGAATGGCAATACTAAATATCATTGTGTTTCTGAGTGCAAATAATTTTTCCAGTGATTATAAGTGGAGTCCGCACTCCAGGTGGAGTATAGCTCAGGACCCGTACAACACGGATTCCCATAACAAAATATCTTCCGTGTTATGAGGGGGAGGGGGTCTACTGTAGTGTGAAGTTTAAATTTTTATGTATCGATGAACATGCAAGAACCATGAAATGTGTAGCTCAGTAACATTCTATCTGATCCAATCTTCGGGTTTTGTCTGTTGAAATTATGTCTTTTTTATGAATAAGCCTTATTAGGGGCCGAATGCCTCATACGAAAAGCGAGCGTAGCGAGTCTGGGGGCCTTGGCCCCTAGTTTGTTAAAAAATAGAAACTTTCCTCAGTTTTCTTCATTAAGTTTGCAAAATCAGTTATAAAATTAGATATTTCAAATTTTATTGTTATAAGTTATCTTTATATAATTTTTAGGTTGGAGTAGTTTACCCCCTATGTATTTTGATTGGTGTTTTGTATTTTCTTATATTTCTTTGGGAAATATTTGAAATTGAATTTATTTATATTTTTCAACTTATCACTGTCCTATTACTTAAGTTTATAAAGGCTATCACGGCATTTAAGGAAAGAAACTTGTCTGTATTGATTATACATACATTTTATGCTGAAAATAAATGTATAAAAAATTTCAGGCATTTTGATTTTGGAAAATTGGAATGGCTGAGTTACATATTTTTAGAAATATTTGATATTTTCCCATTTATTAGTAAAATTACGAAAGTCGGTATATTTTCTCAGAACTTTAGGGTTGATATGCTGCCCCAGATGATAAAAAATATTTATATATATATTTTTTTATTTCACTTATCTACCTCAGATATGTTTCAAAAACAGCCATAAAGGTTTTTCGACCAACCCTAATATATATACATATATAGTATTACTCTACTATTATCAGTGACGTGCATTCCGCCCAAGCAACCCAAGCAAGAAGGCAGAATATGGGTTTCGGAGTGTCGTCTCTGATTGGCTAATTCTCTGATGAAGTCATGTTTCTATAGCAACACCCCTTCAGCAGACATTGCAGATGGGTTGATCTCACGGCAGAGAAATGAAGATTCAGAAAGAAAATATACTTGTTTATCCACTTGACATTTATCTTTGTGTTAAGAAATTATAAATAAATAAGGTAGATGGTATTTTCTTTCAATTTGTGATAGAAAGCAAAATTTAAAACAATAATAGCCTTATTTTCAGTTGCCCAAGCACTGCTTGAGTTGCTTGGGCGGAATGCACGTCACTGACTATTATATTATATAACTAGGGGCCAAGGCCCCTAGACTCGCTACGCTCGCTTTTCGTATGAGGCATTCGGCCCCTAATAAGGCTTATTCATAAAAAAGACAGAATTACAACAGACAAATCCCAAAGATTGAATCAGATAGAATGTTACTGAGCTACACGTTGCTTGGCTCTTGCATGTTCATTGGTACATAAAAATTTAAACTTCACACTACAGTAGACCACTCCCCCATATCACGGTAGATATTTTGTTATAGGAATCCGTGTTCTACGGGTCCTGAGTTATACTCCACCTGGAGTGCGGACTTCACGTATAATTGCTGGAAAAATCATTTGCTCTCCTCAGAAACACAATGATATTTAATGTTGGCATTCAAAAGTAATATTAATTAGGAGTTAAAGCATAATAAAATCCGAACATCTGTTTCAGCTGTATTTTTAATTATGTAAAACCTATTGGACACCTTGCATATTTACCACCCATGGCGATTTTTCATTATTTGGCGACTTGCATATATGTATAGTTAATAATTAGCTCTAAGAAAACAGTACTTCACATGTTTTCTTTGATAAAAACTACGGAACAGCTAGGATAGCTTCACCAATGGCGACTTTTCATGATTTGGCGATTTACTCATGCTCACGACCTATAATTACTGCTCATGCAAGGTTCCCGGAAAACCGTTATCCATATTTTCATATGCATACTCCTTTGCAAATTGGCGTATTTAGCACCACGAATTATATCATCTCGCCGCGCTGGCAAATACGCATAGTTAATGCCACCAAATATATTTACTGGTAGGAAATACTCCAGCTGGACCGAACCGCCTTTAAAATAATCTGCACTTTAATTATTTTTCATTTTCAAGATACTGGGTTCCAGCATTCTGGAACTCGAATCTTAGATTCACCCTGCTTGGAAAGATACTATTTTGCCAGATCATTCCTAATGCCAAGATGGCGCTTTTAAAATCAGTTACAATTAGTTATTCTGTTTTGGAAAAACGAATAGTCACTAATTCTAAACTCCCATTGTCTAAGCGAACTTACTATTTGAAAATTCTCAACTTTGTGTAAAACGCTTTGAAGTATTTATTTCATATACTTTTTAATTTGGCGTAAAATGGGCGTAATTCTACATCATGTTTGTGAATTTCACGCGATTCTACATACTTGGAAATGCTTTGTTGCAAAGGAATGAATGATTTTATGCCAAATCTGGTAACCATTATGTTTATTTTTTCAGTTTTTTATTAATTTCTTCCTAAATAATTCGATTTTTGAAATTTAAGTCGGCTTATCAAGTTCCTCGGAATTTTTCGAATCTGTGGGCACCTTAGTCGAAACTCAAATCCCCACGGTTTAGGAGGAGATAGGTCAACAAGCTTTGACAGTGGCCTTTACTTTTTTTAGAACAGAGAGATACTATATAATATATTATTACACTATTCTGAAGGGCAAGAAAGAAACTGCAGTTTATTACAAATTGCATTTTTACACAGTCAGAAAATACTTTTTGTTTCAATGGAAATTTGTGAAATATTTATTTTTTTAAAAGTGTAATACGCTACTAATAATTTATAATACTTAATTTTCTTTTCATTTATTTATATTTCCTATACTTTGTTCTATTAAAATAAGCCTATAGCTACATGTTACAGAAGTTATTTGATTGTTTTCTATTTTTTAGAAAAATTATGAAAATTGCATATTTTTTCAAACTTTAATGTTGTTAGGCTATCGTCACATTTAAATTAAAAAAAAATATTTTTTATGCATTTCACTTATCTACCATAGGCACAAGTTTTTCGCACAATAGTGTTTGAAAAACTAAAAGAAAGTTTTTTTCAGCCCACCTTAGTATGTACATCACATATCTCTAAAAATACAGGGATGTGCCAGCTGCTCCAAATCAATCCTGATGTGCCAATCTGCTACAAAAAGATCGCTTTGGGACATTTTTGCTCCAAATTTAGCAAAACTGCTACATTTTTAATTTTTCCATATATGTTTAAATGTTTGTAAATCTCCCGAATTTTTACAAAAGTCATCACACATTCTAATTTCAATCATTCTCTATTAATCTTAAAAATGAATATTTTTTCTTTGGCATCCCTTTGTTTAAACCTCCAATGCCTTAAGAGTAAAAATTAACCTCTGTTTTAAATTAAATTTTATATAAATTTGTAATTTTTTGGTTACCAGATTTTTTTACTAGCCACTAATGGTAGTAAATATTGCATTTTTGATTTAAAATAAGATATTTTGTATAGCAGAGTGTAAAATAACTGTATTTTTTATTTATTTCATAAGCTTCTGACTTCCCCCCCCCCCCAAAAAAAAAAATAAACTGGTTTTTGTTATAAGTTAAGAGTTTTTAAGAACCTCCTTAATTTTCATTTTTTTGATTGGCATTCTTTAATGACTTTTCCCTTTCCCTCCAAAAATAAATTTTGTATTTCAAAATTGACATTCTTATGCTCCAAAAGTGACTTTTTCTTGCTCCACGAATCTGTTTTTCTCGCTCCAAATATGTCTTTATTCTTGCTCCACAAATTGCTCCAAAATTTAATTTCAGCTGGCACATCCCTGAAAATATTAGTAGTAGAATGCTGAAATTTGATATTTAGGATTGTTGTTAGCACACCTTTTTTTTATTTCACTCTATGGGATAGTTTATTTAGAGTGCCACCTAAAAGAATTTCAATACATAAAGGTCTATGGACATCTTCAATATATTAGTCATTGTTTGGGCCATGCCCAAATTCTCACCAATTGTCCACAACCTTGATGGCTTTTCCAAAATATCACCAAAAAACAACTATGTATTTGCATAATTCTAAATCTTTTAACCATAGAATGCTGAAATTTTGTATTTAAAACTATTGTAACATGTAATTGTGCATCTCTCTTTTTTTTTATTGCAGTTGACTGGGTAATTTATTTACAGGATTTCTCAAGGCTTTCAATACATTAATGCCTAAGGAACTAAGGATACCTTCATTCATTTAAGTCTAGTGAATCACTATTTTGGCTATGCCCAAAATCTCGCACGTTCGGCTACTTCTCAAATGTTTGGCTAGAAATTGCTAAACCTTCGTGTTATTGCAGTATTGTTATTTTTTTCAAATGGTATAAGTTTAGATGAAGTGCACTGAAAATATTAATGATTTGATTAATAGACTTACAAGGAAGTCATGTGGTGTCCATATCAGATTTTTTTTATCTATGGTGAAATTTGTCTAAACAAATCACTTTTCAAACATTATAAATAAAGGTGAAATAAGTGTTTTTATACCACTGACTAAAGGGTTGCCAGATAGCAGTGGGGTAGTGGTATGACAAAAGTCACCAAGGTTCGCCAATTTTTTACAAAATTTGACAAAAAAAACAAACAAACAAACAAATCCCTGAAATTGAACCCATCTTAGTAATATCTTCTATATTTAGCAAGAACGCCAAACCCTACTGTTTATCTAATGAGAACATTAATTTGTGTCTGCAAAGATGTCTACATTATTGCAAATAAAGGTGAAATATAGTTAGAATATGCCTGGCAATTGTAAAACAGTTTTAGTATCTTTAACACGTTGAGCACAGCGTTGATCTATGGAGACCAGCATTGAACTTTCTGTTTGGCTGACGTCAGTCCCTAGGGACTGGCAGTCAACTTTGCATTTGGCAGTATTGGTCTCTGGGACCGATTCAAAGATGAAGATAAAAAAAATGGAATCAAAGTAATCTGTTCATTTTCCTCCTGCCAAATATCACTTGAGAACTTGCTGCCAAGTGCTTGCTCGCTGCCAGCTGAACAGACAGGACAGGAATATCATTGATCCATTCAACATGTTAACTAGATTCTACATGAGACAAATAAAACAGCATGCTATGCAGTAATTTTCCAGGTTTTTTTAAAGTTATTTTTGATGACATGAAACACATAAGAAGATCAAGAATCAGAGAGTGAAACACCTGTGATTCATGTCATCTCACAAAAAAATTCATTTCAACATTAGCTCCCAAATTTTAGGAAAAATTCAATTTTTTGGTTTTGCTTTTGATAGTTACAACCCCCCCCAAAAAAAAAAATAATAATAAACAAATTAAAAAAAATTAGTCAAGCCACATTATGCATGAACTGATAATCATACACAGTACTGCAGTAGTAACTAAAAACTCTATTTTAAATTAGTGAAACAGCATGTTATAACATGGCTGTCTGCACAGGCAGCCCTTTTATAATTTTCATTAATAGGTATTTCACAAACACATTTCAAGTGTATATCTTTTAAGAAGATTTCGCCCTAAAAATCAACTGCAACTTGCATTAATCATTAGGTATTGGAGACTTCAATAAAGGAATGTTCAGTAAGACAGTCATTTGCGAAAGGATGAAGAAAGATTGGAAATTTCTCCCTGCCTCTATACGTAAATTTGAAAAAACAAAAAATCGGAGCTTTTGTTAATTATCAGATTTCTGGAGCAAATTAAAAAAATTACAGAAACTCTGGCAAAATCGAAGCATTTGGCAGCTATGGTATAGAGGTATGTTTAAAAAAGCTATTATTATTATTATGTTATTAGCCTTAGTAAAGGTTACTTTTTTGTAGATAAATAATACAGTAAAACAGTGATGAAAGAGATTTTTCAATAAATCTCTGCTGTAAAAAATTATAAGTTTGAATTTTCATCAAATATGACATTTTTCAGATATTGGCCGATTCAACTTGCCTAAACTATGTATGCATTTTTTATAAGTATTAATACATGTCTTTCAAAGGACAGCCTTCTCTGTGTGGCAACTTGAAGGCACAGCTATGGTTAAGCCTTAAAAACGGCAAAAAACATTGAAAATGTACTTTTGTGGCCTTGTGGCTAAGGCCGTGTCACTCATGTGTGCAGTGCACACAGACACCAGATACTCATGGATGCCTCGCGGCATCCCTTAGGTTAGGAAAACTGCAACACAAGTCTATCTGTTAAAACTGGGAATATTTCAATAATTCACTTTGATTTGAATCGCCCCTATGTTTCATAATCTTGAATTTGAATCAACCCCATGTTTCATAATTTAAATACGCATTGAAATGCTATATTTAAAGAGTATCACATAATCCATGTGTCAGCCCTATTTGTCTCTCTTACTTCATTACACTGAAAAGTATACCACAATCTATGTGCAAGCCCTATTTGTTTTCCTTGTTGTATTTGTTAGCAAGTGCATCATAATCCACAAGTATGCTGTATTTTCCTTCCTTATTCTATAAAACACTTCTTTAGAATTAAAATCTCCTGTTAAAACTGTTTTAAAATCTATATTTAAAAAGAGAGGAATACTTTTTCCCTCCGAAATATACTTCGGCCGCCATCAGTTGTTGCTGTTCTGTAATGGCGCCGATATTTGCCTCTTCTCTCTTTCACGCTGAAACTGCCGCTTGATTACGTGATGGGGATGTTGAAATTCATTTATTTTTGGTCTTGAAACTGCTGTGAGGTATTTTCAGACTAGTTTTAAGGGTGTAGTTCAAAGAAATAAAATGTTCCTCATTATGTAAGTACACAAATTAAACTAAGCTAATTATGTCAGGGGCTCGAAAAAATTCAGTAATAAATGAAACAACAGTGCCTTATATAAAACTTTCAGAAAAAAATTCTTCAAAAAGGAATTGCACAGCAATCATTTAAAAAAAATGGCACATCTTGCTGAATTTTCAATTTTTGAAATTTTTTTTCTGAAAGTTTCGTTATTGATACAGGTTTGTCACTTATTGTAGTGTTTAGTACTGCTTGTAAAGAGGCATTCTAAAAATTTTGAAGTGCATGACATAAGTAGCTAATTTGTATTTATGTACTAAAATCACATGGTTTTTTCGAATTACACCATGGGTAGTTGAGTTTTCCTCTTCACTGCATTTTTTTTTTTTTTTTTTTTTATGAAGAAAAATTATCCCAAAATATTGATATAGTATTTCTTACTTACTGAATCATAAGAAATAGTTCATTTCTATTAACATCATATAAAGACTGACAACACTGAAAAAATGCAATATGCTTTATAAAATAAATAAACCCAGACTATGCAAGTTAAGTTGATGGAAAAAGTGCATCTTGTAAGCATTCAACTAAGAAATACAAGGGATTTCTAGATAGTACTTGCTTGATAGTTAAAAAATATCCACTAAAGGTTTTATCACAAACTTTGTATTTTTATATGTACATCAGGAATGAGATGGGCAAAAAAGCAGGGGAAAAAAAAAAAAGAAATTATATGCAAGCATAAAGTTTGTACACGGGATACTTGTATATAATATTTGTGAAAGAAGTTTTAAGAAGTAAAACATCAGAACATGGTACAAGATAAAAATATTACACAGTTAATTAATAACCACTATCAAGAATCCACGGAAAAGCAAAATTTTGAGAGAAAAGACACACACACACACAAAATTCAATTCACAAAAAAATGAAATCAGCTAAAAAACTAAAAAATGTTATCCTGATGTATATACATTAAGCTATTTTTCAGCATGGTTAACCCTCACATTTTCCCACTTATCATGATTGGCCTAAACGGATAGCCTTTTTGAATATTGCTAGGGTGAGATTTAGACCATCCTAAGAGTTCAATCTCTTGCAATGAAAACTTTTAATTTTTCTAGAGTGGGCTAAAATCTTTCCCCGACTCAGTTGCACCAATGCTAATCACACTGTAAAACAAGATTTTGTATGCCTGCATCAAATGTTGCCAAGCTTGACACTAAATATAAGTCCCCAAAACTAGTCAGCTAAGCAGTTGTCAATATTTAACGAGAAACCTCCAAAACCAATATTTACATTGGAAAAACGAAAGGTCCCTATCTTGTGTTCTAATTAACTGATTTACATAAAAAATTCAAAATTTGATCATTTGACTTGTAGAATATTATGTATTTTATTTTAAATTTAGCCCTTGAAGAGCAACTATCCCCAAAAATTGAATAGACACAAAACAACTATGTTTTTTCTTTTATTATATCCATACAATAAAATCTTGCTATAACAAACTTTTTTTTTTATGTGTATTCCACAGCTGCCAACTTTCCAAGAAAAAAAATAAGGAACCCAGCATGTGCTCATAAAATCAGAAATAAGGAACACAGTGCGTGGTCATGAAATGCATGATTAAATATACAATTAAAAATCTTACATTGACAAAATTAAGTTATCATGTAATGATAACTCATGAGATGATGTGCATAGATAATCATTAATTTATAAAAATAAAATATACTTAACTCAATTTCTACAATAGACTTAAATGTTTAATGCAATAAGTACTTGAAAGAATAATAAGATAAATATCATTCAATTAAATTTATTGATTTGTTTACAAGGATAAATGCTTTACCAAAAACTAAATATGTTACACGATTTTCCTTTATTCTTTTAATTCCTTGAACAGAAGCTGAAAAATGGAACATTTTGGCTTAAGAAAGTATTTACGGAACAAAGTTCAATAAATGGAACGAATCCGTATAAAACGGAACACTTGGCAGCTATGGTATTCATATTAATGAATACAATCTGTCTGTCAACAGAAAATCAATAATACCAATTCAGTCATAATGACATTTCACTTTAATACTTCAAAATTACGAATCTGATCTCCAGTCTCTTGACATTTATAGTACTGAGATTTAATTGTAAAAAAATTTAATATATTGACTTTTAATGTATTAAAATTATTAGCACTAGGGTGCTATTTTGTTCAGTCCCAGAATTTTGTCTACATGATCTTGTAGACAGGTTTTGCAGATATGAACTGTCACGGTTAAGATCTTTTCAAATGTGCTTGCCAGATAACCTGGAAGGGGGGGGGTAATAAATTGTTGAAAGTCACACAAGGTTTGCAATTTTTGATAATTGATTGCCAAATTTGATGCCAAAATGCAACAATTTATTATAAATATAGAGTATAGTTAGAAAATGCCTGGCGAATGTTGTAAAATAGCTTTAGTAGGCGATTTTAAGATAGATTTCGATTCCAAATATGGGTTTTAGGGAACAAGGAAGAAAAACAGGGAAGACGCATAAATTATGACACGCTTTTAATATATAGCACTTTAGTAGTACGTTTTTATCATATATTTCTGCTTTATTGCTCTATTCAGTATACTCTTTATGAATATCGTGGACATTAAAAGCAAAACACAAAGTCAAACAACGAAATGAGACATCATTTTTAATGACACCATTTATTGCAAGTTCTTAAAAGCAATGGTTCACTGCCTAATTTTCAGGCAGAGCATTACAGAGATAATCCATTTATAAAAACAAAAGAAAATATTACACAATCATAAGGTAATGGATGATAAATTGGTTGAAAGAATTAAAAATTTCAAGTTATACTTTTGTAGTTAAAATGATCTATATGTATAAATCTTTCAAAGCTAAGTATAAATGTCCAAATTCACGGATAACTGAAGAATGGAATCTGCAAAGAAAATATAAATAAATTAGTATTGAATAAATTTTATTCATTAAGTACATTTTGGAGCACTTTGCGGGTGGGGGAAGGAAGGAAGATATTCTTGGAGCAAGAAAGACAGATTTCTAGAGCAATTTGAGGGGGGGGGGGGAAGAAAAAAAAAATTTTTAGACCACAAGAATGTTAATTTTGAAATACAAAACTCGCTTTTGGCGGGAGGATGCTTAGGCCCAGAGACAAGAGATCTATTATCAAAAATGTAGAGCTATTATAACTACTTAATAGTTGTTCCACTATCAGGGTTGTTAAAAACCCTTTTTTTTTTTTTTTTTTTTTTTTTTTTCCCCAGAAAAAATCCAACCCACTGGGTTTTTTGGGTTTTATCAGAAGAAGGGATGGGGTTTCAGAATATTTGAAAAAAATTTGCTTATTACTAAATACAACTTAAAGCAACTAATTGATTACAAAAATCAATTATAAATAAAAAATGGTTAAATTAATAGTAATAACTAATTACAATTATCAATCATACATGAAAAAATTTATAAATCAGTAGCAATAGCAACTCTAATCATGGTTTGCACTTAGATAAATTGACTATTAGTAATAATTTTAACAGTGATATACTAGTGCTTAATTAGAACTTTTTAAACTAATGATTTTTTTATGGTTAAAAAATCTTTATTCATTTCAATACAGATAGGCATAAAAATTTACCCCATTAAGTGATGCATTATCTGCGTAATTAAAGTTGAAATTTTGAAAAAAAACCCAGTTGGGTTTTTTCGGGTTGGGCAAAATCATAACAACCCTGATTGTAAAGCTCTAGGGATAGAAAATTTATGCATTCGTTACAGGAAAAATAATCACAAGGTTAAGGACTGTCGAACTCATAGGTCAAAGCTGAGGTGTAACTCGTGCAAAAAAAGCAGTCACGTGAGTAAGGTGTACATTTCAACTCTGCTGAAAGCATCGAACAAGTCCATAAATTCCAATTCAAAATCATCTGTTCATACTGTCGCATCCTATGTTCAAGATCACGACTTCAATTTCAGCATAAATGCCATACGTCCTATTGCTTGTACAAAAGAATTTCACGTTATAGACTTATTCGACATATCTCAGGACTCTGATAAGTATATAGTCTCTGTCCAACTCAATGGAAAATTACAACCCTTTGAAGTAGATACTGGTGCCAAATTTTCACTACTTTCTATAACTGATTTCAAGAAATTAAATATGCCTTTAGAAAATTCCAAAATCGCTTTTCGAACATATTCAGGAAATATTATCCACCCACTAGGAAAAGTTACTGTTAATGTTACATTTCGAGACAAGAATTTCACAGGTGAATTGCACATAGTCCCAGAGGGATGCGCTGCTATTCTTGGTCGTCAATGGATTAGAGCTTTAAAAATTGATCTTCGACAGCTTTGAGAGAAGTGATCTTCAACAGCAGTGAGAAGAATAGATGAAGTCTCCATAGTTTATGAAATTCAAGATTTTTTTTTGCAAACTCGACTTGTATAAAGCTTATCTGCATCTCTGTGTTGATGAAGAAAGTAACCATATCCAGACAATATCAACTCATCGTGGCACTTACAGAATGCATCAACTGAGTTTTGGTATCAAAACAGCCCTATCCAAATTCAATAGGATCCTCACACAAATTCTACAGGGCTTATCAAAAACAGAAGCTTACTTTGACGACATAATTTTTCACGGTGAAACTTTCGAAGAATGTTCTAAAAACTTAATCTTGTTTGCAAAGACTGTCCGAATTCAACCTATATCTTAACAAACAGAAGTGTTCCTTTTTCAAAGAAAAAACTGAATACCTTGGGCATGTTATAGAACATAACAAGATTAACAAGTCTCCTAAAAAGGTTAGAGCTGTGCAAGAAATGCCACGTCCAACTAATGCCAAAGAAATTAAACGATTCTTAGGACTTGTGACTTACTACTCTCGCTTCATGCCAGATTTTTCAACAATTTCTTATCCACTTCGACAGTTGCTACGAAAAGATGAAACTTGGAAATGGACTGCCAGTTGTGAATCGGCATTTCTGAATTTGAAAAGTGAACTCAGCAGTGATCGGGTGCTTATACCTTTCGACCCGAGTTCACCTCTGTTCCTGACGATGGATGCCAGTCCTACGGGAGTTGCAGCTGTGTTAAGTCATCCTGTTAATAGTGTAGAAAGACCTACTGCACATGCCTCTCGTGCACTCACAATTTCAGAGCAAAATTACAGCCAGTTGGATCGAGAAGCATTGGCCATCATTTTTGATGTCACCCATTTCTACAACTAACAGGTTTCGGAAAACATTTCACCCTAGTAACTGACAATGAGCCATTAACAAGGATTTTTCACTCGAACAAGGCACTTCCACGCATGACATCAGCCAGATTGCTCCGCTACGCTTCATATTTATCCAGTTTCGATTACGCAGTAAAATTCAAGAAAGGTGCAGAGAATCAAAATGTTGACTGCTTGTCTAGAGCATCCATCAAAATTCCAGGCACCACAGTAGACGAATATATAGGAGAAGAAGCAAATCAGGTATGCGCCGAAAATGTTTTTCAAATTTAAAATGAAGACATTACTTCAATGAAAATTCAATCCAAAACCAGCAAAGATACAGAGCTAAATGAAGTTATCCAGAGCCTAAGAGACAAATCTGAAGGTGAGTTCACGTTGCTAGATGGTATTCTTTTTTGAAAGGACAGAGTTGTGATTCCTAAAACCTTACGTTCGAGTATACTAGAAGAACTTCACAAAACACATTTGGGAATCACAAAAATGAAACAGCTCGCACGCAAATACGTATTTTGGCCATGCATTGATTGGGATATAGAACCATTAGTCAAGGGTTGTGAAAGTTGCGCATTGACAAAATCGAATCCACCTAAAGTAACTGTCCACTCATGGGATCTCCCAAACAATAACTGGGACCGAATCCATATAGATTACGCTGGTCCATTCAAGGATTGCTACTTTTTGGTGTGTGTTGATGCCAAATCTAAATGGGCAGAAGTCCTTAAAGATGTTCCTACTAGCTCCAGTACTATTTTGCTACTCAAGAAAATTTTTTGCTTTCATTGACATCCACAGGTAATGGTATCTGATAATGCCTCAATTTTCCAAAGTGAAGAGTTTCGGGGATATTGTTCCAATAGAGGAATATATCAGAAATTCATCACTCCAGGACACCCTGCAACGAATGGCCTTGCAGAAAGAAATGTTCAAACCCTGAAACAAAAGTTAAAGGCTTCCTTCTTAGATACTTAATTCAAACAAAGATTCAAAACATACTCTTCCGGTACAGAGCAACACCCCTTGCATGCGGACAGTCACCAGCTGAATTATATTTAAAATGACAGTTTCGAATCTGCTTGAATTCAATATTTCCGTATCACCCACCTGCATCAAAAGTTTCCAGTAGTCCGGAAAGATCTTTTAAAGTGGGGGAGAGAGTCCAAGTTTGAGTATTCGTTAAAAATAAAAATACCTGGAAGTTTGGAGAAGTGAAGAAGACACTTGGTTCACGTCATTACCTCATTATCCTAGACTCCAGTCGTCTTTTAAAGAGACATGTAAATCAACTTAGAGCAACACTGGTTCCTAAGAAGTCCGTCTCATTTGGTCCTGTTCAATCGTTAGACATCCCCGTCCAGACCAATCCAGAACTCTCCATGTTCCCAATCCACTCCAGACAGTTCAGAGCCTCAACTTCCCATGTTCTCCAGACGTGATGCCCCAACTAGGCCACAAAGGAAAAGACAGTTACCTGCTCGTTTCAAGGACTTTGTCGTGTACAATAAAGGTCAAGATTCGCGGTCGCCACTCGCCACATGGTGACTCAGTTTAAGAAAGTGGCGATGAAAGAAATTCATTACGTTCGCCACTTTTTATTTTATTAAATTTATGTGTTTTGGGTTACAATTGCTGTTTCTTACTCTCTCCAAAATACATGGACAGAATTTACAATTCACTCGTAAAAAAGAACGGCAAAACGTATCCCCTCACCCCTTTTACATCATTCTATTGTGAATAATTTGACACTAATCCCACGAAATCGCAGATGCAGCAGACATGCCTGCAAACCGGAGTGACTCACTTCAGTAAGAATGCACAGAATAGAAGACATTCTTGCTTATGCACTTTCTTGGAACAATCCTTTCTCCAACCACGTGCGTACATAAAATAAAAAAATTCATATTTTATAACAAAGCCACGTGGGACTTCCTGATTTTTAAATGATAAAACCAAGTGACCAATATTATACCTTTATGTACATACATATATTTTAATTACACATGAATTTTTTCTACGTACGTAAGATACCGTTCAAGTGGCCACTGAATTAATCAGGTCCAGTGGCCACTGGTCACTCTCAAAATTTCTGAGTCTTGACCTTTAGTGTACAAATAGTTGTTAATTTTCAAAATTAGTGGGGGAGACTGTTGGGTTTTCGTCCATAATCTGTATGGCGCTAGTATCGCATGTCATGTTTTCTCTCTACTTTACTCTTTATTATCGATGATGTTGTCGATTCGCGCTCGAGATGCTGGATTCTAGAATGTGCACATGTAAGATTCAACTGTAAATAGTAAATGCAATAAATATAGGTTAAATGTTAATCCAAGTTGAATATTTCTAATTATACATGGTTACCTTTTATTATATCCCAGTTATACAAGATCACAATAATTAATTTGCATTTTTAACAATTTTTTTAAAAAATGTTTAGAAAAGGTTCAGTATCACTTGGTTTATACTAAAAAAATGCTTTTATAGTTTTTCTCAAAATTATGCTTTTATTTAATGTTATTCAAAACATTGTAAATAGAAAAACAAAAACAATCCAAATAAAGAGTGGGCTAATGACACCGCTGGTCCAAATAGGAACAGCTGTTAACTATGCTATTATGGCAATTTCTAACACAGGAAACATAGAGCAGTATTTTAATGCCAATCTTAATGTGAAATGATTACCGATTATAAGCATGCATAAGACATCAAAGAATGAAAAATCGCCAAGCATGGGAAATATCCAAGCCGTTCTAAAAAAATATTTAAGGAGACTAACAAAATATGAAACTTTTAAATACAATGTTATAAAAGAAATTCTTTATCAAGGTATGCTTACATAGCAGGGATCGATGCAGGTGAAATTTGGGTCTGTTTTAGGACTTCTTCACAAAAATACAATAGATTAAAACGGCAACTTCATAAAAATACAAATGAATGAAACAGCCATTTATTAGCATTTTACCTTACATTTGAATTTGTTTTATGAAATTTTTTAATAGAAAAGTGACTTTTACAAAAATTGGTATCAAAATTCACAAAAATAGCTTTTACAAAAACGAGATTCTGGAAAGAATTCCTGGATCGACCCCTGCACAGAAATATATGTCATACTTACACTTTTTCAAGAGTAAAGCTTTATGCTTTGCTTTCTTCACTTTGAGAGACCTCCATTTCACTCTCTGCTTTCTGTTCATTCGAAGACTGCTCTAGCTTTTTATTCTCTTTCTCAGACACACCCGAACTATCTTTATCCAGACCAATGAAATTGATCTTGAACTTATTATACAGGTACTCGGCTTTTTGCCTGACCGATTCACTCTGGTTGAATCGACGACACTTTTTCAACGTATAAAAAACATCTGGCATCTTTTTCAGAATTGCCATATTCAAAGGCACAGTTTCGAGTTCATTCATTGCATCCAGAGACGCTTGAATGTCTAAATTTGTATAACTTAGATTATTCTTTATTTTTTTCTCAATTTCCGACAATTTGGAAATGATCTCACTATCCATTTTCAGCTTTTCCAGCCGCTCCTTTTTCTTCATTTCGTATTTCATCTTTTTCTTCTCTTCTTTCTCCTCCAATTTCTTTTCCATCTTCTTCTTCAGCCTCTCTTCCTCTTCGAGTTTGCTTTTTTTGTCTTGGTCTTCGGGGGCCTCAAGTTTCTGCTTCTTCAGAGGCCTTTCAGATGACGTATGTTTTTCGGATGGCGCATGCTTTTTTTCTTTTTCCTTCTCTTTCACTTCTTTGTCATTGTGTGTACTTTCGTGCTTCGATTTGGATTTTTTATCTTTTGAAGACTTTTCCTCGGGTGGTTTAGATGATTTTGATTTTTTCTCCTTATCATCAGTGCTTTTACTTTTGGCACTCTTATCCTCGGCAGCTTTACTCTTACTGGTTTTTTCTTCGCTCTTCGATTTGGAGGCTTTCTCCTCACTCTTCGCTTTAACAGGTTTTTCCTCCTTGCTCTTAGAAGAACTCTCTTCGGGTTCTTTCTTTTCTTTAATGTCTTTGCTTTTCTTTCCCATAGCCTCATTAACCTTCTCGTTACTCAACTTGGTGAGAGACACTGACACATTATTATAATCACTGGTATCATCAGAGCCTGAAGGACTTGACTTTTTAGATTTTGCCTTGGGTACTTCTTCTTCTTCTTCATCATCATCATCAGATTTGTCTTCAGTTTCAACTTTAGCACTTTTCTTCTTGACACTTTTATCGGCTTTCTTCACAAGTGGTTCCTCGTCAGACTCGTCATTCGATTCTTCAGATTTATCTGACGGTGGGGTCTCTTTCTGCTCTGATTCACTTTCCGAAGAAGACTCATGGTCTGACTTCACCTTATCTTCCGAGTCTTTAACTTGCTTCTTTCCTTTGCTGTCTTTTTCACTATCACTACCACTTTCACTCTCAGAGCTAAACTTTTTTCTTTTAATCATTCGACCACTCCTACTTCGCTCAGGTTCAGCAGCTTTGGGAGTCCGTTTCGGTTTTTTGGGGGGTGGGGGTTTAGATTTAACCTTTTTCTCCTCTTTCTTCTTTGGTACTTCTTTCTTTTTCTCTTCTTTGACATCCTCCTTCTTTTTTTCATCTTTTACTTCATCATCCACTGACACTTCTTCTTCCTCTTCATCACTAGCTTCTTTTTGTTCATTAGTAGAGGAAGGGCCTTGGACAGTTGGATTATTTTCAATTTCATACAAACCTTCATTGAAAAATCGTCGTTTTTGGGGTTTACCGTATTTGTCTTTAAAATCTTCATATTTCCATATGTCCTTAGTTTGTACAATAGCAGTTTCATACGTTCCAAAGAAAAACACAGGATATTTGTTAGGTGGTATTTTTTGGCCAGGTTTTGGCGCCTCAATACGAGCTGGCCATGGCGGGTAACCTCTTACTTTGCCGAAAATCAGATCTCCAGGTTGATATTTAGCCATTTGCAATCGATCGCACTAATTTCAAAACAAAAAAGAATAAAACATAACCTTCTGAAGAAAGAACAACTTTCAAAAATCTCAAAATCACAGAACTTCCATGCGGGGAACGCAATATACAAAAATCAACATAGATATATTTCAAAAGATTCAAGTTGTGTAGCAGGATGTCGGCTTTGGTGTCGGAATTTTCATGGGTAAAGTAGTAGTAGTTTCCATGATAATAACAGTAATAAAAACAATTATTTATAGTACAACCGTTATGAATAAAATTTTATTAGAAATATTTTGATCGCTTAAATAGTTTGAAATTTGATTTTAATTAGCATTTCGATGTTGAATGCATTTTCCTTTCTTTAGCAACGAATCATTCAAAACATTTTGAATGAATGAATCTTCATCTGCCAGGAAAAGTCCGTGAGGACGACACACACTCAAATGCAGATTTTCAAAACACAATTTTTCTAAGCTTAAATAATGTAATTATTTGATGAAGTCTTCATTTGAGGAAGTAAATATTTAAAGTAACGTAACTTCACTGAAATTGCATCTTTTAATTTTGAATTATTCATTAAAATTTTGTAGTTTTATGTAAATATTTCACGTTATCTTCCTAAACCTGAAAAGCCACAATTCAACATTAAAATGATGAAAAATATTTTGAAAATGTTTGTATAAATATTTAAGAGTAACGTAAAAGGTATTTATTCTTATAGTTAATAGTATGGCTCAGTTTTCAAATAGTGTTTTAGTGGTAACTTTCCTCTCACGATACTTTAGAAACTTACTTTTTATCTTAGTGTTATTAAATATATCCAGTAATTTTGATTTTTCAGCGTCTAATTTTATTACTTTGTTTTTGATTAAGAGTTCACAGAACCACGAAAAATGCTTACTTTTAAAAATTGTTTTTAAGGACCTTTAACAATGCTTATTTTTAACAGAAGTTCTCTAAAAGTGTCTAGCTTTATCTTTTTTCTCAACTTGCTGCAAAATGTTTCCCTAAAAATTATTCTATGACAAACAAAACATTGTCTTCCTCGATTCTTTTCTTATTTTGATACGCAAGACTAACTACCTTAATACAGTTGGCTCTCTGTTTAACGACTTTCAAGGAACAGTGAAAAATCGTCCTTAAACAGAATTTGTACAAAAATAACATTTCCCTTCACACTTCACAGGCTTAGGACTTTCAATAAATTTCTTAATATATTGGCGTATTTAAAAATTTTATCTTAATGTCATATTGTTTTGTTTAAAAAAAAAAAAAAAAAAAAAAAAAAAAAGAGTACAAAGAAACTTTAGAATAAGATTAGAATTTGCTTCATTTTTTGTCCTGTTTTTTTTTTTTTTTTTTTTTTTCCCCATTGTTTTCTTTTCTTCCAGGTTTTCTAAAATGTTAAATGTGACATCTGTGTAAGACGGTAGCAGTATCTGATTTATCGTGTCTTCAATCGCATCTTATTCGTCTCATACTGTGTTTTCGTTCAGTATATCATCATTAATTTGTTCTATATTTCTTTAATATGTTGTTAAAACAGATACATCACAACTGTTGAATTGAAATTATCATCTTCTACCAACTTGTACCTCCACAGAATGCTCCTCTACTGCAGATAAGAAATTGAAAGGAAAAAAAGATAAACGATGTTTACCATCTTTTAAAAAATCGCCGTTAAAAAGAACCAATATCATCTTTGCACAGAATTTTTTACATCAGAGGGGCCGGGACTGTGAAATAGCGTCTTTAAATAGAGGTTGTCATTAAGTAGAGCGCCTTTAAGCGAAGAGTCAACTGTACTATATTATTTGCTCATATAAATACTATAACATTGATGTCAAAAAAAATTTCGTTTGAACATTAAACTCGGCTGTTTCAAATTATAGAAAACTAATAAAATTCTAGCTGTATATTTAGTTTTCAAAAACTTTTTGGAAAAGTAAGAAAATGTGTACTTTTCGGTTAGCCAAGTGCATGTGAAAAGTCAACTAATATTTGAGATTGAGACTAGTGTCTGTTGCATACAAGCCTAACACAGAGCCTTATTATCACATGGGTGAATCGGGACTTTTCCAGGGCCCCCGGCTCGAAAGCACCCCAGTTTAAAATGTTGTTCTGAAATATTCTTTTTTATATCAAAATTTTATGAAAAATAAGACAAAAATCATAGATGAGGGCACCCAAATTTATCAATGCCCGGTTCCCCTGTTGGTCATAATCAGGCCCTGGCCTAACACGAATCACTGAGCGTCAGTTTTAGTGTAGAGTTCTTTTATTCTATATTTTTTCTTCATTGTGGCCAAACCATGATAACTGGTCCCCCCCCCCCCAAAAAAAAAAGTAGTAGTAGATAAAACTTTATATTTTTTAAATATACAGACACGGTAGTTTTTGAATATAAATCTAAGTTATTTATTCATATTTAATTATAAGTGTATCCAGTAACTGAAAAATACTCCATAATGAATAAATATCTAATTTTAAAAATATTTCAAAATGTCCCTGGTACTTGCGTAATACGAGGCGGTCTGCCAAGATGAGCAATTTTTCGCAAAGATAAATCCCGGACAAATGAAATAATTTATGGTTAGAAATACGTTTGGCAACAGTTTGCCAGCACACTTGACGCAAAAATTGTTTGGCGGAAATGACTGCTGGGATAATACGTAAGTACCTGTCCCCCTCACAATATGATAATTAATTTGTAAATTATACTTTCAAAAGGAATTTTTAAAAATTCAGGCATAGTATTTTATGTCCATAAAGCCAAGTAATAGTTGTTTTGATTTAGAAGTATTTTTATTGCTTTAATTTATTAAACAGAGGAACAATAATGAGTAAATGAAAGTTTCCAAATTGCAATGTTTTTCTACCTCCTCCGTAACTTTTTTTTGTTTTGTTTTGTATGCTTTCTATCCAATTCTTGTTTTTATTTTGATGTAGAAATAGTGTTAACTAATCATAAACTTATTAAAAAATTCAAAGTCGAATAAACATTATTAACTTGAAGTATTAGGATAAAGTAAATGCTGACATGTCCCCTCTGCAGCAAAACAATTTACTGTGGGTTAGTCCATTTAGTCTTTTCCAACAGTTTATAATGAAAAAGTTTTTAGTTTTTTTACCTTATAGCAATTTTGATCATAGAAATTAAAATATGTATTATTTAAAAGGAAGAAAACCTTTTTGTCTAATTTTTTTTTTCTTCTGAAAATGTGAAAATCTCATTTACTGTTTCATCTAATTTCCAATTGGCAATTCAATATAGAATTTTCAGAACAGTTAAGACAATGCATTATAGATTATTGTATGGTAAACAAACTTCTTTTTACTGATAATTTTTGAGAAAAAAATCGAAATTTAATGTTTAAAATAACTGTTTAATAATTTGCTTATAGTTTTTAATTACTTCATGAACCGATAGTATTAATTTGGAATGATAGTTTCAATTTAATTGAAGTAACAGTTCATTATCATTTATTTACTGCTAAAGAATTAACAGAATTCTAAAGTATTCAGTGATTTCTTAACACAAAATAATAACAATATTGCATTTTGTAATATTATGCTATTAATTTTAATGCTAATATAATATAGCAATTCTAAAGACCAAATGATAAAAACACCGTCAGATGAAATAAAATAAAATAGTGCTAAAGAACTATTTTATTTTATTTCATCTGACGGTGTTTTTATCATTTGGTCTTTAGAATTGCTATATTATATTAGCATTAAAATTAATAGCATAATATTACAAAATGCAATATTGTTATTATTTTGTGTTAAGAAATCACTGAATACTTTAGAATTCTGTTAATACCATACTACCCTGAATATAATGTGACCCCCAAATGTTTCATCATAATAATTAGAAAAATTCTATATTTATACCCCAAACATATTTTTGTAAAACTTTCACATATACATATGAACACTTTCTAATTTATTTTGAAATTGTTGAATGCTTTGAAATGTTGCCAGAAAGATTGCCAAGGATGAGAGGCTGTTCTCTCTTCACCTGACTAATACAAGCATGAAAGCTACTTAGAAATAGTCAAAATTGAAGAATGATTTCATGTTATGTAGATAAATAAAAATATAGGTAATTTTCCTGTAATAAACACACAAAAAGAGTGGCTATAGATTTCTTTCATTTCTTTTATTTAAAATAAAAGGTAAAAAAAAAAAAAGCACTATCAAATGAAATGAACATTGCACACACAAAGTTAAAGCAACATCAAACTTCAGGGAATAATACCATAAGTGGGTGTCGGTCGCCAAGCGAGATACACCACCAAAGCTTACCATATGATGTAAGCAGGCGCTGCCAATCGAGATTAGCAATTCGGCAAGCCTCCTGCAGAGGTGTGTTGTTTTATGGTGTAATGAGAAATTATGCCGTTCGAAGGAATTATGTGATTGGTTGAATAAATTTTAAGGAATTTAACTGCAAATTAACTGAACTTGAATTCACCGCGAATCGAAGTCATGTCGTGTGCTTGTGCGTGTTTATTTATCTTGTATTTATGGTGACTGAAGAGAGCACCTTCGATATACCCCCTACCTCGATTTTTGGCGCCAAAGGCTGTTTTCGACGGCACCAAAAAAAAAAGAGAAGTGGCCAAAAATGCCGTTTTTGATGGCGCGAAAAATAAGTAAATAGCCATGAAACCATGTTTCGGAGACTGGAAAAACTTAAGAATTAGAAGAATTCTACAAAAAATTTAGGGTTAAGAATGTAAACAATAAAATCAATAAAATTTGAGATTTGATGAACCTGTAGAATTCACGTTTTCGAACAAGAATTTAGGGCCATAAAAATGAGTTTCCAAAAGCGTAAAAACTATTAGAAATAGAAAAATTCTAGAAATAATTTAGAGTTGGGAATCTAAACACGAATAAATTCAAGGAAATTTAAGAATTGATGGACACAAAAATCACGTTTTCTAACAAGAACTTAGGGTTAAAAATTTGAAAAATGTAAATTTCACAAATAATTTGATTTTTATGTGAGGGGGGCTCTGCCCCCCTCAACTGTTCATTCTCTACGAAAAACATAGTCTCAAAACTGAAAAAATATGATCCACGAGCAAATAACTCATAACGAAAATATTCTCTATACCCACGTGGGTTAATTACCCAATATTTTTAAAGTTGAATTCTCCTCAAATATAGCCTGAAATTTTTCCACTACGCTGCTAACAGCCGGATAAATACTCATAGCATCCTTAGAAGCCATCCCCAAAATTTCTTCTTATAAAAACCCCCAAAATAGAATATCAAAAATTTACAGTACCTCAGTAGAAGCGCTTTTCAGTCACATACTACCTGTAGAAAAGTATGGAAATGATGTTCACAAGCTTCCACGTGCGGCGATATTGCATCACAGGCACTCTCTCATTGGCCGGCTGGCTGGGGTTGCCATAAATAGCCTTCCCCAATGTCGCCAACGCAATTCGTTAGAATTACCAGAAAATCATGTTTATCGCCAGACTTGCCACAAAAAAAATAATTTTGGCGCAAAAAAAAATGTAGGGGGTATATCGAAGCTTAGCCAATTTGTAGAGCTGTAATGAAATCGCTTCATTTTACGATGAGTTGTTTCTTAATTCTTTATCAAGTGAATTTCTGCAAAAATTTGAAAATGCTTGTCGTGAGTTGTGAAAATATGCATCGAGAGTGTGATGAGCTACAGTTATTGTTCTTATTTAATGCCTGTGGTGGATTTATTTTGTGATAAATGCACGTTATTAATGAATAAAATTTGAGGTATGTGGGGCTTTCATTTATTGAAATGTTTATTCTTTGCTTTATAGTACACCGGTGTATAGTTGAGAATATTTATAGTGTATGTTTTCATAATTATGTAAGATTCTTAGTATGTTGTGTTATTTTTTGTGAATTAGGATGAAAAAATAAAAAATTTTAAGGTTTTACAAAGGATGGCTAATTTTATTCATTATATGGGTTTGCTCCCAATTTACTGAATTCCTGTACAATTTTTGGGTTTAATATGAATAAATATGTAAGGATTTTTGAGTTGTTTGTGATCAGATTTGATTCTATTCTGATTTACTAGTATAAATTTTGTGTGTTTTGAAGATATTAAATTGCAAAAACCACAGGGAGGAGGTAGTCAGTTTATTATGGTGGTTTTCTGTTATTTTTAAAGAGTGTTTTTAGCATTTTATGAAAATTTTTGTTGTACATTTTCTGCAGACACATATTTTAGTATTTTGCATCTTTTCAAGAATTTTTTAATGCATGTATAGCCCCAAGATAGAGTTTTGTTTATCTTCATATTGTTTTTTATTGCATGTGAAATGTTTTAATGAGGTGTTTCGAAAAGTGTATTTTAGTTTTCGGTTTTTCCTATGTGTTTGTTATGTTTGGTGAGAAAAAAAAATAATAACCAAGTTTAGGTGTTGGCAACCAAAAAAAGTCTCCAACTAAGCTTGCACCCACTTACGGTATTACTCCCCTTCAATTTGTTTTCTTCAAAGTTTGTTCTTTTCTTTTTATCAAGCTCTAACTGTAACTAATTTTGTACTAAATAAATATAAATTGCATTTTATATATTTTTTTGGCATAACTTCCCTCCGCCCCCCAAAAAGGGGGTGCACTTTTACTTAGATGTAAAATTAAGACGTAATTAATGCACTTTTTACTTAGACGTAATTAATGCACTTTTACTTAGACGTCACATTAATGCACTTTTAATATAAGACTTGTTAACTCATAAAATAAGACAGTTTAATCAATATAAAGTCAATTATCATAAGTTATGGAAAAAAATGGCACAGCGTTTACGAGTATGAAAGTTAAAAAGTTGTAAGGGCGGGGTTTATACCGGGTGCGGTGTTTACAATATTCAAAATTTTTTTTAGCCAATCTTAATGAAAAATCATTAAATTTATTTAGTAGTAATTGTCTCAAAAGATGGCACTACTACCGATCACATGCTTTTTAGCGGTGCACGGAGCACAGCCTAACGAATCCGAATATGAGCTTACCCCCTTAGAAATGGGGTTTGATCCAATGCTCTGGATGGACACATAAATCCAACCAATGTCTTCTCAATTAACTCAAAACAACATTTTGACTTAGTTCTTTCTCATGCGTTTTAGTATGATGTAAAACTGACGTAATGTCTTATGAAGTTCTATACTTATATGTGAAGACAGGCTTTATTCTGGTTACTGATTGATCGGGGAGAGTATGCACGTGGTCAGACTGTATCAAATGCATCTTCAAGATTCTTCCTAAAGGCACCTTTATGTTTTAAGTTATATAGATGCATGATGGCCAAATAAAGCGCAGAAATCCTCTTCTTTTCGTAGCTGTATCTATTGTAATGTGAAATGCCATTGAGTCATTAAAAATATTTTTAGTCAGTAGTCCTTTGCTGAAATTTATTTTAATCTTTTTTATACAAAGTCTTACATGCACAACATTGCATTAAGATGCTTAAGAGTCATATACTATAATTCGTTTTACTTTTACACATTGTTTATTTTAGTTTTACACCAGATTAAATTGATTTTATTATTAGCAGGTTTGAAATGTCAGCTCTTGACATTGGGGATCTTCCACCTGAATTAACATCCAATCCTACTGCTTATGTTGCTGTAACTGGTCTGGATATTGAAAACAATCCTATTCACAAAACAATATGGGATTCTTTTATTGCGAGTAGACAAGAAAGAGTTCCGTTATTTTTGAAACTTTTGCCTGTTGGTACAGAATTTCCAAAAGCCAAACCAAAGGTAAGTATATGTTAAGATGATAAATTTTTCTTTTGAAAATCATTTTATCATCATATTACCAATGATGTGTTGATTTTAATGATCACAATTTTTACAGTCATTAAAATTTTTAAATGTTTCATTTTTATAGAAATTTTTCTATAGGTATAGTTTTATTAGCTATGTGAATAATATAGTGTATTACATTTTTATCTGTTAGGCCATTTTATGTGTTTCTTATTTATTCAGTTTCAAATATTGTTGTGTTGTAATGGTCCCTAAAATATAAAAATAAAATACAGGGATCACTCTAAAAATGAAAAAGGGCAGGGTGCACATTACAGAAAAAGGGCAGTGTTTGGGAAAAGGGCATATCATATCACACAAAAAGGGCAACTTTTCTAATTATTGTCTACAAACACATAAGGGTAGCTTTTATAAACATACTTTTATGTCTGAAAATGTGTTTTTTAATAGCAATTTTTTAAGCAAATGATTAAACAAATTTTGAAACCAAATTTTTTCATTCAATGAAATCTACACTTTTACAAAAATTGTGTAGGGTGGCCATTATGCTTTATTTCAACAACAACAACAAAACAAAAAAAGCATAGAAAAATAAATTTTGTAATTGTAAAATAACGGGAATCCGGTTTTGGCGACAAATTTTTAATAATTACGCCAATTTTCAGACCCGAAAATGACCGAATACATTCCGTTTTAAATTCAAATTTTATCGTATTCAGCGTCACTGCAACTTTTCTCTCTGTATATATGCTAGTCTGCAACTAGTGGAGGGGAAACGGGACACTTGCCCAGGCATAGTGCTGTTACGTCAAAATTGAAATGGAAAGAAGGGAGCGTCAAAACAAAGGTTTGTCCCGGGCGACTTGACCTCTAGCAGGGGTCAGTCCAGGTTTCTTTCCCAGGGTCCTATTTTTGTGAAATTTTACCTAATTTTGTGAATTTTTTCTATTTCTGTGAATCTTTTCTTATTTTGTGAACTTCTTCCAATTTTCTATTTCATTTTTGAGCAAGAAAGCAATCACAAAATAGAATTGAATATTTTTTTAAAAATTAAAAATAAAATGGGTATAGTTAGTTCCCTTAAAAAAAGTTGGCCAAAACTGAATAATTCCTGTTCACCGAACATCCAGGATAGTGATAACCTGGAACAATATTTAAAAAAAAAAAAAATGATTAAAATTAAAAATATAAAGCTTTAAATCTTTTACTTTTAAAGGATTAAAAAATAGATTTTATAATAAACGTAGACCATGGTAGTTTTGATTTTAAATTGCAGGTACTAAACACTTTTATTTACACCCCAAATTCAAACTTTAGTAATTTTTAGATGTTACAATGTCTGTCAGTTTCAACTGGAAATACTCTAATACTAAAGATGTGAAAAATGCAATTTTTAAATCTAGTTAAATTTCAACAATTGAAGGGAAATCAAAAATAAGTTGCAGATAATTATAGATAGGAGAAATTAGCTAACATTATATTTTTAAAAATTAATTTCAACTTGTACCATTAAAGAAAAATTACTTGTCAGTGTACACAATATCCCAAAAACACTGACCTGGGGTTTTATTCCTTAAATATTTTACAGTAAATCACAAATTTATGTTAAAAAAAGGGGGGGGGGGTTACAGAATTTTACAGTAATGATTATAATTTTTGGAAGATTAAATCTAAATAAATACAAATGTACATTTTTATAGGGTCTCCAAACAGAAAATTCCCAGTCTGTAAGATGTGCCCATACATTAATTAAGTTTAAAAAATTTAATTAAGTTATAAATTTTCAGTCTTCTATCATTTTTTGCTCGCTACGGCCCTGCCTATGCCGATAGCATTTCTCTCTAGTGTACCCCTATAACCGCTCTTTAAAAAGACATTAAATCCCAATAAAATCACTCCTATGCTTTGTTGTTCACTCCCAAGAATGAAAAAATGCAGTATTACACTATTTCTTCCCCTCCCCCTTTTTTTTCCAGCCTTGAGCAATGATTGACCTATATTTATCCCATTTCACATTCCACGGTGTGGATTCTCGACCAATTAAACAGGGCGCGGCACCTGGCAACCCTTTAACGTCTGGCAGCCCCTTTTCTCCCCCCTATGGTTTGGTATGTCGGTCTGTTTTTCCATTCTTATTTGCCAAAACTTTTTCTTCTTCTTTACCATACAGTTTTCCTTATACAGGAGACAATACAATGAAGTCAAAATCGACGTTTAAACGACCCTTTACAAAACAGGAGGTATAACTGTTCCTTCACAAAATTCCAATCAGCCTTTTTTTTAAAAAAAAATACACCCAGATGAAATGTCCCTTTATAAATAATTATATTTTCTATTTTCTTTCATTTGCGTGATCTGAAAGAGGGCCCTGGAATGTTTGTTTTTTCAGCAATGTAAAAGGGCCATCTGGCACATTACGCTTTCAGTTGGGGGAAAGAAGGGAGTTCAAAATGATTTCACGTAAGGATGTTATGTTCACGGCAGCTTCCTTTTTTTTTTTTTTTTTTTTTTTTTTTTTTTTTTTTGAATTGGATGTTATGCACTCTTGCAAGTTGTTCTTAATGATTGCTTTTAGTGTAATCATTGCATGGCCTTGCAAACAAAGTGCTTTCTTTTAATTCCCTCCCCAACTTGGCTGCCCTTTTTACATACGCCACTGGCTTTATTCATGAAGAACGTTGTAATTTTCCGAGAATGACAGCTATCATCACCTTTTCTTCTGGTAATGAGCCTTATTAATATAGTGAAATAAGTCTTGATGATTAATTTTTTGGCATAAACACAACTCACATGAAAAGAATTAATAAATAAGCGCTCGCTACTAGTCTGATTTTTATTCCCAGAAAGAGAGCTCCTACATAGCAGGTGGAGGGAACTTAAGAGGAAGAACAAACAAGTGCAGGCGTCTGCTTCAAACTGCAATTGTAGGCGGTGTAATTTACCCCCCTGGCTTAGGGTCTCCAATCAACCTACCTCCCGTCATCATCATCAACGTTGTTTACATTTAGGCCAAGATATTATTGGGGGACGATCGGCGATCGCTAAATGATAATATTTCCTAAACTCAAGTGAAAAGTGCAATAGTTATTTTTTGAAAGGGCCGTGTTGGTCAAACTGAATTTTGTGAAGGGTCCGATTTCGACCTGGACAGACCCCTGACTCTAGTTGCAGCATTATATGCATAACATTTGGAAATATTCTGTAATAAGAATGCCAGTTTAAGACATGTCCGAGGAAAAAATAAATTGCAAGTGCGCGACATAATAAAAAAAAGAAGGGGGGGGGGCGATAGTATTTCCTATCGTGGGCGACGGCAAAGGATTTTCTAAACAGGCAAGAAGTCTTAATAATTATTGTTGTGTAATATTCGTAATTACATAATTATAAAATAATTCCCGACCCTTTAGGAATCGGAAAGAACTTGACCCTCTTGCACAGATTTTTAATTTCCCAATCGATGAATTCAAAATAGTCTCAATGGCTCTCCCCTCTGTGCATTTTCGCACTGTCCATTGGGCTTTTGCTGAGCGCGTAGAACAGTAAAAATGAACATCCTAGGGGCGCGTGCCCGTGCAGTCGACGAGACTTGCATTCTCGCAATCGTCGACGATTTCATTTTTTGGGAGGGGCTGCAAAATAGACACAAATTTTGTATTGACAGTTCCCACCCCTATCTCCGCCTAAAATAGCCCTATAGAATAATCATCAATTTGGCCCCGATGCCTATCCGAAATTCGATATTTTCAAGTAGTATTTCCTGACTGCTGCACACCCTGTCAATGAATCAATTTTTTCCTATTCTTTTTAGTACAACGACGGGGAGGAGTGTGTGTAGGGGGGGGGGTCACTCCACACTTCTGGAATTGCCCTTGTCTTGAACTTTCCATGCAGCCAGCCTTAAGTTTGGATGAATGTGTTTTGAAAATCTGAAAAAATAAACAATAACCAAGTGCCGTTTATTAATTACTTACAGCATTTATAAAACACGGTAAAGCGCCATTTACAGTAGGAAATAATTTATTGTTATGACTACTCTTCTGGATGACAGATTGTTTCTCTAATGAGATATTTTATGACCTGAAGCTACAGCGAACAGTTTTAACCAAAGGGTGGCAGCGTCGCCAAGAGCCGGTAGAAAATGCATTAGTTCGCCGGGTTATCGCGTGTCTCCTTCCTCTGTTGGCGACAAATTCTGAATTAAACCCAATTGAAACTGATTTTCAATGTGAACGATACGGATTTTTTAAAATTTTGGCATTGGTTTTCGCGTTTAAATTTTTAAAGTATACTTTTGAAACTGAATATATTACATTTATATGCACTGAACTAATTCTCATTGGAATATTTTCTTCCTAGCTTTTAAAAATTTTATTTTACAGTTGTTTAAAATATTTTTGGATTTTTTGAAATTGCATTGAATATAATCGAATATTAATTTCATTAAGCTTTTGTAATCAAATAATAATCATTAATGCTTACTAATAATTGAAAAATAAATGAAATAATCAAAAATCTTTGAGTATTAGACAAATTTTCAAGTGCATTATTGCAATATTTTTTCTCCATTTCGATTTTTATGATATACGACTGATTTTTAACTTATGCTTCAAAAAACATTCAAATAGCCGAAAACAGTGAATTGCAAAACAACAATATTACACAAAATACTATATTTATCAAACATTAAAGATATTTTACAGGATTTTTCATTATTTAAAGATGTGTTTTTGTGCCAAAGTAAAATGCAGATATACTCAAATTTAATAACAATTATTGCATCATCGCAGCGTTCTTCGATACGCCACTGTGAGAAGGTCCCGAGTTCAGGTCCAATCGTGGCCATCACGCTGCTGTCAATCTAACGGGTCTGGATTTTTGGTATGTCTTCTCTAGATGTAACGTGAATACGCGTTAGAACCCCTTAGAAAGTCCTCCTACAAAGGAACTTCCATCCGTGGCAGATAGCCCTCGCGTATCGTTAACACAACACACCCAGTTAGGTATTGAGACTTCTTTTAACACTTTTTATTCCTACAAATACGCATTTAAATACTAAAAATAAATCCCTTCCAACAAGATGGTATTTAGTAAGACAGTATATTAA
Source organism: Cheiracanthium punctorium (assembly GCA_038373885.1). NCBI lineage: Eukaryota > Metazoa > Arthropoda > Arachnida > Araneae > Cheiracanthiidae > Cheiracanthium > Cheiracanthium punctorium. The sequence continues at coordinate 104,300 of JAWZYV010012571.1, read as the reverse complement.
AACATTTCCAGAATTAATCAATTGGATATTAATTTTAAACAATTCGTCGAATTGAACATACACTAATCTTATTATGACTTAAAGATGTTAAAAATAAGATAACTTTATTTTTTTTAACGAATTTTTATTTTTTGCTATTTAGAACATTTGTCAGAGTTATATTTACTAGCAACAAACTCTTCAATGTAACTTATGACTGCACTCAAATGCAGAGGATATACCGTTAATAATATCTAATAATAAAGCTAATATAGCTTAAAAATCTATAATATAATGGAAAAAACACTCAAAATACTTCGTCTCAGACGAAGGGCTTTGACTATGAAGACAGAAAAAAATTTTCAGTCAAAACGATCGTATCCTGTTATAAGTAACATTTTATGTGTGTTTTTTCACAAAGTTTTTTTTATTCTATACTATAATGTTTGCAATAATTAGTAGTAATTTTTAGAGAAAATTATTAAGCTATACCTAATAAATATAATATAAAGCCTACAATAATTTAGTTTATACTTTGCGTCGTTCAAATATTTCTTAAAAACTTCCTCATTGTACATTTTTGGGGGTCATAAGTCAACATTTTTGGGCCACTCTTCCGCACAGTTAAAATGAAATTGCATTTTATTGCAAAAGACATTTCTGAAGAAAATATAAGTTTAAAATTATGTAGTCAGATAACATAAGAATAAAAGTAATCACCGAGATAAAAAATAATTTTACTTATCGATGCGACGTGATTCCTGATTTCTTTTGCAGTTCAGACTTCGTTGAACACCCCATGATGCAACAAATAGTCATATTAAAATAAAGTTAATAAAAAAATACAAAAAATTAATTAAACGCAATGAAGAACACATAGTAAATAATGCAAAAGCTGGGCTTAATTCGCAAAACGTGCGCTCCCTAGGGTTACTGGAACTGGAGACAGTTTTTGCCAAGGCGTGCCATCTCCATTATATATAACCTCCTTGGTTTTAACCCTCTCAGGTCGGGAGGGAGAAGAGCGGCGACTGAGCAGATGCCCCCCCCCCCTCCTCCCCACACATCATTGATAAGAGAATGAACAAATCAACTTCCTTGTTGTTGTTGTTGTTGTTGGAGAGGCTTTTTTGGGGTCTCCGAGTGCCAGCAATGGTAATGAGAATCAAAGAAAAGGGGAAACAAGAAGGGGTGGAGAAAAGGAGAGCGGCATTTTGATTGGAAAAAAAAAAGAGGGTGGAATTTTATCAAGAAAAAGGGCAAGGAGGGAGGAATTTTACCGGGAAAAAGGGCACCAGGGCGGGCCGCCCCCCTGAAACGCTCTAGAGTGATCCCTGTAAAATACTTCCAATGTGTCTTTTCTTTAGAATGTAGTTCCTAATTTGTAATCACTGTGCACAAAAAATGATGAGGCAAGAAGAAAGTAACTGTTTGTCTAATGTAAAAAAAAAAAAAAAAAGTATTAGCAAGATTACAAACTGGGATTAACATAATTACTTTCATATTATTGGCACTACATTACACAGTTGGGGCTTTAAATAAATAAATGCTTACTACCCAACTATTTCCATTCCGTACTTCACTTTTCTAATTGCCAACATAATTGCTTTTCTCTTTTTTTGGTTTCATTTTTTTGCTCTTAATGGCTATTTTGTTTATTTATGAATCTTTCCCTACATCTAAACATCTATCATTCCATGGATATTTAGATTTTTTCATCTGCTATATGGATGCTACATTGATTCGTAAGTTAGCCTTTTTACTATAAATAAATAAATAAATATATACACTCTATAACAAAAAAATCGACGCACCAAGAAACAATCATCCGATTGCTTTGAAATTTCGTATGCATGAATGTTTTGAACAGATATGCAAATGATTCAAATTTGGTGTCCAATGAATGAATAGTTTGATCTCTAGCACATCAGAACTGCGCATCCAGCAGACGTATATAAGGAGCAGTTCTTCAACGGTTAAAACTTTCGGTTGGATTGCGATTCAGATGATCTTTCAACAATTTAAAAAATGCCTCGCTGCAGGATTCGTGCTGATTACGAGCAGCTGTCAGAGTTTGACAGAGGTCATATCATTGGATTGAAAGAGGCCGGTTGGACTAATCGGAGAATCGCTCGTCATTTGAGTCAAAGCGATGCGACGATTCTAAGATGCTGGCAAGGATGGGTGGAAAATGGCAGAGTGCTGCGTCAGGATGGTAGCGATCAACCTAGGGCTACAACAGATCGTGAGGACAGACTGATGGTCTGATCAGCTGTGACGGCACCTTCTTCATCTCTATCAACCATCAGACGTTCAACCCAAACACCAGTGTCCATCATGACCATTCACAGACGGTTGAGAGAGCGAAATCTACGCTAGCGCCGACCATTACGCCGCCTCCCACTCACGCCTGCACACTGCCGAGCCAGATTACAGTGGTGCAGGGCTCGATCAGGTTGGAATGATGCCGACTGGGGACGTATAGTCTTTAGCAACGAATCCCGCTTCCAACTGTGTCCTGACGATCATCGAAGACGTGTTTGGAGACGCACAGGGCAGAGGGGGATCCTGCTTTCACTATTGCACGCCACACCGGCCCTCAACAAGGCATTATGGTCTGGGGTGTCATTTCCTTTGACAGCCGGACCCCTTTGGTCGTCATTAGAGGTACACTTACTGCACAGTGGTACGTGGACGACATCTTAAGACCTGTTTTGCAACCGTTCCTTTTGCAGTGCCCTGGGCTGGTTTTTCAGCAGGACAATGCCAGACCACATACGCCTCGTGTTGCTCTAAACTATCTGCAAGCTTGTCAAACTCTTCCTTGGCCTGCCAGATCGCCAGATCTCTCTCCCATCGAGCATGTCTGGGATATGATGGGAAGGCGATTGCATTTGGTGCGGACTATTGATGATCTCGTTCGACAATTGGAGCAAATTTGGCAGAAAATTCTGCAGAAGACCATCCGGGAGCTTTATCGGTCTATGCCACGCCGTGTGGCAGCTTGTATCCAGGCTAGCCGCAGATCAACACCTTATTGAACTTGTTACTGTAACTCTGAAATAAATTATTCAATTGTTCTGAAATTTTAATCATTTACTATTTTATACATTGTCTTCCTATCCACCAATTTTCGTCTCAATCGGACACCTCCTTCTTGGTGCGTCGATTTATTTGTTATAGAGTGTATATATACGTTTATATATATATATATACTAGCTGAAGTACCCGTTCTTCGCACGGGAATGAATGGACTTTTTGATATTACGATTTGTAGTGATTACTATTCATTGTAATAAACAGATATAGCAAAGTGGATATCGCGTTATATTGTGTCCAATAATCATGCATACCGAATTGCAAGGCAATCGTTTGTACGGTGCAGAAGGCCATGCGGCGTAGCGCAATCTAGTGGCGAGTTTTAGCAAAACGGATACGGCGAAAATATTTTTCACATTCAGATATCGATGTATACGAATTTTCATGACTATCGGCTGCACAGTCCTGAAGTTCATGTGTTGACGCGACATCTAGTGGCAAGTTATAGGAAAATGGGTAGCGCCAAACTCTTCCCCGTGTTCAAATATCTATGTATACCTATTTTCATAGCGATTATTTGCACAGTCAAGAAGTGATACACTGCAGGGCCATCTAGTGGTTCAATAAAGTAATGATTTGCTACAGTGCCGTCAAGTGGCGAGTTATAGCAAAATGGATAACGCCAAAATATTCTCATTGTTAAAATAGCTATGTATACTGATTTTCATAGCGACCGTTTGAATGGTAAAGAATTTGGCCTGCTGCAGCGTCATCTAGTGGCGAGTTAAAATAATAATGCATTGCAGTGTCATCTAGTGGTGAGTAACATCAAAAAGAACGCAGTTAGAATATATTCTTCATGCTCAAATGTGTAAGTATAAAAAATTTTATGCCGAGCGGTCGAATGGTATAGAAGTTGATGCTTTGCAGCGCCATTTAGCGGCAAGTTACAGCAAAATGGATAGTGAAAAATATTCTCCGTGTTCTAATATTCGCGTGAACCAAATTTCATCGAAATCGGTTGGACGATATTCGCATAGCAAACGGCTAAACGGAATAGAATTCAACGTTGTGCTGCGGCACCAAGTGGCAAGTTAAGAAAAACGGATAGCATAAAAACCTTCTCCATCATAAAAGACTTAGGTGAACCAAATTTCATCGTGCAACGGTGCTCAACGGTGCTGGAGTTTTTCAACCTCATAAACACATACCAACATTCATTTTTATCTATAACCAGTGTCATTATATATCCCAGTCTCAATTAAAATCTAGTTTCAAATCTAAGCCTCGCCAAAGTGCCAACATATGCCATTTTGCAAGAGTTTTTTCAGGAAATCATTCGACGCATTGACTTAGCAGCAATCAATATGGGAAATGGTTCGGCCGCCAAAAAGTAAAGCACACATTTATTTGAAAAGGGCTTAATAAAGCTTAATACAGCCGAATTTTTTTAAATTATCAACTATAACGTGGTTTATTCATCGTTACTCCGATGTACTAAAGGAGAAGATTTCAATTTTCTGAAATTTGGCGGAATTCCCCCAACTTAAATCAATGTACTCAATTGGCGAGAATTCTGAAGTTAGATCGCTTGAAATCCCTTAATAACTGCATTATTTCTTTACGGATCATTAAAATTTAACGCTGTATTCTAATAAAACCTTTGCACTTGTTTTCAAAAATCTATTTCCTTAAGCTCTCAATAAATTGCGCCAAGCCGAAAACTGTGCAAACCGCTAGAACTCACTTACTCAAAATCCATATTTCAGCCATTTTATTTTTTCGCCAAACTAAAAAAATTTACACATTAGCCTCGGAAATCTTCAATTCTTATTCAGGGTGTCTACCATCATGCAAAGGTCACGAAAGTCACGGAAAAGTCAAGAAATGGGAAAAAGGTCACGAAAGTCAAGAAAAGGTCCAGAAATTGAAGCTCTAGGTCACGATTAGCGACTCACTTTCTTTCCATTTCATTCAAATTCTTTGTTTCTAATTTTTAGCCCTTGAGATAAACTATTTTATTTATATTTTTTAACTTCATTAATTTGTATTTTGATTTCGCGAGTGATTTCCTGTGAGAAAGGAAGTGGTTTTGTTTATTCTCATATCAACTGTGTATATGTGGGAGAATTTGCCGAGAGTGTTCTCTTCTCCCTCTCGATAAGAGCTTTCAGTTCATAAACCTCATTAGAGAAACAGTCTGTTGAACAAAAGAGTAGTCATACCAATAAATTATTTCCTACTGTAAATGATGCTTATGAATACAAACATTTGTGTCAGTTTTGCGGCCGCTCCATCAGGGCCTGAATTTACCTTGACTGATGATGTAATTTTAATATTAGGGTTTCTTATTTGTTATGGTCAAGATCAAGAAATCAAGCTTACTTTATGTAGTAGACACCCTGTTATTGTTTTGCGTGTAAAGCATTACATTCCTGCTCTGATTTCCCATGCACACGATATTATAATTTTAAAAAAAATAACCTTACAAATATAAACTAACAAAAAAAAAAATCATTATTATTCTTTTATTTTTACTTAGAATTTAAAACATTTTATTCGGCAAAATCGCCACACATGGCAACCACGAACGATCCTTATTTCACACTTTTTTCACTACAGGGGTTACAATTACGGAAAGCTTTTTGCGTGAAGAGCATAAAAAATCTCTTAAATTCCGGGAACGGGTGGACGTTCAAAGTTTTAAAGTAAACTATGATTTATTCTATATTATTTTACATATCTGTGCTAAATTTCAGGCCGATAGGTCCATTTTTGTGGATTTGTATACGAATCAAATCCACAAACAAACAAACAAACAAACAAACAGAATTTCATTTTTATTTATAAGATAAAATTGGTCCATAGGTTAATGCATAAGTACCATTAAAACTTTTTGAAAACTAAAATACCAAAGTATATTATTGTACGAAATAGTATAAATTCTAAACTATATACTGAAATAAATGATAAACCTATATCAGTTATGAAACTTTTAGAAAAAGAAGTTAAAAATCAGAAAGTTTGCAGAAATGTAACTGTGAAAAATTTTGCCATGCAATTCCATGCTTAAGAATTTTTACTAGAAGTTTCATTAAAGGCACTGTTTTTTCATTTGTTTCAATGTGTAGTGCAGCTTATAAAAAATCATCCTGATTTTTTTCGAATCCCTGCTGCAGTTAGTTAAATTTGTGCACCAAGTCTGTGAGATAGATTGTCTTTCTTCAACATACACCCTTAAGAAAAATGTAAAACACTTCAGAATTTTACATGCTATCACTGCATCTGTATGAGTAAAGTAAATGTTATTTAAGTTATTATTTATTTTTTCAGAATATGAGTAGTATATAATTTTCTTAGTTAAATATATAGTCTTTTACCTTTTATAGATTATTTTAACATTATTAAATTTATTTTACAAATAACCCTATAAAATTGTACCTTCAATAATTATGCTCATAAACAAATGACTATATATTTTTCAGCGAAATTCTTATGACTGGTATGTACCTAAGGGAATTTTGAAAACAAATTGGCTGTCAAAGCATTTAACTGAAGTTCCAGCTGTTGCTGTTTTATTTGTTGATTTAGACTGGGACAGTCCTGCTTGGGCAGATAAACGCTTGGAATGCGCTAGCAAGCTGGACATTTTAAGGTTAGTATGAATGTATTTTTGAAACAATTATGAAAACATCCAAGCAAAGTTATTCAGTACAAAATAATATGCCTGTTTATGAAAATTCTCTTTTAACTTATTATTATATTTAGAGGGGGCGAGTCTTGCTTAATTTTTTGCTTGAAGTTTGTACAAACCTTGAGAACTGTTTTCAGAGTTATTCATCTTGGATTCAAACCAGACGAAGTATTTAAAAAAGGAATAAATTGTTTGAGATTATTGATTGATATTCTGTATATACTGGATGATTCAAAATAGATGTTAAAGCACTTATCTTTTAAACTGTAAGTAATTGAAATATACTTTCAATTAGAAAATTTGGACAAATAGAGAATAGTTTTCAAATATGGCAATTTTTTCTATTAGGGGCTGTATACATATAAAAATACAAAATTTAGTTTTTATGTGGTCCCTCCTTTCCTATCACTTATAGTTAGAAAAATTTTAGACTGTGTCTAAGAAGGTAAATTAGAAAATATAGAGTCTATATTTTCTTAAATTTGTAACTCCTTTTCAGTTGAGCTGAGGCCTTCTATCAAATTTCTTATCATCATTCGATCTTCTGATTGAACTGGGTCTTAAGAATCAAGCTCTTCAATGTCATATTCTTGACCTTGTCTAACTATCGGAAGATGACAACTAATGAATGCATTTCTGCCATTCATTAGTTGTCAGCTCCTGATAGTTGGAATCCAGCAGTTCTTGAATGTCATCATTATTCATTTCTAAATTTATTTGCCTGGCAAGAGGGAAAACGTCTTCAATCACATTACTATTTCATCAGGCTCTGGCACTGATTCAGCCTGAGTTTCAGTGGTTAAAAAAAGAGGACACAAATGCCATTTTTCCAAATGTCATTTGAATTTTTTGTGAAACTTCATCCCACTATTGTCCAATAATTCTCACTAGATCTAAAGCGTTAAATTGTTTCCAAAAATTTTCAACAGAAATGTTGTCTCATGTCTTTATGCAGATGTGCAAACAATTATCTTGTGCAACAAACTTTCAATGCTTCCATGACTTTTTGATCGATCTGCCTGTTGAAGCAAGCTGATTCTATTTGGTAGCTAAAATACAACTTTCACATGTGGGTCAAAATAAATTACAGTTGCAGGGAGATGACCTGGTGTGTTATTGAATATTAGCATCACTTTAAATGAAATTTGTTTAGATTGGCAGTAATATTTGACTTCAGGTATGAATTGATGATCAAACCATTCCTTAGAAAGAGAAGCTGTCACCAAGCTTTATGATTCAACTTCCAAATCATAGACAAGCCAGCTTTGGATTTATTTTTCAATGCTTTTAGATTTTCTGTATGGTAAACTAGAGATATTTTAACCTACAATCACCAGCTGCATTCACATCAACCATAACTGTCAGTTGATCTTCGGTGACCTTGAAACCTGAATACTTTTTCTCTAAGTTCTTTTAGACATCTCTCAGAACAGGCCAGTCTAATCTAATTAATATGGTTTTGTTGGTATAGCCCCTTTATCTATCATAGGTTTGAATTTCTATGGATAGTATAACATGGCCTCTTTATCAGCATTTGCCGCTTGTACTTTTTGCTCTGCCATGTCCAGTTACAGTGACTTCTGAATTGGCTGAACTGCCATTATTAGTTTTAAGCTCTTCATCTTTAGATACCTCCCCAGCATCCTCTTTTAATCTCTCTAAAATAAGCTTAGTTTGAGTGCACACTGTGTTCTGATCAACAGGACAATTTTTCATGCTTACTTGTACATCACACCATAATTTTAACACTGTCACCTTCTCAGTAATAATAATGTGACATTTACAAAGGATGCTTGAATTAAAGACTGATCATTTTAAACAGCTTCAATAATTTTTTCTTTACTTTGTAATAATTGTTCTGACCTTTGATTCCAGTAGGTCGTGCTTCTTTGCCAATTCAAAAATTTTCAATTTTGGATTGAGGTTTTAAATCATGTTAACTTTACATTCCAAAAATAAAGTTTTTCTGTTCTTGTTTAATTCAGAAGAATCAGTTCTACATAACATATACCAAGAAAGAAGGACTGAAATGAAAGGCAAAGATTTGGCAGTAAACCAGCTAGCTTTATTTCTTCAAATAATCAATTGAGTCGGTTCAAGACAAATGTGTTGGCCACTACCTACCAGCAAAGCTTCCCTCTCAAAGCTGAGATTTTTGTGAGCTGCCAAGCTGCATCTAGTCTAGCTTCAAACTTCTTTGAGTCAACTCCCTAGTGGTGCCATCTATTGGTGCATTTTGGGTTAGGCTTTCAGCTTTTTAAGATTATTACTGTCCTTCTCACTTGGTCCATGCTCAGTAGATATAACAAACATAGAAATAAATAACACAAAATAAATTGTATCTGTATGTTGATTCCATGCTACATGTTCAAACAATTCAAACTCGCACCCTCCCCACACAATTGATGACCAATTGTGTGGGGAGGGTGTGAGTAATCAAGAGTTGCATGGCACTCAACCAAAAGATGAATTGACAACATTTGAAAATTGTGTAACTCTGTGTTTGCATAAGTCAAGGTATTGGTGTGTGTGTGTGTATATATATATATAATGATTTTGTTTGGAAATTTCTGATTTATTTTTACATCAAATAAGAATTTCAATTCTTTTAAATTGAATGTGATTTTATATTTACATCAAATGTCATTTTCCTTCTCAATTTTAGAGAAAGCTTGCAAGGTAGAAGCACACGAGTTGCACTTGTTTTGATTCAGAAAAGAGCTGCTCTGCCAGGAGGTTTGTAACTTTGCACATATTTGTTTCTAATTAGTCATAGTTTATTTATTGTCTTATGTGTTTTTTATTAGAATTTCTCAATTTCTTTTTCTGATTTCTTTATATATATACATATCTATCTATCTATCTATATATACATACATACATTATGCTCGTATTGTGATCGAAATGGCAATGAGGAATGACATATAATTCCCTCATTGATTCAAGCGATCTTAGCTGTGAAAGTGATGAAAGCATTCTTTTCAAGCTTTGAAGATCAAGAAAATGTTTTTTTAAAAAGACATATATTGAAAATAAAACTTGTGATGCAGATAATGAAAACAAACCACGAAGTAAATAACTGATTTAAAAAAAAAAAAAAATTTTGAAAACTGATGTCTACATTATTGTTGAGGAATAAATAAATGGTATGCAGCCTAAATTACACTTTAATTCACTGTCAGCACTTCATTTTTTTCCAACCCCAAATTATTGTTTTTCTGCATGCAATGTTATTTCTTCTCGGTCCCTTGAAAATCTGGGTTTCACTATATATATATAACATACTAAATCAAAAGTTCACTAAAGTCCCAAACTGCTAAACTGCATAGTTGAGAACAAAGGAAATTCGCTTTCGAAAACCGCAGCTACTATACAGTCCCTAGCAGTTTCTTTCTAAATTTGTGGTCGGTCTCCACTGTTTAGTCGCATTAGCATTTTCGAACAAAAACCTTGTACTGCCCAGGTATGGGTTTGCCCAATCATTGCAGGTTGCAAGGTCACACGACAAGACCTCTACAGAGTGATAAAAATCTTGACGCATCTGGAAAGACAGGATGATTGTGTGACCTCTCTTGCCTGGATAACCTGTAAGAAAGGTCTACAATAAAATGTAACCGAGCATCGTTTTAGTTATTATCTCGACAGCTGTAGCATGCCGAAGGAATCAGGGCTGCCCCTGCACCCTGTGGACTGCAGCAACAGCCCTCAGACTGCGAGACCCCGATGCTGAAACACTCCTGCTCAACCGTGTCACCTCCTCCTGAACCTGATGTTGATATTATGCCACTCCTGCCCAGATGCCACGGTCCCCGAAGTCTCCGTGTCTCACCCCCGGGCAAGCCACGACAACACCCTTTCCATACCCATGATGATTATTCATATATGCACAGTATAAAGTATTTTCAACTGTGTGCAAGATTATAAGAATAATCAGATACGTCTTAATTCACTACATTTTTTATTTATTGAAATCAATAATCTTATTCTGTAAACTTTAAAAAAAAAGACTGGATTTGTTACAGTGCAATACCTATAAAATTATATTTTGTACATAGAAAATTTTGTAGAATGTTAATTTAATTACTCAAAAATAAATAGAAGTTTGTACAGTTTTGCATGCATTTTGAATTCTGTTGAGATAAATGCTACTTGGGTCATGGTATTACTGATATTTATAACTTAAATTATTGAGCACAAGTATTTATAATTCAATATCTAGAAGGGAATCCTCTAGAAATTAAATTTAAAATACTCTTTTAGCAAAGTATATTTTTTCTGTTTTGTCACTAGTCCATTTTAGTTCAGATGTAAAAATGTAGATTTTTTTTTTTAATGGCACAGTAATAACATTTGAAAGAATCACTGGCTAAATACAGTGGAACCTGGTAAAGTGATCACCAATCATCTGTTGTGACCATTTTTGTAGAACTTCACTTTACAACCACCACACTTGCCACTTCTGTAAGGTGACCACCTTTATAATGTGACCATTTCTGTTTGACCAAGGGGGATCACATCAGACAGGTTCCGCTTAATATCAAAGGTATAAGAGCAGTAATGTATTTTTTTTTAATTGGGTAAACATTGAATTTCTAACATTTAAAAAGATGATGGAACCAGCAAAGCTTTTTGGCAAAATGTATGTGTCATTAGAAAAATAGAAGATTGAGAGCAAAATCACAGCAGAAAAGATCATTCAGTCATTCTAATACTCCCCTTCAAATGCAAAAAAATTATAAAATGAAGAGAAAAAAGTTAAGCACAAAGAAGAAGGGGCAAAAAAATACTGGATAGTGTTTGACAGAGCAAGGCCAGATATCTGCGGGGGGGGGGGGGGGAGTCAGCATCTAAAAGGGAAAAAGAAAAGCCTGATTCAGTAACACCTTTTATTTTTTGTTCGGATTATTTAATTAAATTCTGAATTTTGTTACACACATTTAATCCCCCCCCCTTTTTTTTTTCACTTCACATTAAAAGCATGTATAAAAATACTGTCAATTATATACCAAGAAGCACTTGGCCTTGCACGGAGTACTTTGCCATTTACTATTCGACTGGCTATCAAGTTACCTGAGTACCAAATAAGGAGAAAAAGGACCACTGAAATGTAAATGAAAAATTTTATTCTTGAGATGAAAGCCGACATCTTGAACATTAGTGTATTTTAACCTAACATAACTTTAAGTAGAAATTTATTTACTTATGAACTTTTTAATGATTATTTTGTAAAAAGTATAAATTCGTAGCATTATTTTTAAAGTAAATGAAATTTGGCATATAATGCTGCACTATTTTGAATTTTACGAATATTTTATCTAAAAAAATATTTTCAGATTGATGAATCCCCCCTCCCTTCCCTACATCTTAATTTTTTATCAGAAATCATAATCTTTTCCTTTCTTCAGTTTTAGAAGTAATTTGCATTAATTTGTCTAAAAATATAAAATTACTAATAATGATTTGTAGTAATTTGATATTGAGGATTTTCCTTAACTTTTTTTCCCTTATATAATGTATTTTAGGGTTTGTTCTGGCTTCTTAAATTTGTGGATCCCTGGGATTCAAACAATTATTGGTTTAGATAGTCTTGCTGAGATTTGTAGGTCTATTTCTAATAAAGAATTAATGAAAAGAAAGCATTTAATGTTTACTCAGAGACTAAAAAATGGCAAAAAATATAAAATTCTCAGAAAAGGCTAATTTTAAGAAGCAGGATATTTTAAATTATATGGGTCCTTTTTAGAAAAAATGGGAAAAGTATGTGCTGTAATTCAGTCCCTTATAATGCTACATAATTTTTTAAAAGTAAATTACTGCATATATTATTTATATTTGGCATAAATTTTTACATCAGTTGATATTTATTCATTTGTCTTTCACAATGCTTAAAAATAATGAATTCTTCCTACTACCCAGAATTGACTGAGTTCTTAGTCAGAATTTGGCTCAGTACTCAATACTTGTCTACTGTCTGTCTGCTAAAAGAACTCCCTCGAACGCTTCGTCGGGCTTCGTATTTTGACGGAATTCTTTCCATAGACAGATAGTATTTACTACTTAGCGTAGCATACTAACGAGTATATACAGCTGAGTATTCCATATATAGTTATACCTTATGATCTTTAGGCCTTACAAAAAAGCAGCCCAGCTGGTTATGCTAGTAACTAGTTTTTCCACTTGTAACATACTTGTTATTGTAAAAATTAATTGATTAGTAGATGACTGGATAAATTCTTTCCAGCTGATGATCAAATTGCAGCTGAAAGAGCTGCTTCATTATGCAGTGCATGTGATTTGTCTGGGAAAACCTTGTTTGTCTTACCTCATTCTGATCATTTGTATGGCTATACATTACGGTATGTATGTATTTTTTAGTTGCTTTAAATATTTAATGATAAAACAATTAACAACACATATTTCATGACAGTTTACCATAGGCGCATTGATGTAATGAAAGATCATTTATAACAGTGCTTAGATGTACAAAATCTGTTGCGTTTTTCTACAAAAATATGTAAAAAAGTCTTAAGACTAGCTGATTAATAAACTTTTATGGTGAATATGGTCATTTACAGAATGCTACTTTAATTTCTAAGATCTTTTTGTTTAATACTATACACTGATTCTAAATAAGTTACATACAAAACATGTTTGATAAAATGTTTTATCATATTTAGAAGTGCATGTAGCTGTTGGTGGTCAGTGGAAAAAGGAGAGCGGTCTATAAATTAAGAGGATAAGTAATTAAAATATAAGTATAATTTATAATTTATATTTGTTAATTAAAAATAAATAAAAAATCAGCAATAATGTGCTTTATTTAAAAAAAGGGAATTGTAATATTTAAGAAGTGCTCTTAAAAAAAAAAAAACATCATTTCATTCATTTGTATGTGCAGGTATAGCTCAATTTTTGTTTCCAACTAATTCACTGACTTCACTTCAGAAGTCTATCGGTGTGCTGCTCTCTTTTAACTTTATCATATAGCCTCTATGGGCCTGCTTTAGTTATTGATGAGTTTTAGCAGAACACTCAAAAAACCACTCTTTTATCATATATATTTATTGGTTATTATAGAATTTGTTTTTACAGTTTACAGAATGCCTTTTATGAGCTTGCACAGACATATTATCACCATGAAAGCAGACGCATCAAAAATCACAGGGATCACTTGAATAAAACAACACATCAGGTAATAAAAATATGCACTTGTGTATTTTTTAGATCTGAATGCTTGAAATGTTGTTTCATGGTGGTAACACGCTTTAGAATGCATGTACTATGTAGAAGCTGGTTTTCTGATCTCCTTTCAGTATGATAAATGTACTGATTGTTTTGAAAAGATAAATCTTGATAAATAATGTTGTTTTATTAAATATATAAAATGTTGGATGGGGCAACTTTTCATTTTTAATCTTTTTATTTCTTATTGTATTTAGTTATTTAAATACTTAAAACTAAAAATGTCAACAGGATATTGTACTCTCTTATAATTTTACTTATTCAAATAACATGGACTTACTTTCATGATTTTAGTTTAAAATATTATTGCACAGTTTTTAGTAGGTACTTTATAAAAACAAATGAACTAACTTTTTAAGCGTTCAAAACATTTTTGTCATCAAATTTTTTGGTCTTTTCTACCTTAAAATATACTTAGAAGTGATATATCTAGGTTCTAAAAATTTATTCTATCAGAAAAAATACTAATAAATGATAATATATAGTAAATAGTTTGGTAGTTGCCAGACTTTTCTTAAAATTCAGGTGTATTGTTTAACTTATTTTACACAAGTTGAAAATTTGGAATTTTTTCATAAAATTCATATATGTTGAGCAAATAGCATCTATAGATAGATACTGTTTATGTAAGGTTTAATTATACAAGTTTAAAATATAAAACATTAAGTAGTTTTTCTTGCTTTTAGTAGATAACACTTTGAAAAAATTGAATACTTTTTTGGCATGTCTACACACTTCATACTGATAATATATATTGATAGTACTGTGCATTGACATTATATATTTTTAAGATGGAGATTAATGTAGTTCTAGCAACAGAACAAAAATAACTGCCTCAAAACTACAAGTCATCCACCAGTGCAGAATGAATTTGCTCTCTCAACTGGGAAATGGAATGTGACTGGTTCAGACCCATGTCACGTCCGTTGACCTATCTGATCAGAGTTTTCCATGGTTTTCTCCAAAACTTAGTGTAAATATGGGTTATGAGCTCTTAGAAAGTTCCTTACAGAGGGCAACCCCCCGCCCTCCATCTTTGTCCTGGATCCCTTTGCACAGATAATCAGCTGTAATCCCACATTTCATTTCATTTCAACATCAAGTGCTTTAATAGAATGTTAGACATAATAAAATTAATTCAAAAAATTAAAAATGTGTAAAAGGTATGTGTCATACACTTTTAAAAATGTTTAATAACATATTGATCATATGACCATAATGTATTTACAGTATATAAAGGTATTTACAGTATAGTGCTTTATTTGGTATTCTTATCAATATAGTTTCATATTAAGTTTTTTATCTTTCACCCTTGTAAATGCCTTTCATAATTCTGTCCCTAGGTTTTGTAGAAATTTATATAATAAAAAACACTCAACAAGAAAATTAGTGTTTAAATGACGAAATAATTAAAAATATAAAAATAATACAAATAAGGTGTGTTTGTGTGTAGGAATGTATCCAGATTTTTTTTACTTTTCATCTGCATGTGTCTGGTTTTCCAGAATTCTTTTATGAATATCAAATATTTAACCCATTTATGAATAGTGTAACACTATTGTCCCCTTTTTGGAACAGCACTTTCGCTATCAGTCGAAAACATTATATTTATTTTTCCTAACTTTTATTCACGAGTATTGAACCTCAACTCCACAAAATATTTTAACATGACCAAGTAGGATGTTGACATTTCAATTTTTATACATAATGATTTTAAAAGAAACCGCCTCTTGTTTAAGAAGTTGATATCAGAAATTTATCTATTATTGCTGGTATTAGCAAAAATCAAAGAAATTCGCAAAAAAAATCTGGGCACAGATGGGTTAAATATTTGATTAAAAAACTGGAAAATTTCATATAAAATTTCATAATTTAGAAATTGCGGAAAAAAACAGAAAGATGCAAAATTTTCATGAAAACCGGGAAAATATAATTTATGCAAAATTAATTTATATTCTTTATTTTTGTAGGAGAAAAAATTTGATATTTCAATAAAAAGTGAAAGACTTGCATGAGAATTCGCTTATGAATGCCAATATTATATTTGAATTTCTCACTCTTTTTCCATTCTTCTTATGACTGACGTTTTTTTTTCTTCAACACTCCTTAATTTAAATCTACAGTTACTGTAGGATTTTAAATATACTCCTATAATTTTTGCAAGTTAGTGCTGATTTTTAAGGTCGAATGTACTTAAAAGATCTGCATGTGTTTGTGAAAGATTTGCTGGTAATAGCTTATGAAAATTATAGCATTCTATTTTTTAAAATATAAATATGTTATGTGTAGCAATATATAATGCAGCAGAACTGGTTATAATATTATTAATAAAATTAATACTTTTTCTTTGATTAATTTATGTAGATAAAGTGATCATATTAATTTAGTTAAACTTCATCATTCATGTGTGACATTAGTTAATATGTATGGCTATTTTAAATATGAGGAGTAGTTGCCATTATTGTACCACACTGTGTTTTCTCCCCTGTTGATCTGGAAAAATGCAGAAAATACAGGGAATTTCAGTTTAGGCTTTGAGTAGCAACCCTGAATTAATAAATCTGCAAAATATGTGCTCGTAGATCACTTATTTGTGGGGGAAAATATATGCACCTGTTCAGTTACTGTATACTCACATTTAAATTATAAAACTGGTAATGAATAGTACAGCTAAATGCTGGTTGTTCATTCTCTCATGCTTTCATCCTTGAATTAAGAAATGATGTTTATGCTGTGGAAAGCTAAAATATTAAATCACCATTATATTATATATATTTGTAAAATAAAAGATAGCCAACCAACCACTTTTATTGCATAGAGTTTTCAGGATTTTTTAGAAGAGGGCACAATCATCCCAATATAGTTTAATATTAAGTTTACCTTGTTTGTCCTTCCCCACTTGTAAATGCCTTTCATAATTCTGTCTCTAGGTTTTGTGTGTAGCAAGTTGAGATTTCATTTTCAAACTATCTTTGATATAATAAAAATACTTAACAAGAAAACTAGTGTTTAGAAGATAAAATAATTAAAATTTCATAAAATAATACACATGAAAAAGGTATTTATTGTTACTAAATGAACATTTTGGGTAATACAAAAACGGTTAACTTTTTTTCAGCTGCAAAAAAGTCTGTTTACTTTTTCAGTTCTCACTTTTCTGCTCATTTGTAGCTGAAGAAGGGCGAACCTTTTTTGTGATACAGAAACCTTCCTTCTTTAAGGATAAGTACCTTTTTATGTGAGTTATTTTGCAAAGTTTTAATTATTTTAACTTTGATATACTTTATGTAGTGGAATACAAAGGCAATTTATTTCAGTAACATATTGAATAAATGGGGAAAATTTTCTAATTGTGATATTTCTGTTGAACTGTTACTATTTATAGACTTGTTTGTAAATCTTTCTCTATTTTTAGCTTCTTTTTGTACGACACCAGTTCAAAATTGCCTTTTTGACAGAATTAAAGCAAGATATAGCTACTGCTCTGAAGTATGCATTTTCTTCTTATTCAGAGTTTTCATTATGGGAAAAAAATGAGAATTTCTCACTATAGTTGGACATAAATGTAGGGTAAATGTAGGAGTTGGGTAAATACCCAGTGGGTAAGGTATTTATAAATGGGTACTTACCCTTGTCTTATGTAAACACCCAAAATCAGGGTATTTATGAATTTTAGTCATTTTTATAGCATGTAACTGGGCCTCTGAGTCTTTAAGTCAGGCCCAGTTACACGGGGGGGGGGAAATTAAACTGCAAGAATTTTGTGTAAACAACTTTATGAAAAATAGAAGAATTTGCAACTTTTTCTTAAAAAGTAGTCAAATCTTTAAAAATTTGAGACTTTTGCACAGAATGAAACCGATTTGTAGGGTGTGCGAATTTCTAGCAGTAATAATTTTTTATTGCGAGAAAACGAAAAAAATGAGAGATTCTCATGCTCAAGTGAAAACCTGTTATCATTTGTTATTTTTCAAATGAAGGTCTTTTTATCAATACTTTTAATATTTTGGATGTTGCAACTAATTAAGAATTTTAAGTGTAAATTTTTTAATTATTTGCAGTAAACATTCTTACAACTAATTCATTCATGCATATATGCAAATGGTTAAGAGTACAGTTTAAATGCTATCTAAATAATAAAAGCCGTTTTCTGTAATGCTTCTGGGATCGACCCATCGCTCCCAGTGCATCTGGAGGCCATGTAGAAATTTTGATAAAAATGACATTTTTATCTCTAACTAAAAGCAAAAGCTTTTTGTACAGTTCGAAAGATCTCTAAAAGATTAACCTTTTTCAAACTTGCAGCTACTTTCAACTCTAAATATCTAGCGAGATATCACATCTTGAAAAAGTAAACACAAGCGAAGCAAATGATTTATTCCTTGATTCTTTGAAGAAAAAAAAATTATGGAACATAATCTCTCACATAGATCGATGAGAGAAAAAGTGCAACAGATTGTTTGGTGGTATTGTTAACTAAATCATTAAAAATGTCCTTCGTGAAGCGTGCGTTTGCTCTAGGTTGCACATTTTAACCGCGAAGCGGTCATCGATGGCCAAAACTGATCGCCGAAGGCAGTAGTATCTAGAGAATCTCGAAACAATTTTCTTAATAAATATTTCATTGATTGTAGATTAAACGAATTGAAAAGCGATTAAACAAATCGCACACTAAATAATTTTGCTCAATTATCTTTCCCAATGAAGAGAAAGAGGTGGATAAGTACTAATAAGATGTAATTTTAATGAAAGGGATCAAAGTGAGTGTGTTCCAAACTAAAGCACTTTTGGATTAATTTCCACTTTAAAGGACTTCCATTAGAAGAAAATTACAACCTTAACATGTAATCAGAATGAGAGGAATTGAATAATTTCATTCCCAGACAAAAAGTCAAAAATATTTTAATGCTCCAATTGAACTTTTATTTTTTTGTATAATTACTTCTGTCATTTCAAGTAAGGAATTTTAATCTAAATTTTATTTGTGTTTAAATGTCTTCAAACTTTGAATAAATTGAGCTGATGCACATAATAAGGAAAAGCGCAGTGCATTCTGAAATTAGTAGGCATGATATTTGGAGTACAAGTTCACGAGTTCATGTATATCATATCACAAATTAGCTGCTAGGTATAAATCCTAATTTACTTCACCATTTTTACCTTCTTTTCCTAAGTTCACAGATTTCATCACTAAATCGAAAGACACTAACTAACCCAATTTTGTTGCCGCATTTTCCTGTATTTTGCATGTGCCCCCCTACAAACTTTTGCAATTTGTTAAAAATTGTATTAATTCTTGAAGAGTTTTAAATGGGAGAAAAAAGTTACACCTATACGTCTATGATGGGCAGTTTGGGCCGCCCATGTATTTTGAGGGGCGCATTTCCAGTTTTGAAATATTTCAGAACTTAATTTGAAAGATTTCAATATGCTGTAAAAATGTTTTGCATTACCGATGGCAGAAGCGTTGCGAGAGGGTTGTTAAAACCCAGGTTTAAAAAATAAAAAAAAACACTGGGTTTTATTAGGGTTTTTAAAGTAAAGGGATGGGGGTTCAGAATATTTGAAAAAATTTTGCTTATTACTGAATACAACTTAAAGCAGCCAACCAATTACAAAAATCAATTATAGATGAAAAAATGGTAAAATTAATAATAATTTATCAGTTATAATGAAAATATGTATAAGTCAATAATCATAACCAATCATGGTTTGCTTTTAGATAAATTGATTATTAGTAATAATTTTAAAAATGGAATTAAAGTAATGTACTAGTGCTAAATTAGAACTTTTAACTATTATTTCTTTATGGTTAAAAATCCTTATTCATTTTAATTCAGATAATAGGCAGAAAAAATTTCTCTAGAAAAAGTCTCTAAAATTTATTTTCTTGTGTAGTGCTGTTTTTAAGCTTTACAAGTGGTGAACTGATATTAAGAGATGTATTAGATATGTAATTAAAGTTGAAATTTTGAAAAAGCACAGTTGGGGTTTTTCTTGGATTTATTGAGTGGGCTTAAAAAAACTGTTTTTTTCAGGTAACAACCCTGGGTTCATGACATCGTAACAACCCTGGGTTGAGGAGAGACTGGGATTCCCCACCTACCCCATATGGTTGCTTATAATAGAATAATTTTTAATTTTTACCAAGTGGTAGTTCTAAGTTAAAGACACGACTTATTCCATGGTCAGTGACAATATGCAGTCCACCCCCTTTTCTGAGGTAAATAAATTTCTTAGGTATGCCACTGGTGCCTCTTACCCTGGCAAGCCTCTTTCCATCTTCGTAGGCCACTTGTCGCTCGACCGATGCGTTGGCTTTGTTGCCTATCAGCATGACGACCACGTCGTCCTGAGCATACTCGTAATATATATAATGTCCATATTTTACTGTGTAGGCCCTTACATTTCTGCTTATTACTGTACTAAAAAGCATGCATGCTTGTATTTACATTTATTTTGCTCAGTATTTCATACAAATAAATGGTTTTTAGTTTTTTTCATTAATTTGAACTCATAATCAGAATATCAATCATTTTTTTCTTTTTCCATTTATCATTTAAGGTTTATAAAATAAAGTTTAATTTTAAGCTTTAATACAGCAATTTTTATTATGCTGTGATTGTACAGATAGATACATACATATGTTAAGTATGAAAGACTAACATTTTGAGAAATATTACCTCTTGATATTTCTCTATTCAAAATTGTCAAACAATTTTATCATTAATAATAATATTTTATCAGCCCAATCAATAGAAGTTAAATGATTTTTTTAGACTTAATAAATTTTTAGCCATTGGAACTTTAATATGTGGAATTATTTTTTAGTTTTGTTAAAAAGGGAAGTTTGTACAATGCATTTAATCATGCTATGCTTTGTTTAATTGATTGTATTATTGTGTATTTTCAGAAATTATAAACAGGCTTATGCTAATCTAATGGAAGTCAGAGCGTCTGATACTAATATGCTTGAAGTGAAAACTGTTGCTGGTTTTATAAATTATAAGGTTCTTTCATTATTTATATTTCCTCCTGAAAATAATTTACCCAAAAATCTGTAAATATTAAATAATAATGCTTATTTTTAGATTTTTGAACATTCTCCTGAATTCTTTTTAACATACATTATATATATATATATATATAATAGCTAAACTTGCATCGTATCGAATCCCAAGTAATTCATCGAGCAAGTGATAGCACATAATAACAATTAAAAAATTGGAACCAAGAATGCTGCAAAATGTGCTAATCTTTGAGAATATTCAGGGATCGTGCTGAAGTCTGATAAAAGTGGGTCACAAGGCCCATTAACTTAAGAAATATGGGTTTTTGCATTATGCAAAACCCGTTGTGGGCATATTTTTTGCATCACAGTAAACAAAATTTGGGTAATTTACTCAAAAATCTGAGTAAACACGAACCCTGATATTTTTCTATTTTTATACTGTTATATGCATAAACACTAAAAAAATGCCAATATTTGGTAATGTAATTTCATAATATATATATATATATATATATTATATTATAGAATGATTTACATCAATTTTTTTTTAGTAAACATTGTATTTTCTTCTTTATTTTGGAATAATAATAATGCATTTGATCATTATTAGTTTGCATGTTGATACACATGATAGCTGTCATAGTAATTAATGGAACAGTATAAAGTTTAAACTGTAAATTATGAGACATGGTGTTAAATAAGTAAATAAATGACTATCCAAATAGACTACATTCCCATGGAATTATGATGGTAGTCTCTCTTTCATTCTAATTAAATTCATCTTTACAATATATATATATATATCATAGATCAGACTAATCAGAATATCTGATCAGACTGATCAGATATTTAATATATATATATATATATATATTAAATATCTGATCAGTCTACATTAAAAAAATCTGCAAAGGACCACAGAGGCCACTTCCAACATAATGGCAATTTCCAGTCTTTTTAATGCTAATTTTACAGATCTGTGAAATTCAATTTGCCACCATCAAATTTTCACTTGCTAATATTTTGAACGGGAGTTCATATCTGCATTGAAAATAATTAAAATTTTTGCATTTAGTGTAAGCATTTTGCATTCAGTATCCTTATTAAGTGTTATGTATTGCTCATAATTTACAATTTATTTCATTTAAGGATGAATAAAACTTTTCTTTTAACTAATTGCAGAATATTGACTTTAATTCATTTAAAAATTATTTTCCCTCATTTTGCAATTTTTAGAAAGGTTATAACAGATTTATGTAAGCATTGAAGTGAATGTTTTTTTTTTTTTTAATTATATTTGCTCAATATCTTTGCAGATGTGTCGATTGTCATTTTTGAATGGAGCACCACTGGATGCAATAGCTCAGTTCCGGAATCATGTAGATATATTCAAAAACAAAATAGGTCATCCTGAGTTAGCATTCGAACACAGTGCATGGATGTCAAAGCAGTATGTTTTTATTTTTGTTTGTACTTTTTGTATTGTTATTTAAAATAATTCTGGTTTTATTTCTACAGCTTATAATTTAAGAATTAAAAGAAGTTTTACAATTTTACATTGAAACTTTGTCTTTTTATAAAAACAATATATTAACTAGACCCTAAATATGTTTGCATATGTTTAATTTTCTGTATATTTATTTTATGCAGATGATTAAAGTAACAAAGATGGAGGGAAAATCAATAAACGGGGGCAGGCTTAGTTGGCGACGTTTGTTGTTGTTGCCAATGTCTAACCTTGCTGACTTTTTTTTTCTCACCATACATAAACACCAAACGTAGCATAAACATACATAGTTATTAGAAAAAATAAACCTACACTTATCTAATATATGATTATCTAAACTAAAATACACTTACCTAAACACCTTAATAAAACATTTGTACATATATTTTAAATGCAATAAAAATAAAATGAACATAAACAAAACATTGGCTGTAGAGTATGTATTAGTTTTAAAAAAATCCTCCAAAAGATTCAAAATATTAAAATATATTTCTGCAGAAAAATATACAGCAAAATTTCCATTAAAATGTTAAAAATACTGTTTAGAAGTAATAGAAAAACACTGGAATAAACCGACTACCTCTTCAATCATGAGATTTGTGCAATTTCAGTATCTTTAAAATACACAAAAATCACACTAGTAAAACAACAAAATCAAAACTCACCACAAACAACTAAAAAATCCTCAGCTATTGATTCATATTAAACCTAAAAATAGAACAGGAATTCTGCAAATCTGTATAAGCAAACCCATGTATCGATTAAAAGTATCCATCTTTCTTAAAACCTTAAAAATTCCCAATTTTCCATCACAATTCACAAAAGATAACACAACATATGAAAACCTTTATATAAGTACGGGAACATAGAACAATAGGAATTTTCAACTGTTAACCAATATACAGTAAAGCAATGAATAAATATTTAAATAAACAAAAGCACATACCTCAAAATTTCCATTTAATTCCTTATTGGCATACAGTTTTATTTATGAACAACATGCCTTTTTAACAGAATAATTCCCTCAAACAGCATTACATCCATACATAATTCATCCAAGAGCAGAAGAATTTAAACCTAACACGGGCACATTAAATATTCTTCACAACAAACATTATCTGCTTTTCACCAAAATTCACTCTATCAGTGATTAACAAACAACACATCTTAAATAAAGCTAATTCATTTCAGTTTTAGATAACTTATCCATATTTAATATAAAAATTATCAGAAATTTCTCTTCCTAAACGCAAACAAACTAACAACATTCAAAAACTGTAAACTTGAAAATTCAGTATATTTCACAACCAACACGTGAATTGTGGGTCATTTGTATCGAATCAGGTGACCCATCCGGGATGCCATGCGAACAAAATATTCATTGATTGCTTGCATTGGCAACTAATTCCAGCTTGGTAACTTACCCCTGCTTATTGAATTTTTCCCAAAGATGGCAACTAATAAAGATTATGTATAATCATAGTGGTTTTATGGCTTTCATTATGGTATTTTGTGGTTAAAGGAAAGTTACATGAGCAAAAGCGGAGAATACTTTGGGCAGAAGACTTTTTAAGGAGCTTGATTTTTAATATGTTTAATTTTAGATGGCATAGTATTTTATATTTTCAGAGGTTATACATTTAAGAGATTTTTCTTCTTCAGTGATACACTTTAAAAGTTATATTTTCTCTTAACATCAGATAATTTGATCTTTCTTTCTGAGAACCTATGTGTTTGAATTCACAAGATGAAGGTCGACATCTGTTCTTTGATGCATTTATGTTTATATAAAAAAACTAACTTTACTTTTTAGTGTTTAGTGTTGCAATAACGTTTTGGAAGAAGGAAGCTATCTGCTTGTATTTTAAATATATTCAGAATAGTAATGATGAGCCAGAAAAAAAATATCAATATCAAGGACTTTGATACATTTGAAAAATGCAAGAAATGAAATTACATTATATATATATTTGAGTGCGATATTGCCAAATGCATTGATTTCATGTGTGACCTTTTTCTCTTATAATGAACTAGCAGCATAGCCCGGCATTGCCTGTGCAATGGGGAAAAAATGCCCATTGACCTTAAATATAGATTGTAAAGGAAAGGAATATGAATCCTGCCACTGCAGCAATAAAAAAAAAAGGACATGAGACTTCCCGCTGCAATGAAAAAAAAAAAGATAGCATCTGTTAGCGTACTGAGGTTACCGGAAATTGAATGTGGAAGGAATGTGAATCCTCCCACTACAGTGATAAAAAAAAGGACAGGGGATTTCCCACTGCAATGAAATAAATGAACACAGGGCTTGCCAGCGAACTGAGTTACGGGGAATTTGATGTGGCTAGGCTTCTCCCTTTCTAGCTATCGGAGTTCTAATATGTAGTCTTTTATCACTAATACCTACGCACCAATGGAAAACAAATAAACAGTTATCAGGATTGTTGGATTAGCACGGTCGCCATCTTATCTTTCTTTCACCCTCCATCTCTCTTCACCCCTTTCACTCTGCCTGATGCCAGAAGAAAATTCCTCCCTCACGCAAGTGCGCCACAACCTTGAAAATGGAAAACCAGTGGGAGAATTAAAGTTTTTTATTTGGGAATACCTTATTCCCCCGTACACGATATATATTTCGGTTACACACATAACCATCTTCAGTCGTTTCTGGATCTCACACTAATGGCGGCTTCCTCTTTTATCTCTTCCCTCTTCTTCTGGAAATTTCGATGAATGACGTCATCCCATGATGGGTCGATTGTATGAAGCACATCGTTGATGCTGCCATCTGTCGTCACTATTTCCAAGCTCTCACGAATGTAGGCATATATACTATTTTTAAAGTTGGCTATTTTTTTTAATATTTTTAAAATCAATGGTAATGGGCTCTTCTAAAGCAAAACGGGCCAGAGCGGTACTTTGTTTCTGGAGGTTAATGTCTTGAAAATGTTCGTTTTTTCGCTCTTTAATTTTCCTCTTTGTAACGCCGATGTAGCAATTTTCTTTATTAGTATCGTTTGACAAGAAATTAATTTTATAGATCCCTGCGGTTTCGATGGGGTTGATTGGGTCTTTTTCCGATCTAATGCGCTGAAAAATTGTTTTATTAGGTTTAATTGGAATACGGATGTTCTTTTTACTGGCAATATTAGAAAGTTTATTGGCTATCCCCCGGCTAAAGGGGATAGCGGTAGTAAAACGTGGTTTATCTTTTTGACGGTTGTCTATAATATTTAATTTACGTTGCCTAGCTTTGAAAACTTTATCGAAAATTTCTCGAGGGTAGTTGGCGTCTTGACATTGTTTCCTTATGAAAGCAATTTCTTTTTGAAGGAGGTCGGTGTTGGAACAAACTTTGAAAGCGCGGTCGATATAGGAACGAATAGCTGCAATTTTATAGTTGAAAGGGGTTTTAGATTTAAAATTTACTATATTAGTATTACAAGTAGGTTTTCGAAAAATGGTGGTCTCAATGAGATTATTGTTTCTTGTTATGTTCACATCTAAGTAATTGAGGCTATTATTGATTTGTTTTTCATAGGTAAATTTAATGTTCGGGTCTATGGTATTAAGTTGATTGATCAAATTATTTTCTTCATTATTGTGGGTGGTAAGGATAGCGAAGATATTGTCGACATAGCGAAGCCAAAGTTTGATGGTACTATTGTGTGTCTGTTTAATCTGTTCTTCAAGGATTCTCATTTTCCAGTCGGCAATGATTCCGGATATGGGGGAGCCCATGGGGACTCCTTTTATTTGTTGGTAGAAGTGATTATTATATTGAAAATATGAATTATTTAAAATTAGATTTATTGCACTAGTTAGGGTGTTAATTATGTCTATATCTTTAAAACTACTTTGAATTTGTTTGTTAATAATTTGGTTCATTTCTTTAATATCTATTGACGGGTATAGATTTACAACATCGAAACTTACCATCATATCGTCTTCATTAAGTTTATAATCGCGGATGTTTTTAATGAAATCGTCGGTGGAAGTTAGAGTGCTGTTAGAGGGGGGTATAATTTCTTGCAATATATCCTTCATATATTTTTCAAGAGTGTAGGTGGGGGCCTTCGCATTTGCTCACAATTGGGCGAAGGGAGGGGGGATTTTTATGATCTTTAAATTTAGCGAAAATCCGAGGGGCGAAATTAGCGGTATTGTTATAGTTAGGACCTTTCTGATCCGGCCAGGAACCATTTTTTATTAAAGTTTTTAGTTTATTATTGATTTTCGTGGTGGGGTCTTTGGGAAGAGGAAAAACGTTTAGGCTATTGATGGTTTGTTCCATATTTTCTTGGTAATCTTTTTTATCCAGAATAACAATCTTTCCGGTCTTGTCAGAGCTTAAGCAAACGATCTTGTTATTTTTCTTTAGGTTGCTGAGGCATATACGGTCTTCATGATCTTTAACAGTAGTTTTAAGTTTTTTATTCATTTCTTGTTGGGCATGCATACGGATAGCTTGTTTATCTGAGGGGGGTAATGAGACAAATTCTGTAGTTTCAGATGATAGGAAAATTTAGCTCGTGATAATGTAAAATGCGAGAAAAATGGCCAAAAACCTTACAAAACATAAAATAACTCAAAAACTATTGATCCAATCAATTTTATTTTTACGGCATTAGCTTTCTCTTGTCCTATTTAGTCAGTGCGCCAAAGTTGGTCCAGATCTGTCAAACGGTCTGGACTCGTATAGCGAACAAACTAATAAACAGACAGACTTTTCTTTTATATATATATATATATATAGATAATTATGTTTTAGTTTGGCATGTCATTGTAATAAATATCAAATGAAAAATTTTAAAGGCACATTTGTTATAAATACAGTGAAACTTCTTGGGAGTGACCACCCTCCATTCTGCAAAAAATCGGTCCTTAAGAGAGATGACCACTGAAAGAAGCATAAACATTTGATAGACAAGAAAAAAATGCTTAAATATGTTATTTGTTTTGTTATTTATGAAAGTATGTAATAATAGATAAATAATTATACAAACATATTTTTAAATTTTTAAATTTAATAAAATATTTAGGAATTTCAGATTGTTTTACTCTTTTTCCTCTTTTTGAGAATACTTCTCTCTCTACTTTATTTTTTACATCTGACAAAAGAGCATTAATCCTTATACAGGGTGTGTCACAATTCCCTCCCGGGTTTGGAAGGCTTATAAAAAAATATATATATTACCCATTCAGCAACAAAATTAATTGTTACTGAATTGAAGAAAGTAATGTTACAAGTTTTATTTCACAAAACTCCAATATGTGAACCTATCGTGACATCGATGGATTAATGCAATTTTGTTGGGGATAGGGGTGCAAAGAGGGCAGTTAGTTTGTTCTCCAAGAAAGACAAAACGTGCCATGTTTCTTTCTCCAGTAAAGTCTTCTCCAAGAAAGAAACATTGCAAGTTTTGTTTCACAAATAATGGGCTTCCTCATCATTGGATTGGACAAGCTTATGCCAACAACAGTCACCTTCTTCCGTGACCACCTCGCTCTCTGGGCCTAATTCCAGATGATTCTTTTATGGAGTTTCATAAAAGATCGTGTGTTCGTGCCAAAGACGAAATTTATGCCAAAGGATCACAGCTACATTTGTTAAAACAAGTGTATGAGTATGGGAAGAATTTGACTCAATACTTGATAGCTGCCACATCATGAAACAAGAACAGATTGTAGGGGGGGGGGGGTCTACTGCAACAATCGAGGAAATAGAAATTAATGTTAAAAGATTCTATTTTACTTCCATAAAATGGATGTCAATCTTCTAACCACCCTCACTGAAAAACAGACTGTCCTTCCCCACTCACTTACCCAGACAAAATTGTATTAATCTGTTGCTGTCATGAAAGGTTCACATATTGCACTTTTGTGAAATAAAACTTGTAACATTTCTTTCTTCAATAAAGTCAACTTTGTTGCTGTATTGGATATATACATATATTTTTATAAGCCTTCCAAACCCGGGAGGGTATTGTGTCATACCCTGCATTTTTCATGTATTCTGAACTTTTGGGTTTGCCCACAACCAAAAGTAACTGCTAACTTCCTCTCAGAATTTCCTTTTTCGTGTAACTCTATTAACATCAATACGCTGCTCCAACTACAAAATCACTTGTTTCTTAGACATGTCTTTTCTCTAACCTACAAGATTTGTAAGTGATGTGTATGTGTACTTGCTCCTGCTTTAGATTTGCAGTAGAGCGACTGGTTTGAAATGCGGTTTTTGTTTACTAATAAAGTAATAATCCAGAAAATTTTTGGATAGGGTATCAAGAACGGTCGCTTATAGAGGGTTGTGTGGTTTCTCCTAGAAGACCTTTTAACATTAAGTAGATAGGGTAAAAAACCGTTGCCTTAAAAAATGGGTCGTTGGAGGAGGGGGTCACTTAATAGAGGTGGTCACTCATAGAAGTTTTGCTGTATGGTGATTTTGCCTAAAAGGTTTCCTTGTTCTCTGCTTGGATTTTTTAAAAACAATTTTGAGCTTTTATCATATTGTAATTTATAATTTATTGTATTATAATATTAAAAAATAAAATTTAATAAAATACTGAAGTTCATTTAAAAGGTCTTTTTGTGCACTGTATGGTAAAAACAATGAAAAATGCTATGTACACAGTTTCACACATTTTGATTTTTCCAAGATAAACAAGTTTTTAAATATTTTCTGATTTTTTGTGAACTAAATTGCAAATCCTTTTAATGCATTTAATGCTGATAATACATTAAGTCGGTAATTTGTCATAATAGTTTTCATCATTGAATAATGAAGTTTTTTATGTTCATTTTAACCATATATAGTTGTATGGATTTGTTACATTTAACAGATTTAGTCATTTTGGAGACTTGTTTGAGGATGCTGTGCAACAAGGTTTAAATGCAATTCAAACTCAACATCCTGGGTTTTATTATCAGCAGGCTGCAAATCATGCATCAAATAGAAAAGTTCTGTGTCATAAATTGTGCAAAGTAAGTATTCAGTAATATTTTCCTTCGAAATTTAGAAGTATATGTATATATATATTTTTTTTAGGAATAGCATGATGCATAGAAGGAAAGAGTATAATATTATTAATAATAAAGTAGCACAATGATAGAAGGGAGAAAAATTTTGTTTTCTCACAATTCTAATTATAACTTTTGACAGTAAATACTTATGCTGTATTCCTTTCTTTTTTCTTTTTTTTTTTTCCCAGGCAGGCAGCAGGGTTTATGTGCTCCTTAAAACTCATTTTACAAAATTTAGAGCCATTAAAACTCCTTAATATTAACAATAACAACCATGATTAATGAAATGCACAACCTCTGCAGAAATAACGAACATTGATGCTACAGTTAAAGATATGCTTTGTGAACCTAAGAAGTAAACCTCTTTTTGTAAATTTATACTCCCTTTGCTTATACAACTTAAAGGTGATGAGAGAAGAATTTACATTTTTTTAACCAATTTAGAGTTTGCTTAAAGAAAGCTATGTATTAATGAAAATGGTGTAAGTTTAATTTTTGTCTTTCCTTTTAAAATTTTTTTTTGGACATGGCTTCAAAAATCTATATTTTTTCATATTCAGTTTGGATTAAAATTTTTGTTAAAACATGCGTTTGTAATGCGCAATTGATAGTTATGGATAAATTTTCTTGTTAATCTAAGACTTTCTATAGTGCAAACTTTCAATTTTGTGCTGAGCTATTTAAAATAACAATTATTACAATAATTATATTGGTAATCCAGAAAAAATTGGACTTCTTAAAATTTTTTTGGGAGTCTTTAAATACTCTTTAAATTTCATGTTGAAAAATGAGTATGAACCCTGAATTCTGATGAGAACACTTGTAACTCTTATAAAATAAAATGCAAGGTTGTTTATTGTTATTTTTAAAATCTCATTAATATGAAAATACTGAAGAATGATTTTATCAAATGAGCTTTTTTTTTGTGTATCCTGTTGTTATCATATTTATATTTTATCTCTCACATTTCTAACATGACTTTTGACAGCAAATGTTATTCTGATGAAAACATTTTTAATTCTTGTAATAAAAAATGCAACATTGTTCATTGTTACTTTTAAAACCTCATAAATATGAAAATACTGCAGGATGACTTTATCAAATGAGTATTTTTTTTTATGCATATTTAATCTGATATTTCTGGGAAAAGGAATTCTTTATGTCAAACAATTTAGAGTTTATTAAGATGATTCACTAGTTAAAAAAAATAAAATAAAGTACTAAAAATAATTTATGATACCAGTTACAGGCAAATTTTGAGATTTACTGAATATTCAGTTTGTCAGCCTAATGATTTAAAAAATACTTTCAGCCATGTTTTTAAATCAATCTCTCTCTCTCTCACACACACACAGAGACATATAAGTGCTGTTAATTATTATTATTCAAAATCTGTATGTATAGGGAAAAGGTAAAAAAATTTTAATGTATTTTTATGCGTTATTGTTATGTTGATATATTTTTTTACAATAGTCTGTTCAGGAGCCACCAGATTTTGAAGTATTAGATGGAGCAGATTCTTTAGAATTTTATGGCCAAAGACCTTGGAGAGCATGCTGCCAGAGTAAGTAGAAGATTGAAATTTATTTACTTAAAGAAAAATTGTTTTGTCATTTTTGATTGCAAAAAGTTACAGAATTTTTATTTCTAAAACAATTTTCAAAGTAACAAAGGAGCATTGAACAGCTGTGAAGAGTGTAAATTTTGATCTTACAATCATGTGCACTCACTTAGGATGTTTGACATTATAACTAGGCATTAAACCATTCTTTTAACAACTAATTCAAGTTGTAATGAATTATCTTGTGAAGTCCAGTGGGAAATGGTTAGCACACTCCACTGCTATGCTACAAGTTTGACCCTAAAGATAAGCAAAGTTGAAGACTTTTATCATTTGAAAGGGTCAATAAAATGAGGGCAAAGCTTGTTTGGGGAACTAAAAACTGGGTTCTATATCAAGCTGAATAGTGTTGAAAAGAAAGGCTACTCATAGTAGTCCTTGGCCATTGTATGGACTGTTGCACCACTGAGCTATATTTTATCTTTTCTTGTTTTAGTATACTTAATGTATACATAAATATTCTTTCAAAAGTTTATTTAACATTTTTATAGGTTTAGAACCTCCTGATCCCCAAAGAGAATTGCAAGGAATTTTAGCATTGAAATATAAGGAATTTCATGAAGTAGATCATTCTGTAAGTAAAAAATGTGATGTGGCCATTTATAAAAAATCATATTTTATTTCAGAATTATTTAAAAATATAGTACATTAATACCAAATTAGCTCCCATCAGTATGAATGGTATTGATGAGAGCTGTATCAGAGTAACTAAAAGAAAAATAAAGGTGAGGGAAGAGGAACATTTTAATGACATTAAATTTGGAAGATTTGACACAGCTCTGGAAAAATTAGCCCAGGAAAAACAAATTTCAATTAATTCCAAGAATGCAAGAAAAATAGCAGTGTAAATCATGCATATCTTAATGAGGTCCGATGGAACTGTCAGTGGAACCACCCACGCACCAATCGACAGCAGATGGATAACAACCCTGCAAAGAAACAAAGGAAGAAATGAACAGTGTGTGCTTGAAAATGACCAGGGGCTGGCTGTAAAGACTTCGCTTTTTTAAAACACATTTTACAGTATTTGATTTTATTCTTATACTTTAGTACAACTGTATTGATTTGTAATTAAGAGAAACTAAATACTCCTCTCAATCTCTTCGTGAAGTTTTAAAAGCAAGATTATTTGAATGAGTTGCAGTATTTAATTTTTTTTTTTTTCAAAATAGCACAAACAAAAGGGTTTTTATTGGATAAAAGGATGAATCAAGATTTTGCTGCAATTTTGATCGAAGGATGTATATAGGGTGCAGTGAAAAAAACTTTTTTTTAAATTTCAAAATCCAATAGCGACCAAAAGTTGTGTTTTGTATTGAAAAAGAAAAATTACAGAATTTTTGAAATATATCTTGAGGGTCCACTATTGCACCAAAGTATCACAAAAATTTGAAAAAGTGAGTATTTTAGTGTTATTCATAAGATAAAAATGAATGTTTTTTAGAATTGTCAGAAAATATCCTAAGGGTCCACTGCAGGAAACAGTGAAGTACAAACAGAGGGAACAAATCTCTTTTCATTACAAATAATTGGTAACCTGAAAATGGTATTAATTGTTTAATAAAGTACATATAAAAAGAAGGAGAAAAAATGTGAATGTTTAACGGTTATTTATAACGGCACATTTTTTACGGCATGGCATTTTGAAATTTTTTTAACAACATGGTATTTTGAAAATGCCGAAAAATCGCGATTGTAATTCCATCCCTTTGATTTTCTTCAATTCACCATTCCTGATTTCTGAAATAAGCGGTGGTGAACTAACTTGGTTATCAGGGCTTTTCCAATCAATCAGATCAATATAATCCTGCTCCTTGATGTTCAGTGTTGGAACATGGAAATCTCTTACATTTTGAATTTCGGGTTGTTCTCAGGCTTTCAAAATTCTACTTGCTGCCAACTCTTCGATGTGTATTCTCTTGTCTGACAGCATAGACAAAAGAATGCTTTCAGGGTGGGCGATGAACCCATTTCGCTGAATAACAGGATCTATCACTGACATAAGTTCTTCGCTAAGGTATCGAGACAGCTTGATCATACGCCATAAGTGGATAGCTGCATCCTTGCTTGATGGAGATGCCTTTATCATAAACCAAACTAGACAATATACTTTGGCAATGTACGATGTTAATGCTATGAGATCAGGTGAAGGATTTGGCTCAGCAACGTATAAGTGCAAATTTTGGATAGCCGTGTTTAACCACCTCGAGTGGAACAATTTCCCAAGATTTCTATAAGCTAAATTTTCAGATCATTGCCCTGTACTAACAGCTTGACTTATTTCGAAGAGATACTTCTGATCAGTGCTTAAATTTTTAGAAGAAACCGCTGACAGGATAGGAACAAACTTAACAACAGACAGTTGTTCACAATTTTTCAGTTTTTTCTGATCGTAATAGAAAAACCTCGTAGTCTAACAGTAGGCCCATCTAAATGTTCTATTAAGTGCCAGAGCAGCAGATCATTTGCATGAAACAGGCAAATTAGCCATTGCAGTGGCTTTCGAAGTTCTCTTTCCATCAGTTTGAAGACACCACCTTTATGTCCGATATTGACTACTGTGCCATCACAGCCAACAGCAAGTAACGTGTTGGTGTTAATGTTTTTCTTTATAAGATGATCCATAATGGTGTCTTTAATAGCTGCTGCTGTACCACTTGCAAGAGAAACATGACCCAAGTATATGTCACGAGGCTGATTTACTAGAGACACATGCTCTTCCATAATTGTGTGTGTTTCTCGATGCTAGGCTTCTCCTCTTTTTTCCATAGAAAATGTAGAATCTTTTCTACCATCGAAAAAAATAGACATTATACTTTCTTCATGCAGATTTTCGCAGGTTTTCCGTCTTCTCGTGTAACCTTGCTCGCGTCGATAACATTTGGCATCATATCTTCAGATATCATACCCACGTCATTCCATACTGCTGAAGCAATCATTGCTGATGACCTGTCAGAAACCGCATACCGATCACAAACCTTTGAAAATGTAGGTAAGCTAACTCCTGTTTGCGAAGTGCTGTTTTTTTTCTGGTAGATGTAATCAGGATCTGTTAATTTATGAAAGTTATTGTCCAAAATTTCTTCATCATCAAAATTTTCTGCTGAGTACTTATAAACGAGTTTTGATTTTTTTTTCAAGAGACTTGTGTAACACTTCGACTTGTGTGACTTCCAAAGATCTTCTTTCATTTTTCCGCATAATTCGTATAGTTTATCTTATTAATACTATCAATAATTTTTCGTTCGTCATGCTGGTCCTTCAGAAAAGTCTGTTCTTTTATGAAAACTTCACGAGAATGTTCACATTTACACACATCAAATTCACATTTGAAGCACCAATATCAAACAACTTTTTATACTCAGCTAAAAAACTATTAACTTTTTGCTGGACAGTCTCGCTCTGTTTATTATTACTGCTAAACCATTTCTTAAGGTTTTGATATTTATTGCAAAATGATCGAATCATTTGAAGAATTCTTTCTCATGAAAAAAATTGGAATTGAGGTACAATTCCAAATTAACTCTAATTTATCTGCCATTATTACAGAAATTTCGCTGACTGTAGGTTCCTTAGAATTCTTATCAAGTTTCAAGTTATTCTGTACAAACAAATGAAACCGCATAATTTTTTCGTATAAGGGCATCATATTATCACTTAACTGCTTTGGTTTTCTAAGTATTGTGTCTTCAACATCACCCCTAGTTTTAACATTCAAATTCATGCTGAAATGCAATATCAAAGCAGGGATAAAATGACGTGTTACCTTCTAAATAAATTCACTTTTAGCTAAACAGCTTTTAATATCTAGAAATTCGCAAGTACACAAAACGAGGTGCGAGATGATTTCACAGCAATCCTTTCCTTTCTAAAGTAAATACATTGCGCGGTGAAAAATACCATCAGCGCCACCTGGTTCTGATTAAAAATTAAATTTTCCCTCTGTTTGTTCTTTGCAGGGGACCCTCAATATATATATTTTAATACTTTATGTATAGTTGTATGTAAATGAACAAGTGAAACATTTTTCCTTCAAGCAATTGTTTAAAAAAATAATTTTTTTCTTTTTTGTACTTTTTTTGTTCGCTTTAGTGGACCCTCAAGATATTTCCCGACTATTCTAAAATTGTGTACCGTCATTGAATAGCATGTAATCCAACTATTTTTCGCTATTGTATATTATAAATCATATTTTTTTTTTGTATTTTATAAATAATATTCAAATACTCTGTTTTTCGAATTCTTGTGACATTTTGGTGCAATAGTGGACCCTCAAGATATATTTCAAAAATTTTGAAATTCTGCATTTTTCTTATTCAATACAAAACACAACTTTTGGTTGCTATTGGATTTTGAAATTTAATAAAAAGATTTTTTCTCTGCACCCTTAGTTACAAAATTAAAATGTTTCATCTAAGAATTAAGTATAAAAATGGACAAATTTTGTCCGTAAAATGTTGTACATTCCATAATTTTTTTTCTTTAAGAGAGAGATGTTTCCTCTTTTATATGATTATTGGGAGTGATGATATATTCCCCTGTAAATACCACTGAAAAAATACTGCACTTTTGCTCATGTTCATGAACAGATAGAAAATTATAAAACTGAGTAAAAAAAAAGTAAATTGCAAATGGAAAGCATCTTAATGCTAACTTTGAGATTTGCAATGAAAACAATCTGTGCCTCTGGTCCATTAAAATCTGATTCCAAAGACAATTATTTTTTGGATTACTAGAATAGAAAAGAACTCAGCATGCTTGTAAAAAGTTGCAAAAGAAAAGTATTAGTTTTATCGTGTGGCTTTCTACAATGAGAGCTAATGAAATATCTAAATGTAGGGAAAGGGAAAGGGTGAATCTTCAGCTCAGATAGAAAAGGTTAATAAATAATGATAATATCATAAACAATAATTCATTAAACACTACAACTGTGTACTTAGATATATAATAATCTGTTTTAAGATATGATTATAAAAATTACCCAAAATATATTTTCTTGAATTTACTGTGTTTAAGTGATATAATACAGTAGAAGATCTTTATAATGCAAACCTCGAAACGCAAGGTTTTGCATTATATGGATCATTCACTTATATCATTAAACGCCCCTAGTAAACATATTAAAATATAGCTGGAACACATAAATATAATGCTTAAAACTTTTTTTAAATACAAATACTACTTTTTAAAAAAATGGAATTTATTTATTTACAGAAAAAATAAATAAATTGAAATTACCAAAAGCATTAAAGTTTATTTGTTAAACAATATATTACTTTTGATTTGTTTTAGAATTTGCAATCTCTCAACAAATAACTTTTCTTGCAGCCTCTGAACAGGTAATAATTTTACTTTGGTTACACAGTCTTGTGTTTCTAGGAATTTAAAATATTGATCTCTTATGGAAATTTCTTCAGATTCTGAAAGTTTTTCAACTTTCTCTCCAGCATTTGGTTCTGTTTCAGAATTGTTTTCCTCTTGTTTTGAAACAGAGGAAATTATTTCAGCACTGGTCAAATGATTAGCAATTTGTGACTTATCATCCATTACCAAATATTCAAAAATGTTTTCTTCATGCAGGTTTGCAAACTGAGTACATTTGTGCATGCATTTTGTTACATGCATTTTCTGCACAATGCATTAGTTCCTTCAACAATTTCAACAATCCTTAAACAATTCCTTCAACAACTCTGACAAAAATTTATTTTATTTTCCTCATTCATTGCCACATTACCTATTACAGAAAAATACGTTTTCCTTTGCTATTCAAACACAAGCTAACTTACTACAGACAAACAAGCAAGGTTACCAAAGAAAAAAAATAAAAAAAGTCTCCACATGATTCAGGATACACCTTTGTGTATGAATACATAACACACTCCCAGATTAGTACAATGAGTGTGCCGACTAATACATTCGCCTTTCTTTTCAAGCAGTAGCGAATGCACTACGCACCACGAAGCTCGCCAAGCTTCGCCCTCTACTACCAGAAAAAAAATCACCAAATTTGGGTTCAAATAGCGAAAAAGTACCAAGTGTTGAATCATTAAAGGCAGCCAATTAAACATACATAATGTTGTTTATTAATCAAGTATTCTACTTTTTTATTAGCAATTTTATTACACATTTTGTTAAATTGTTAATAAATGTCTTTTATATTTATATATTTCTAGATGCTTATTATACCTCTTTTAAGTAGTGCTGTTGCCCAGTTCAAGAAATATAAATGTCCTAGAATGAAAAGGCAGCTAAGTAAGAAAATTAATTTATAGAAATTTATATTGATCTGCAACTATACAGTAGTTCATGTTTGTATTATATGACAAACATGTGTAGGTATCTGTGATGCAGTTCATCACCTATTTTTGGTTAATGGACATTTTAATCTATTCTAAATTTAATACTTTTAACCATTTTTATTCTCATATTTCTGTTTTCTATTTCCTTCCGTTTTAAAGTAAGTTTGGTTTTTCCCTACTGCTGCAACATTTCTTTGCCATTAGCAATTGTCACTTAGCTGGACCTATTCAAAAAAACAGCTCTCTTAATTCAACCCACAATTTGCTCTAAAACAAACTTTTGGCTTTAAATATTTCTTTTCTTATCATTTGTCATGTCTTTTTTTCAAAATTACTAGTATTATTTATTCCTAATGTTCTAGCTGTTGTATACAATGCAAAATGTTCTTGTCATCTTATTTGGTGTTTGCTTTATTTGCCTACCTGAGTTTTTGCTACGTTTGCTCTGTGAGCTTTTGAGGTTTTTTTTCAGGACCTGTACCGGATATTCGTTTGAGTACTTGAAATATTATTTCTCAGATGTGCCAAATTTCAGGATTTTGTCTCAGACCAAGGACGGATTAAAGAAAGGTAGAAGAGGGGGGGCAAATGCCCTTCCCATGAAAAAAGAAATTAGTGTAAAAGATTCTATTTTACTTCCATAAAATGGATGTATATGTGAATCTTCCAACTAACCACCCCCACCCTCAAAATTGTATTAATCTGTCAGTGTCTCTGATTTTTTTCTTTATTTTCTCAGGCTTTTTAAGAGTTCTTATAGTTTATCACTTGTACAGTTTCTTTCACCAACAAGGCTTGTATAGACATTCCTTTCAAGTGAGTTCCAAGATAAGAGCTGGAACATTTGATTTTTAAATTACATATCTTAAATCACTTTAAAAATTAAATTATGTAAAGAAATATTTATTGTTTAATGTATTTCTGTGTTTTACACCATTCTTAATTGATGTTTAAACACTTCAGTGCAGCTGTTTTTATCTTTTTAGAAATTTCAATGTTGTATTCGATTATAGAAGTATTTTTGTATGAAATTTATGTGTTATTTCTGTTTGTAATATTAGGAGATATCTTTTTTATACAGTGAAAACTCGTTATCATAGTATTTGTTATAACAAAGTTTTGTGGTCTTTCATAATTCCAATACAATATAATCTTCCCTCGATATAATGATACATCTCTCTAGAATGATAAGTTTATTAGGTACCTTAAGTATCATTGTATCGAGGTTTTATGCTATATTTTTTAGATATAAATAATTTAGCTGATACGTATTTTAATGTTTTATGTATTTTTAAAATTTCCTTGGGCAAGTTTTGAATTTAAGTTTTGCATTGCAACTCTTAAGTTTATATGCACACCCCTCATATTTCAGAAAAGTAACTAGTTATTACATCTTTAGTGCTTTCATATTTTTTTTTTATTCAGAGTTGCATGGATTTATTGTTTTCCCCTAAAATTTTATTTGTTTTTATCAATTATTGAATTTCTTGTCGATTGACTGAAAGATGATGATTGAATTTACTTATAATTTGTTCTTTTTTGTAGCTGTAGAAATGGGTGAAGAATATTACTGTTATAGAGATTACAAGCAAGCATTAACGTAAGTTTCATATGCCAACTTAAAAATTATATTGATTCTTAGATTTTTAATGAATTAAAAATCTAAGTTAATTCCTTAAAAAGTTTTTTTATGAATATGTGTGTTGTTAAATGAACAGCATAGAAATGTCTAATTTCTTTAGATGTTTTACTGGTATTTTGATTTAGCATTTTTAATTATCTATATTTTTCTTGTTAAATATGATAAAATATTTTTTAGTCTGCTGAAGCATGTTCTTTGGGATTACCGAACTGAAAAATGGCGTCCCATCGTTTCAAGCATTTTGTCTACAGCTTTACGAAGTGCTTATCTTTCAGCCAACATTCAAGAATATATTTCTCTTGGAATTGAAATGATTAGTAACTGTATCCTTACCCTGTTAGCTGGAGTTAAATCTCCTTTTACATTTGTTATTATATTCGTCTCTTAATTGTAAAATGTCATTTTTATTAAATTCACTTTTATTACTCCACTATCATTAAAAGCTTTCGAATTTTTAATATAACTATTGTAATGCATAAGTGCTTATTTTACAAAAATCCTTACTGAATTTTTGGTAGTTTTCAATTTTTTCTTGTAGTTTTGATGTTAAATAATTTTAGAAAACCTTATAAAATATGCAGGAAGATAAAATGCTACCAAGGGGCCAACTTTCTATGAGAAATGTAGGCCAGGGTTGTAGAGGATGAGTGAACTGTTTTAGTGAAAAGCTTTAAAAGGAGATGTGGCTTCTATTAATATTGTATATAAAAATCTAATAAACTCACCACCATTTGGTTAAAACTTCAAAAGCACCTTTTTAACTATTGAATAAATAAAGCATAAGCTATGTAGGAATAAATCATTTCAGAAGATTATCATAAGTATAAAAAAATATCAATATCTGTAAAATTAACCTGTAATTAATATATATATATATATATATATATATATATATATATATATATATATTCTCCAAATTCTTGTCAGTATGAAAATAATATTTTAAAAATCAAGCTGCTATTTTCAGTATCCAGTAAATTAACTTAAATGCTAGAAGAATTGTATTGTAACACCCTGCAAGAATCATCTGATGAACAACTGATTGTTTTTTGGTCTAATGAATCAAATATATCCTCAAGAGCTACATTATTCTCTGGAGTAACAATTGAAATTTTTTTGAATCCTTAGTATAGTGATTTATGTTTTATAAGTTAGTAGCTAACTATCATTAATTTACTGCATTGCTAACTTCCTGAATATTATTTTATTTTTAATAATGCGCTATCATAATTCTTGTAAAAAGGAATAATAAATTTTGCATATCGATTTACTTTTAAAAATAATTTGTTAGATCTCAACTGTAATTAACGTAATTAAAGCTACACAGTTGGATTATAGATTAATAAACTATTATAAAATTGAGAAAATTTTTCGACTCCTTTTGAGCATCTTGAAATTAGTTTTCCCCCTGTATAAATTAGTTTTATTCCCTTTTAATTACATATTATTATGTTTCATTTATTAAAGTATGAGTATTTACAGCTTTAATTACAAATGTTTGAATATCAACATTTTATAAATGCAATAGTTATTACACTCCTGAAATAATTTTTTTATTAAACCTTAATCTTAAAACTGCAGGGATAATATGTAGTACGGATGAGAAATCTATTGTTCAAAACAATATCAACAATATTCTACAGGTAATTTAAATTACAGAATTATTTTGTCCCACAGACATTTATTTTTTGACTTTGACATGTCATAATATCTCCTCTCCCTCTCCCTCTCCCTCTTCTTCTTCTTTTTTCTTTTTTTCTTTTCTTTTTTTTTTTTTTTTTTTTTTTGAGTAGAAAGACAAACAGTTCTCTATTTTTATTATATTTTCTGTAAACTTTACCCATATGATTGTAAATCATTTTATTAATTTTACATACTCATTTTTTATTAGCACAGTAGATGAAAAATTAAATCCATATGTATCATGACAGTGGTATACTTTTTGCAAGAAAACTCATTCTAGCTGTATTTTTTAACAGTTGAATAAATTAACTGAATACACTATATTGTAGCGTATTCAGTTAATTCCTACGCTATATTGTAGGAATAAGTCATTTCAGAAAATTATAATATATGTCAGAATTCCCATGGAAGCTAATTTTTGGATAAAGGTCTGGTTACAGTTGGAATTGTTTTGTCATGCCTCTGACATATATTTTGTTTACTTGTTCATAGCAGTGAATGTAGTAAACCAGACAATGTCTAAAATACCAATGTAAATTAAAAAATTGGTGCACTTTTTATATTTAATTCTTTAAAATTTTAGTGCATGATGTCACCATTTTTTAAATATTAATCCGATATTTCATGATGCATAAGAGGTATTTTAAATATCCCCAGTATTTATTTACTGATAATTTTCTAATATTTTCCATTTCAAACAAATATTGATGTAATATTTGGCAGAGTAAAAATTCAAACTGACAGTGGAATGTTGGTGCAACAGTGTTGTACCAATATTGATTATAAATTGGAAATATCATATTTTGTGTTATTTGTAAGTAATTGATAATCAATTGAGTCAATATAATCAATATAACTCAATTGATAATCAATTGAGTTATAAGTAATTGATATATCTTTTTTATACATTCTAGGGAAAGCCTTTGTTTCCCATGCCAGGAGTACCTGAACATGATAACAAAGAAGCTGAAAAGCTCTGGTTAGAAGCTACCAATTCACTGAAAGATCCACTAATTTTTACCATTCAAATGGCTTCTGTAGTTCCTTTCAGTAAGTTTGTAATTTATTTATCCCATGCATATATAAACTTATAATTTTTACTTCCTTGTGCAGAGTATAAGTTAGTAATGTGATTGCAAAAAATTTTGGGAGCCAGATTTTGACGAAAAAAATGCTTTTGACTACCTTTAAGTATTTTTTCGATGCATCTCATTGTAAGCTAGCACACACGTTTATCTAAATGCATGTGCAACCCATTTTGACCGACTGCGAGTCTATTTTGGCCAGTTTTTTCATGCCGTTTGTACATATGTATGTACATATGTAACTCACATATCTCAAATATTATTGGTAGTAGAATGTTGAAACTTTATATTTAGGATTGTTGTAACATCTACTTATGCACCTCCCCTTTTGGTCTCAATCGAGTGGATAGTTTATCTATAGGACAACCCGAAAATTCCAAATACATTACACTCTATGGGCAAGAATTCATTAAAGCATATTTTAGAGGTATTAGGCTATTTCAAATGACTCAGAAGTGTGTGTTGCTAAGTGTTAGAAAATGAATTTTTTCCTCAAAAATAGTGTCTTTATCATCTATAGTTCTGCTACAAAAACACTCAAAAGATTTCCAACACATTATGATTAATGGCAGCAGTACAAAATACACGGAAAATGTATTTTAAAATACATTCTCAGTACTTTGTTTCTATGAGTGAAAATCCAAAATACAACATGTAAATTTATTTTGAAAATGTATTTCAAACACATACTTTTGCAATACTGCCCAACTCTGATTGTTATTGTTATCAGGTTGCAGAGAGGCAAAATTTGGGGAAAAAAAAAAAAAAAAAAAAAAAAAAAAGAGGAAATCATGTGCAATGAGAAATATAGAAAACAACAGAAAGTAGCACATGAATTAAAATTTGGAACACTGTAGAAAAAACACACAAAAAAAATATTTAGAAAAAAAAAGTCATTAGTAAAATTGCACTTAAATAACATATTTTTTTCAAAAAGTGAAAAGATAACTTTACTTAAAAGTTTAATTTAATAACTTTCATTAAAAGATCGTGTATATTAAAAACATAATTTCTATATTACATAAAATATGGCGAAAGGCTTTTTTTGTAACACGCAAGAAAGAGTAAAGTGGCATAACATGGGAAAAGTAGCTAATTGTCTGAACATGTTATTTCCTCTTTGCTTTCATAAATATTTCTCTTATTGTCAAAAAAAAAAAAAAAAATTCTAACTTTTATTTTAATTCTTTTCTGTTATTTTCATTCATGCCTAAACCTGCCTGTCTCAGTGAAATTTTTTCTTTATGAGTTTTTAAAATGAGTTTTAAAAAAATAAAAACATAAAAATAAAAACATCTTTATGAGTTTTAAAAAAATAAA
Organism: Cheiracanthium punctorium; assembly: GCA_038373885.1. NCBI lineage: Eukaryota > Metazoa > Arthropoda > Arachnida > Araneae > Cheiracanthiidae > Cheiracanthium > Cheiracanthium punctorium. The sequence continues at coordinate 61,154 of JAWZYV010012571.1, read as the reverse complement.
AACAAATTTAAAATAGTATACAATTTTTACTATTATTTCATGGACGTTTGAATAAATCATACTGTAGAAAAAAATATTTGCTCTCAAGAGGAATGAAAAAAAGATTGAAACTAAGATGCTAGAACAGGGGTCTCCAAACTATGGCCCATGGGGGGGGGGGGGTCCTCTCATCTGACCAGTGGAGACTTTTATCTATGGACAAAAAATTTCAAAGATTTGCTTGCATCCTGCCAAGATAAGTCATTGCTTATGTGGATGCTATGTTTTTACCAAATTAAAATAGAAGCATGCAGTAGTCTACTATGTTTGCCAATTGATCCCTACATTGCAAAACTTTACTTGCTGCTTACTTTTCCTACTTCTGTTCACAGTCAATGAGATGATATAACAAACTTGTCTATGGTTGAAAAACAAATTTGTCCTATGATAATCTCAGCCCACTGTTGATGTTAGGGATATCAAATCTAAAACAAAAAATATCTGCTATTTTGGTGTCCAGGAAATAATTTCACTATTCCCACTAATACAGATATTCATGTGTGGTGTATTAATATGTAATTAAAATAATAGCTGAAAAAGAAAATTGAACAAATAACTAAAAACAGTATCTATGTTTTGATTTTTTTAATTCAGATTCGGAGTGTGTAGTCAGCCCCTTAACTACTGTTTGATAGTTAATGTGCCTTCGAGCTGAAAAGTTTGGAAACCCCTGTGCTTGAAGATAATGCTTTTCAGATTTTTCTCAGGCAAAAAATTGAATAAACAAACAGCAAAATTCACCAATCGAGGGGGAGAGAAGCTAAAATTGGAAAATTCTCCTTTTATTATTATAAAACTTTATTGATGTTTGGAAAGTTATTACTATATTTAGAAGAGGAGATCCTGCCAATCTTATAATTTTTGTCATCAGTTCAATACAGTATGGAACCTGTTATCCGGAATGGTTGGGACCAGGTGTATTCTGGATAACTGAATTTTCTGTATAACTGGTTGGGGATTAAAGTCACATCTACTGATTTGATTGGTAGCATAAATGTTACTCTCTATTTTTGATTAGAATTAAACATTAATTGTTAATATGCTAGAAAAATAATATAAAAAAACTTTAATATGATCAAGATAAATAATAATCATTTAGAGAGGAAGTAGTAAATATTTGATAACTTCTTGAAAACTTAGTCACACACTAAAAAAATAAATAAAATACCTTATCAAATTGCTTACTTTATAAATTCTAGCTGTAGTACTCAAAATAAAAAAACAAAAACATAAGAAATATTAAAATAAAACTCATTTTTGCTTTTCTTTTGGAAAAAAATAGGAATTTAATCAATTGAAAAATAATTCTGGATAACTGGTTTCTGGATAAGAGGTTCCATACTGTAATAACTTTATCTATCCACATGCTCTCAAATATCTGTTACTGTTACAGGAATTGATTTTACTTACTTTTCAACTAACAAATCATAAACTTTTTAGTTGAATGTAAAGCTGGATTTATATCTGAAAATTACATGGCTGACCAAAGAATTACTGTAACAGTGTATCTGAGGTAAGTTTTTTAGTTCATTTATCTTCTGTAATAATACCTAGCAAATAAATAAACCTAACTTTTTCTTGTATTCCATGATAGAAAAAAAATCAGAGTTATCTATTTCAGCTTTTCTATTTGAATGGCACATTGGCATACTTAGGAATACTTTTTGTCTTATCTAATGAAAAGTTCAGTCTCTTCAAAGAAAGCAATATTGACTTCTCTATTTGGTACTGCCGTAATTAAGAATACTGCAGTTATGATCGTAACATTTTTATTTTGTCAGGAAAAAGGGAAGAAGAAAAAAAAAAAAACCTTGATGTGAATCAGTTACCCCATTAGAATTGGCTTAAAACATTTCCAACTTTAATAGTATGGTGTATAAATTTTAATGTAAAGTTAAGTAATTGATAAATTTTTTTGCTGCTGAAATTAGGAATCTTGACTGTAACGAGGCTGTTACAAAACATTATAATTTGCTAGTAGCATATCATGAATTACTAACAATAACAAAAAACTCAATCTAATGCATCTATATGCATACAATTTGATTTTTAATATTAGTTACATTGTTTATCATTACCCACAATGTATAATTTTTCATTCCATTGATTACATTTTAGAATGAACTGCCCTCAACCAATGTCTTTTTCAAAGTTGACTGTTCTCTTTAACAATGAGGTATTAATAACTTTTTTTTTTTTAAATCAAAATTATTTTGCGTAAAATGAAGAGAATAATTTTATTGTTATTCATTTCTAGTATTATAATCAATTTTGTGAAGTGCCTTCTGCTAATAGTCGAGTGAATCATGGAGATGATACCAACATGCATAAACTGTACCTAGTTCCAAGAAACACACATACTTACACTTTCAGCTTCATTCCAGATTTAAATGATATTGGTAAAGTTATACAGGTAAATGTTTATATAATTCATCTTCCATAAATATGGGATGTTTTTGAGGTTCTAATGTTAGAGATATTATTTATTTTGTACAGCTAACACTTTTAACAATTTTTCTTTTAAAGTAGCTTGTGTAGGCATGGTTTTACCACTTGCACTACTGCAGCTTTACACAGTAACATTTTAAAGATGAATCATACTTTAAAGCTATTTTCTGTTTAATTTATATATTTTTTAAAATTCAACTGTAATTTGAGGTTTAATTGAATTAGTATTTTCTTTCTTTACTGAAGAAATGTAGTTTCATTAAGAATATTACTGAGGAAGAAAAATGTTAAAATTAACAGATTCAGTTTAAATAGATATGTTTTAATATTTACTATCAGATGTAATAATTTGTATTAGGATTGCCCTTTTTAATGCAAATTCTATTAAAAATGTCTTTAAATAATGAAGTGAACCAATTTAACTAAAATTTGAGATTGTATTTATTTATTTATTTTAAATAAAAGAAAAGGAAGTTTCTTGTAATTGAGCAATCATCTCTTTAATAAATTTTGTTAGTTTTATGAAAATTTATGTGTGTAACTAATCTAAATATTTGAACAGTCAGGTATTAATAACTTCTTTTTAATCATAATTATTTTGTGTAAAATGAAGAGAATAATCGTATTGCTGTTTATTTCTAGTCTAAATATTTAAGCTAATATTTTCCTACATGTTGCATCTAAAATTTTAATAATGCTACCAATCCAAAATATTATTCATAGATAGAAATTTTGAGATTATATAGATACTAGCTGCTGAGGTGGCCAGCTCCGTCGCCCCATATTTTTCTGTACCTACTACAGTGTTGATCAAATTATTGGACTCATTTCAATGAAAATTGTGCTTCTTTGTTTTAACAGTATTTGCCATTAAATTTATTCAGGCTAGGGCTTCTACAAATTTTGCACTTTCATCACAAAAACTGAAGATGGCCAAGTACAGACATTGCAAAATGTATGAGAAGACATAATTGGCTACACTTTCATTTATGAAATGGTTAAAAAAATAACTTTATAGGGTGAAAACGTGTCATACAAATTCCTGCATTAATATTTTCTGCATTAGAATTAAAGAAGCTGTGGGCTTTCTCAAATTAGTGCTCAGTACACTACTGTTAACTTCATGGTTCTGCTAATGGGTACTTCTCCACTTTAATAACACCAGTGTTAATGTGCTAATGTTAGCAACCTAGTGTTTTTATTGCATGACTACATTATTGATAAGTAAGGCCCAAATTTTATGTATTTGTATATAAATGCATACATCAGCATATTTTACTTTTGTGCATATATCCACATATTTTGTTCTTTTGTGCATACTATTGCATATATTGTCTTGCAAATATAACTCTTTGCTATTTAGAAAACAAAAGCATACTTGTTAAATTTATTTTCATAGGTTTTTCTTCATTTTTATGTAAGTTTCAGCTAAAATTCCAAAATTTCTTCTTTTCCAAACAGCGCTGATACAAATCTGAACCTGTTTGAACTAGAAATGCTTTTCTTCTTCCTTTATTCGCAGGTACTATGTTAGGGATTTTAAATCAGAGGTAAACAAACACATTTACCGAATGTCGCTTTAGGAACGGGTGAACTGAATTTTGTTTTAATTAATTAATGAACCTTTTGCCACAATAGCTATTATGGATGACACAAAGTTATTATTGCCTCCCCCATTTCCCCCCGCACACTTAAAAGGTTCTTTGCTGATTTCCAAGGGTGTGAAACCTCAACATGGATTATGTGTGTGAATTCTTTCCACCCTTGAGAGGAAATATGTATCATCATATAGATATTCTGGAGGAAAAAATTGAAGATGTAATGGGATCAAAACTGGACCTGATAAAAGAAAAATTTTCTTGCGTGCTGGAAAAAAATTCTGACTTTAAAGAGCTCAGAATCATTAAGTGAATTTTGGAGGGAGAATCTTGAGTTAACAAATACTGAAGAACTGAATATAAAAGATCTATCAAGCTACAAATATGCTCCAGTTCTGTCATGCAATGTAGAAAGATCTTTTTCTGTACTTAAGAGTATTTTCCGTGAAAATCGCCAATCTTTAGTGTTTGAACACTTAAAGCAATATGTAGTTATTGCATATAATAAATAATTCTTATGTTTTGGACATAGTTTATATTAGGTATGTAATTTTTAAAATTTTTCCTTGTTTAAAAAATACTGCTCAAAGCAATTAGAAGAGCACATGGTTTTAATGAAATTGCACAAATACTTACACCAATAAGTAACATAAAGTAAATCATCCATAATTTAAAGCCTAGCAGGAATCAGAAGAAGAAAACTTCCTATGCAAATCAAAGTTCATGACGTCAAAAACTAGAAAAAAAATATAAGGGCAGGAATTGGGATGTTGCAGAAACGTCTGTTTGACTGCCTTAACTGTGGAATTCGATTGCTCAGTACTTTATTTATTTATTTTATTTTTTTAGAAAAGGTGACTTGAAAATGTCTTAACAACGGGATTTACCACAATACATCGCATGGTGTATTATAGGCATCCGTCAAACACAACATAGTGTTGCAGATGCTATTGGAGTCACCAGAAGTATCGTTGCAAGGCTGTGAAATCTACTCTAAGAAACAGGAAATGTTAGATGTTGACCAGGGTAAGGTCAGCAATGCACCACTACAGCAACTGATGACTGGTATATACTGCTAACAGTTCGTCGAAACAGAACCGACAATGCTATTCAGCTGCTAAGATAGTTGCTCTTGGCAGCAGGATGAAGGGTGTCCAGCCAAACAATACGTAATAGGCTTCATCATTGAGGTCTCTATGCACGTAGGCCAATGTCTGCATTCTGTTGACCTCACGCCACTGTGCTGCTCGAAGAAGATGAGCTCCTGAACATTGAGATCGGTAGCAACATGATTGGAGCAGAGTGCTGTTTACAGACGAGTCCCGATTCAGTCTGGAATGTGACACCTGACGTGTTTTGCTATGGAGGGAAAGGGGCACTTGAAATAATCCCTCATTCGTTTGTGAAAGGTCACAATACAGACGAGCTGGTTGGATGGTATGAGGTGGAATCAGCATAGGGGGACGTACGGACCTGCATATCATTCGAAATGGTACTTTGACAGCCTGAAGGTATGCAGACAAGATACTAAGACCTTATGTCATACCTTACTCTGCAGCCATTGAAGATTCCTTTGTTTTCCAGCATGATAATGCCAGACCGAATACAGCTCGTCTTGTGGAGAACATGCTTGAAACTGAAACAATACAGCATATGGATTGGCCACAGTGCTCTCCTGACCTGAATCCAATCGAGCATATTTGGGACATGCTCGGACGACGCATTGCTTCAAGACCAAGGCCTCCTTTTACTGTCCAAGACTTTGAGATTGCACTTCTTGAGAAGTGGAACAGTATTTCCCAAAGTCTTATCGATAACATCATTGCATCCATGGAAAACAGGTGCGCAGCAGTCTTAACTGTTTGAGACCACATGCCTTATTAAAAATCTTGCATCATTTCTAAACAAAACTTTTTTTTTTTATTGTTTACATATAACCGAGTTGCCCTAAATCATCTTTTCATGTTTTTTCCATATTTTCAAAGAATTAAAGCTTAATTACAAATTTTTTTACATCTTTTTTTCTGTATTGTGCATTGATACGCATGTGCTATCAATTTTATGCCAATATGTGGCTGTCTCGCACAGTTTTCTTAACATCTTTGATTGCTCCCCTAATTTTTTTGAGCAGTGTATTTTGCAAATGTTAATGCATATTCCATTATTTTTTAGCAGATTTTGAGTTTTTCATATTTTGTTTATGCATATTTATATGCATATTTCTCTAGTTGTTTTGTGCATATAAATCCGGGCCCTATTGATAAGTATCTCTGGTTACAATATTTACAATGTTTTTACAAAATATGGATAGACATTGTAAATTTTATGCTTCGTATGTAGATTTGTATTTTGCCTGTTTCCCTGCCCATGTATATCATTATCTCTACTTATTATAAAAGAAGTCTGTGTGTGTGTGTGTCTGTCTGTCGGCAGCGTTATGGACAAACAGCTATACCTAGAAACACCAAATTTGGTACTCGAGAAGATGTAAATACGTAGTTGTGCACCTTGAAGCGATTTTTTCAAAATTCGACCTAGAATTTTTTTTATTTTATGTTTTATGTGATTTTTTGCGTTTTTTCTCACCTAATTCACAATAACGGCGGAAATTACGCTCGCAGCAGAACGACATTTGTATCATCGGATAGAGGAGAAAATTTTCTTTTAAAAACAGTTTAACAGTTTGTTCTGAATACGTAACATGATTTACCGATTTTTAGGAATTTTGTTACTAAGCATCTGTTTTGGTGAATTTTTCGTAAAATAATTTTAAAACTGTCGCATCTTGAATTCTATCCGTCATAACTTTTTGATACTTTGACAAATCGTGAAACATTCTTTTCTCCCTCTTTTAAAATGAAAACAAAAAAGTTATGTCAAATAGATGATTTTTTACGAATTTTAATGCAACCTAATGTTTAGAATTTAATAGCATCAACGCGATCTTACGCCATTCATTACATTGCGATCATGGCATGAGAATTTATGTTGGGTTGCTGCCACAAAAAGGATTAGAAAAAAGGTTTTTTTTCAACCAATGGTGTTTTTAAGATGGGATATCGGAATTTCAATTCGCAAGTGAGGATCTATGACGTCAAATGCTTTAAGATACGTAAATATTATGCCACAATTTTAACTCATTTATTCCCGATCTTTTTTCAACACAGGGAGACGATATTTTGATTAAAATTTACTGTAGAAATAAACGAAATAAACTAAGAAATTCACGATTACTATTATTAGAAGTGGTATTTTAATCCGTTGCTTATTTAAAAACTGAAATGTCTTAACGCACATGAAAATATTCATTTTAAAAGTTACAAAGTTCGTTTTAAAGCGCGATATATTAAAATTTTTCTATTTACTTTTTTTATTTTTGGCATTTAATTATGGCACAGGCGTTGCCTAACATATGCATGCAGGTTGCGAGTATAGTTTTATTTTAACGTTGAATTACGTTCCTTCATAGCGGTCCTACATAAAGCAAAGTTTTAATGATACCGTTTGAAAACTAATATGCGAAATATCGAAATCAACTCCCTCAACCAACCGGGGTATCCTTTGCGGCAGTTAAACAGTGACGTCATAAATTTAAAAAATGGGTGAAATTTGTAAACTCTGCAACTCTAACGCCCTGTTACAGCTGAAGCGGGAATAAGTAGCTCTTCGAGATCACACAGTTTGATGTTGTTCAGGAGACAGGACTATGGAGGATATATAAGATATCGCTATATTAGATAAATGGACATATAAAATGGCACCCCTTGGATATTTTCTTCCCAAGATAAGATGAAATGGTTTGCGGCGCTAAATACGCTAATCTTATAAAACTATGCATAAATTAAATATATATGGAGAGTTTCCTTAATGGCAACCATTATGTGAAATGATCATTATGTATGCTAATGCGTAAATTGCAAAGAATCGCCATAGAATCAAAAGATCCCATTGGGGCCAAATAATCTAAGCTGTTTAAGCCAACTTTGAAGAGGGAGAAGCTAAGATAGATAGTATTAATGTACGTAATAGGTAGTATTATTAGATTTGTAAGGATAATATGAATAAATCACAATATAGCATGCTAATAAATATTTTATGAAATTAAAGGTGTTTATCCTTTTTCAACGGTTGTCTTACAACCAACTAAACGAAAAGTAATTCTAATTTGCATTAATATATCCCGCAGTAATTTCAACAGAGGAGACTACTTGAACTTTTTTAAAAAATGAAATTCTGTTTTGTCACATGCAGATATATGATTTTAGTAAAATATTCGCTTCTTCCCGTATGAAGAGCGGGTGCGCAGCTATTTTAAAAACATCTCTTGAAAATAGCATAAATGAATTCAGAAGACCTCAAAACGTGTAAATACACCAAAATCTCGAAGTCGAATTTTTTCATGATTATAATACTTTCCTTACATGGTACATGTTCGGAAAGAAATAAACGGTTGTCCATTTCATGTAGTGTGTTAGGTATTTAATGCTACAACTTTGAACCTAAAAACAGTATGATCTAGAAATAAGACATTTTGAAAGCCAGGAGTTCCCTGCAAACCATTAAGCTTTCCACTTTTTTGATAGTGAATGACACTGACGTAGATTTTGAGTTATTATACTGCAATGATGCCAAGTTAGTATTCATGACACAAACTTTACGTCAAGAGTCAAATATTTTTTTTTTTTTTTTTTTTTTTTTTTAAGATTCCACATCACGAATAAATTCGAATTACACATGTAAGGAAAATTTTCGTTTCCTACTGTGCGAAAAACGGGCACACAGCTAGTAGTTAATAAAATAATGTGCTAAAATGTGCCAAGGATTGCAACCTCATATCTACATTTTATGTTAACTTTATTACATCATTTATTTAATGGTAACAGGTACAAATGATTTAACTTGTCAGAAATTGACAATGAGTAATATTATCATAACGGAAATGCAACCACTAATGTTTACATCTAGCTGTTGCCATTTCCAGCGTAGAAATATCATCGATTTTGGTACGGCATATGTTAGTGAATTATATAATAAGATAATTAAGGAACTCAAAGAAGAACTCTATACCCTGAGAATAACTTTTATGGATGTTTATGATTGGGTAGTTGTGTGTTCATGATCAAAATCGGGAACTAATTTTTGTTAACTGTAAAAGTTAACTGATGCTTGGATGCATAGTTATTGGATATGAAGGAGGGGGTGTGCAGCTTCTGCTTGTACAAAAACCAGTTCATCAGGAGATAGAAGACTATCCTGGCTCCTTCTTGCCTATTCTTTTTGCCCAAAATGCTAAAGGCTTTAGCTGAACACATATTGTCTCCTATTGGAGGAGTTAAATTCTTCCCTCTTCTTGTCTATGACTTTCTAAATGCCAACAGATTTTTGATCTGATGTAGTTGTATGATGACAGTATATGAAGATCATTCTGTAACTGGAGCATGTTTATTTTCTGTCACCTTCACAATTTTTTTGCACTTTCAGATAACATCTGTGGCTCTCCAGATGGGGTCTGTTGATTATTTATGTGCAGTTTTACATTGGACTGCTCCACCTGATACTCATTCGGCTGTCATGCCATATGGAAATTCTCTAAAGGCTGGTTACTTTGGAGATGACCCCACATTTCAGAATATAATTCCCCAGTCCCATGCAAGGTAAGGGATGTTTTTGCTGCATTAACATGAGTCAACTTATTGGTTCTTAACAAAATGTATGATAGAACATTTTTAACTTTATATACCAAGAAATTTTCAATACTTGTCTCATTAATTTTCACACAATAGATGATTCTCATGCAGGTAAAAAAAAAAAAAAAAAAAAGCCGGTCACCCAGGCAATTAAAAATATCTCTTAGCAACTAGCTTTTTTTTTCATTGGTGTAATTCAATATATATATGTGGCTCATAAAAATCTTTGCGTTCTCTTAAGAATTCACAACATTTGTCAATCCCTGTTCTCATATATTTTCTGTTTTATTGTTCTTGTTGTTGCTATACTTTTTTTTATTTTTAAAAATGTGTATTTTTATATTTAAGAACTTATTTGTCTGTGCATAGTTACTGAAAAATTAGATGCATTTTAATAATAATCAACTAGACTACTAACTAGTTTAACAAACATGTTATTTCATGCCTCTGATATTATAGCCTCTGATTAGAGATTAATCTGACATATTTAAATAAATAAATATTTATGTGCATTTTTATTAAGTATAATGAAAATCAGTAATAATTTGTTAGTTTATATAACTATAAAGTCACATAACTTTAAATATATTTTTCTTTTATGATAGGATATTGCCAAGGAATGCACAAATCAGCATTGACATTGATCATGAGCCTCCTGTTCTTGTAAATGAGTTTTATGATTTTTCTTTAACCATAACCAATGATGAGGTCAACAAAATTGATAATGTGAAGTTGATGATTACTTTAAAAGAGGGTCAGGAGCAATTTATTCATGATAGTAGTAAGTGGTTTTCTAAATTCTTATTTAAATTTGACTTGCTGATTTATCCTTATTGCTTAGATCTGCAGCAGCACATAAATGTCCAATTTTTATTAAAATAATACTTTAAAACAAATATATTTGTATATTTTTCTTGTAATCCTTGAAAAAAAATCATTTATTGTAGCATATGAATGATCTGCCTTTTTATGCCTTCAAATGAGTAGGTTTATAACTTAAAGGTTGGCGCACAGTTCTTGTATTCATACCATTGACTACTGTCAATGGTATGAATACAAGATGTACATGCTCATTCCTATTAGATCCTCATGTGTACATGGTACTGTCAATGGTATGAATACAAGTGTACATGCTCATTCCTATTAGATCCTCATCCTTAAGCAATAGAAAGATTTTGCCTCTATTGAGCTGTTGCATAAAGATGAATAGCATAAACTATCAGATAGATAATACTGCAAAGGATCACTGTTTTACCTCTGGTGGTAGGTTCTCTACCTAAAGAAAAGTTACTTTAACTATTGAGGACAGGCCTGTTTATTGCATCCATTTCTGCAGCATTACATGTGTGATGTTTTCATCATAGAATAGACAGATTGCTATGTGTGTGTGTGTTTTCTTTTTTTGCTGCTACTTTTTTTAGAATTTTTATTATCTCACATTTCTGTTTTGACGTTATTAAGCAGTGGTTTATTATTGATTTATTGTAGATTATATTTATTCGATTTCATTCTTGGCTGTTGGATCAGATTAAGCTACGGATTTTAACCAGTGATCTTAAAAACGATGAGTACTGTAACTTAATTGTATAATCAACTTAATGGACTGAATTAAAATATTTGTCTAACACTTCAAGTTGGTTCATGAATGTCTCACTCCTCCCTCCTCCATTTAATTTATTTTGTGATGAAAATTGTCTATTTCATGCATATGGTATGTTGACCCCTGTTATTCTTTCTCCTTTAGATAGTTCAATTAATCAGTTCATAGCAGGCAACATATTAACTCAAGATAGTGTATTCTTTACATATACCAATGACAGTTTAATTGATTAAAAAACAGGCTTTTAGTAGGTTTATCTTTGATGTCGTATCTCATGCAATGTTATTCTTAATTTTATTATAGCTCATTTAACTGAAAATCCAGGAAGTTCTGAGCAGTTTGTACAATGCTTATCTGATATTTCATTAGGAGAAATTTTGCCTGGAGAAAAGGTAATTACAGCTGAATAGATATTATACTTATCTGAATGGTGCTTTATTGAAAATTCTTCTTCTAACTTGACTTGAAATAAGACAAAAGACATCAATTATTTTATTATTTGCTATATAGTGATGGTTAATAAGGAAAAACAAATCACTCTTAAGTACTTAATAAAAATGAATTTAAAAAGAATATTTCATGTCAGTCTTTTGTTATTACAATCTTTAAGTTATACAATTAAACGAATAATCAATCTGTTACTCAATGTATTATTGACACTGTTCATATTTTAATTGCTTTTTATAGGTCCAGAAGCACATCTATATGAAAGTCACTGAAGTAGCAGAAAGAAAATTAATATTTGAGGTACATTTATGCTATAATCTTTAAGAAATATATAAATGAAATGATGAAATATTGCATATACAGGGATTATATGTATATATATATATATATATATATATATATATATATATATACACACACGGGTTGATCCAGGGTCTCATTTTTGTGAAAACTGTTAATTTTTTGTGGCTTTCAATACTTGATTTTGTTAATTTCAACTCATATTTTTTTTAATTTTCATACCAATTTTTAATAAAAGTCACTTATTTTGTTAAAATAATTGATAAAACAGATTAAAATGAAAGACCGTTTAATCAATTGTAATTTTGTAAAGGGACCGCAAAATGGAACAAATTTCCATCTGCATTGACCCCTGATATATATGTGTGTGTGTGATTAGTGAGAAGGAGATATCTTTGAACACTCTAAATATTTCCCTAGAAATAGTTTTTATTTTTTCAATATGAACTAGCTGGAACCCATCAAATTCAATGATCACTTTATTGACCGTAATGTTTCAAAAACAAATGGGAACGATCAGGAATGTCACCGAGGTCTTGGACAAAACGGACAGGAACAATTGAGTGAAATGATGTGGGACAGAAAGTAAACAAAAAGTTTTGTGCCAGTTCTTACTTTAGCAACTGTATGATGGCAGTGAAAAGATTGAAATCCTTAAAATTTGTTTTTAACTATCTTTATTGAGTAATAAAAAAAGAAGAGTACATATTAAATGATGAATGAGCATAAATACAATTACAAATTCTAATTGAGTATTTCGTTGAAGAGAATATTTTGGGTAAAACCATTGACCACAGAATGTCGTAGTGTTTCCTCATGAGTGATCTTTACTGCCATGACATTCTTTGATCTAACCATTGAAAGAGTGACATACCACATTCCATGAGGAAATACGGGTTCAGGAAGGTAAACCCTAACAGTATGAAGTGAAAATAGTAAAAAGTGTTGGAATTTTGCAAGAGACAAAAAATCTAATTGGCCGGATGGCAATCGCACACTCCCTGCTTTATTTGCCTTGTCTCATGCTACCCTCAATAGTAAAGATCCAATATCAGATAGAAAACTGAAAAATTAAAGAAATAAGAGATAAATCGCTAAACTGTTGATTTGGTCAATAAACCAAAGTATGAAAAAATATCTGAAACACTTTCATATTTTAAATACACACTAAAGTGCTTTATATTAAAAGCATATCATAATCCATCTGCCGTCCCTATTTTTCTTCCTTATTTCATTAATGTTGGCCTCCGTCTAACAAACTTTATTTCAATAACCAACGCAGAGCTGGATTATTTTGCTCCCAAATTAGGTTATAAATGCAAAATATACAGGCATAAAATGGCTTAATTAGCAAGAAAATAGTAAAAAAGTCAGAATTCGGATTAAGTCTCTTATTTTCATACAAATTCTTAATAAAGGATAAAAGCAGTGATGTGCCCTGTATTCTGCAAGGGAGAATGAACCAATCTGTGAAACAGGGTGCATGCGCTTTTTCATAATTTGGGGACTTAAATATAATTGATCATAATTTGGCATTAAGGTTGCAATAAAACAATGCTTCTTATTTTACTTTGCTTAAACTTCTATAAAGGCGTAATTAACGCCGTCAAATATTTTATCTTGCCAACAGCTTGAAAATACCTAAACTAAGCCATGAATTAAACTCCACAATAATAATAGTTTTTAAAAATATGTATAACCATGCATTACAAAATCGTTATTTGAATTATTTTGAAATTTTTGAGATACTGGGCTACCATTTTGGTAAACATGTGTTATCGATCTGCATTGTTTGCGGATACAACTGTATACAGGTGCCAAAATGGTGCTTTTCTAATCACTTCTCTTTTTCCAATTCAAAAGTAGTAATTATTAGTTACGGATTACTTTACAAAAGCAGGGCTTGCCGATGTGATTGTGTATCAACTCGTTCAGCATCTGACATCATGAAATAGATGCTTTCAGTATTAAACTACCAAATGAATACAACTATTTATATTATTTCGGAAAAACACATCATCTGAAATTTTAAACTACTGTAATCCAAGCGATCGTATTAGCGATTTAAAAATTTATGACCGTTAAGAAATACATTTTGATTCTTAATTTATTTTTGTGCTTTTTAATTTGACATGAAATTGATATAATGTCTTATGAAAGGCTATACTTATGTGTAAAGACAGGCTTTATTCTGGTTACTGATTGGTCGGGGAGAGTATCCGCATGCTCAAACTGCATCAAAAATGTCTTCAAAAATCTGCCTCGAGCTGCCTTTGCGTTTTAAGATATATAGGTGACAGAGCATTGCTATTGCATCATTAATTCAATATATCCACAATTTTATATGCACACTACTACCTGAACCAGGATTTTTTTTTTGTCTTGAACATAAATCATTTATGCTATGATCTTTAAGAAATATATAGATGCAATTATGAAATACAGTAAAAGCTCGATTATCCGGCATCCAAGTAACCGGAAAATTTTCAGATTCCCTCTATTTCTTTTTTGTGTCTTCTCAAAAGATTGATTAGTACGGTGGCCCCTCCTCTCCAGCTGTCCAAACAGTACGGTGGCAACAGGTGCAAATTTCCAATTACCAGAGAATACTAATATTTCTATAAATTACAATGGTGTGTTTAAAAATACGAAAGAAAAACAGCCTAAATGATTACAAAATACAAAAACACAGCATTTCACTGTTGCGTCTGCAAGCACAGAAGGGACAACAAGGAGATAAAACAGTGATCATACTGTTCATTACTATAGCAATATGTTTACATTATTTTCAAAAAGTTCTTTTATATATTTTTTAATGATTAACTCAGAACTATGATATGTTTCATCTTTCGCGCTAAAATAAACACATAGCAGAAATGCTGATTGCAGATTATTTAAATGTAGTGATTCTTAAGCATTCCAATGATTTGACTATGTTATCTCTGAACAGAAACTGAAGAGGAAGGAGGGGGGGGGGGGGCAGGAAATAACACTCTATTTATTATTATTATTTTATCACTCTCTTAGTGTAAAGCTTTTAAGCATTGAAAATTGGCAGGTGTTCTTACTTTAATTTATTATTAATCTTCCCAAGGATCCAAAGACATATTATAATAAGTCTTGTAACGTCTTTAAACTCTGCAATATAACATGCATTAGCATAAATTCAATTAAAATCTTGTTACAAAACTGCATAAATAAAAATTGAGCAGTATGCACACGCATAATGCCCCTCTCTCCTCCCCCTCTGGTTTTGCCGGCAAATGTTTCTATCTTTTTTTTTACAAGCTCAACTATCCGGAATTTTCACTTATCCGGCATTCGACGCTTCCCGTGCTTTCCGGATAGTCGAGCTTTTACTGTATATACATATATACAAGGGTCGATTAAGGGATTTTTTTCTAGGGTCCCATTTTTATGAATTTTAATACTTAATTTTGTGAATTTCAACTCTAATTTTTTAAAATTTTCAAACAAATTCTTAATAAAAGTCACTTATTTTGTTAAAATAATTGATAAAACCGATTAAAATGTAGGTAAAATGCAAATGAAGGGCCGTTTAATCAATTGTAAATTTGGGAAGAGGCTGCAAAATGGACCCAGTTTTCGTTTGCATCGACCCATGATATATGTACAGTAGAACCCCTGGTTATCCGAAAAACACGGGACTGTAGCGAGCGTTTTCGGATAAGTGAAAATTATAGGATAAGGAGTTATTGGAAACGACTTCTGCAATTTTGATTGAAGGAATAAATGATGGAATTATCCAACATTAAAATTGGTGATGTTGAGTATGAAAACAGTTGGATACTGGGCTGCTTCTTCATGGGATGAAATTCCAAAAGAATCTTTAATAAAAGCGTGGAGAATATAGTGGCCGATGGATGAATCTCTTGTTTTTGAAATAAATGATTCGCTAGAAATAGTACATGACAATTCTGATGTTAACAATGAAGTGTTCTCCGATATGTTTAAGCTGCTTCCAGGGAATATTCCTGATGTGGAAGTACAGGCCTGGCTGAGTCCAAGCACCGATGGACAGGACTTAACTGATAAAGAAATTATTGCAGCAGTTAACAATACCGAAGGCGAGCCCATCGAAAAGGATACCGGCATTTCTCATACGGAAGCCACAAAAATCTTGGATGAAGCTCTTCGATACATTGAGTCACAAGATGATGGCGCGATCGCAGATGTTTTATTGTTTAAAAGGTGGTGCGACAAGGCTGCATTCAAACGAACAAAAATCGAATGACAAAAGAAAATTACTTCTTACTTTGTTAACCCGAATGTTCTGTAAGAAAAACTTTAATGCAACATAGTTGTTGCAATAAATTATAAACATAAAATATTAATATTTTGTATAGGTTATTTAGTATTATACATTTTATCATTCCTTTTCGGATGAACGGGATTCGGGATAACCAGGGTTCTACTGTATATACATATATACATGATGTGTTTGTCTGTGTGATTAGTGAGAAGGAGATACCTTTGAACACACTAAATATTTCCCTTGAAGCACCTGTTATATTTCCAATATAAATGACAGAGCATTGCTACTGCATCATTAATTCAAAATATCCACAGTTTTATAAATAAATAAAATGTAAATTAATTAATGCTCCTTGTTTAGAACATATTTTTATTCCAACAGCTTTACACACAGTTTCATATGTGGCTACACAGTCATGGAAAATCTGCTCGTTCTACAATGTTTACACTTTTATTATCTAGGGTAACATGGTTTATAAGTTAATCACATGGTTCAAAGGACGTACATTTATTGCCTATTAAAATGCCCAGGTCTCATAATGGCTGGAAATTGAGAGCTGTAGCGACTATGAGATGGGAAAACGAGGGGCAATATATCATATGTCTTTTTATTAAATTTAGATCCTGAAACAATCCTTTATTTGAAAACAAAAACTGTTAGCTCATTTCAAAATTCTATAGGGGGATAACAGAAACTTTCAATTTTGTGAGGATACTTAATTATTTGTGTTATATATATATGTAGTTTATTGATGTATAGACTTCTGTTTTAACAGGTAACTTACGATATAAAAATAGAAATAGATGATCAGCTTTTGAATTGCTCCTGCAAGAAATCTCAAGACTTGGCAGTATTTTCCAATGAGCCATTTGAATTTACTGTAAAGCTGCTGAACATAAAAGTAAGACCATAAAATTGTCCCTTTTCTACATCCCCATCCAAAGTAAAGAGAGTATTACAATCACAAAAAAATTTAGTACCCAGATTATGATATGTAAATTAATTTTGATGATTTCAAAATTTGCTTAGGCAAGTTTTTGCATGATGTACAGCAGCGTTTAAAAAAAAAAAAATAAAAATAAAAAAAGGCCCACTTGCTCTTTATTTGGCCATTATTCGTCGGACTGCAAAGTTATATATACCATTCATTTGCAAATAACGTATACTTTAATTTTCTAGCAATTTAATTTGCATAAGGGGCCGTCTTCATATTTAATGCTGCATCAACTTCGTTTTTTTTTCAATGGCAACATACTACTTTGACTTTATTAAATGAAAGAAAACCTTCAAATTACCCTAAATATAAAATTTCACCAATTTTCTATGATAATTTCTGGAGATATTGCGATTTATTTTTTGCTCGATTTTAAGGGACTTTCTGCAAATTGAGAAATGCTATTTGTAGGTTCCGAACTTTTCGCCTTTCATTAATTTCGCTCGTGAGAGTTAAAAGAAATAAATATTATTTTCACAGAAAATACTGTTTCTAGTCTTAAATCTGTTTGTATTAAGAATATCATGTGTAGAATTTAGAATATTTAGTCAGTGGTTCAAATGACCCATGAGTCCATAACTTCCTTGGTTCGTACACATGATTTAAAGGAAAAATGCAAAACGACTGCTCACTATTTTGAATATTTGTTATTGAGTATTTCTCTTGGAGGCTCTCTTGGGTGAAAATGTTGCCAGGAGTGAGAGGTTGTTCTCTGCTCTTCTGACTATAATCATGAATGTTACTCAGCTACGGTCGAACTTGAAGAATGGTTTCATGATTGAAAATTTATTTGTTTGAATTTCCTGTAAAAAACGCAATTACTTTTTTGCCAACCCAATATTATCACTGTGTTTGTTATTTTACATTCTTCATTTAATATTATCGTCTGGAATAAGCAATATTCTTATAAGACTTTTGTCGGTATTTTAATTTATAGTCAGATGAAAATGTAGACAGAAAAACGTGATTTTGAATGTTTGTTGAATGTTTGATAAAATAAGATGAAGTCCAAAGACCTGATGTTTCCAAAAATTAGAAAAGATCAAATTCATGCCTGGAATGTTGAGGATGTTAGTTTTTCAGAAATAGGACGTTGTATTGGAAAACATACATCTACTGCATCTAATTCCATACATGGAAAACATTTTATTTTGTGGGATATGGCAGCGAATGCAACAATAGATGCTTTATAAAATCACCATCAAAATGTAAAAACTTCTAATTTATTTGCCTCAAATTTTGATATTTTTTTTTAATACCGCTATCTTTTACTGTTTTTTGCACAAAAGAAATCTAATTTACGTTTATTTTATGCAATTTTCAAAAAATTGTCACAATAAATTTATACATGGTCCCTTAACTCAGGAAAATAACACATTTTATTTAATATAAATTAAACTACTGAACGTAAAAATTTGAAATTTTCCACAGCCACACAAAATCACTTTTTGCATCTATTTCCATCAAAATTTGGCTAGGTTGCTATTCATAAATTTTTTGAATATTAATTACTAATTCATAATACAAATTAATATTTTATTAAATTATAATAATAATAAATTATATTTGGATCGTTTAGTTCTAACACTACGAATAAAATTCAGCTTCTTATTATCAATATTATATTAGATATGAATTAAAGTAGGAAAAAATATTTTAACATAGGGGGAGGAGGATTTGGGGTGCTCATAACTCACTCATTTTCAGTTCAAATTTATTGAAAATTAGTATCCGGGGTTAGTATGAGCTAAATTTTTGAAATATGAAGTGAAATCTAGGGGTTGCTATTGGAAAAAGGAAAGTTGATGCGAATTTTAATATGGAGACGGCCCCTTATGCAATTTGTATGTATTGCAAATTAAAGTGTATATCAATCATAAACGATTGGTATATGTAACTTTCCTGTACGATGAACGACGGCTGAATAAAGTAGAAGTGGGCCTTTTTTTTCCGCAGCTGTACATATGTATGCACTTTCAATCCATTTTAGCTAATTTTAGTATGATATCCATACTTATATATGTATCTTGTATAATTCAAAAATAATTACATAACTCAAAAAGGATTAGCCATAGGATGTTGAAACTTTGTATGTAGGACTATTGTAACATTTAATTGTGCACCTCCCTTTTTGATTACAATCTGTTGGTTAACTTATTTACAGAGGTATCCATAACTTTTTTAATACAATAAGATCTGTGGACAACTTCAATACATTAAAAAAAAAAAAAAAAAAAAAAAAAAAAAAATCTATGGACTGTTGTCATTGTTTTGGTCGTACCTAAAGTATCACCAAATTTTGCATTAACTGCTGGGATAATATGTAAGTACCATTCATGCCAAATTATTTTTTATCTAATCTGCTGGCAAACTGTTGCCAATCATATTTGTAACTGATACATTCAATGATTTTTTATGGATAGCTCCATTGAACTTAGTTCCTAGAGTGGACTATATACTTATCATGTTATGTGTAACAATGCGTTATTTACATTGTTGTTCTTTTCAGTATTTGGTTTGCTATTATTTCGAGGAAAGCTTTTTTAAGTATTTATTATGTTATTGTTTTGATAAAAATTTGGAAATTATCCCCAGAGGAAGAAAATGCTGCCCGATATTTTCAACAGTACTGTATCATTCCCTCTGAAAAGAATTGTCCTGATAACCATTGCATGAATTTATGTCTTAAAAAGGCTTTCTAATGGCTTTGTAATGTGAAGGGGTGTGACAAAAAAAAAGCTCATCAGAAAGTATACATGGCTGGAAGGAGTTAAAATTCCTATTTTGATAACCTTGCAATTCATTTATTACTGGGCTCAAGAACTTACATCAACTCACTGGGGTAAAACTCAACTAGATATCTGCTTCATCAAGACTAATTAAAAAGCAACATTCCTTCCTCTTATTTCCTCATTCTTCCTTTAAATTTTATAAAATAAGAATTTTTTTTTTTTTATATTCTTAACCTTTTGAGTCCAGTGCTATGGCCCTAAACATTTACTCTATGGCAAGATATTTAGCAGAATCTAGGTTTTTTTTTTCACCCCTTTTGTTGAAGGGTTCTTTTGTAAAATTTCCCAGAGAGAAAAATACACCTGTTGGAATAGGGAAGGAACCCATGGGATAGCAGTAAACCTAGGTGCCGGCTTTTGGTCAAAAACATGTCATGGGATATCGGTCTTCCCAGCTGGATTCTAAAGGTTAATTGCCAGTCATTTGTATCCTGATGTTTCCATGTACAGTGAAATCTCTCTATAACGATATTTGGGGGGTAAAAATAATTATCGTTGTAAAGAGAATTTTTATTATAGAGGGAATCGATATTGAAATGAAAGGAATTTTGTTTTTCATTTCCTATACCCTGTGGTGTCACCCGGAAGTGTTCTGTTTTCATTCAGCACATCTTTGCTCATGCAAGTAATACTACTATTACTATATAATAAATGGAAGGAGATATAGTTTTGAGTAATTTTCACAACGCTGCCAAATTTTAGTTAAATACCCTTGCCGTCTTGGCCAGGACTCTAGCGGCCATATAGCTTATAAATATTTATCACATATTAAAATAATAGATATATAATGTCTCAATGCTGCAAAGGCTTTCTGTAAATGTATTAAAAAGTAATTAAAAAATGAAAATACATACTCTTATTTATTTTGAATTCTGCACAAAGAAATCAGAAATTTTGGTTTGCTTTTTTGTATTATTCAGAGATAATCTCATGCAGAAAAAACAAAGTGCGTCTAGAGAATTTAGATGCTCCTCAGTTACATTAGGTAAGCTTGATATGAAGTTATGAAGCACACCAACTGAGCATGCTGTTTCTCCAGGAGATAAATTTGGCCTAACCATAGTGGAATTATCTTTTACATTCACATCGTCATCATCATCATCTTCTGACTCTTCTTGAGCGTTATCACTTCTTATTTCAGAAAGAATGTCTTCATTCATTAGTTTCGGAAAGATCTGCACTTCATCGTTGATATTTTAATAATCATGAACAGATATTTCCTACTTTTTTCCAGCTTTATCTTCATAATCTATCAAAGAATTTTGAAGACTTAAAATAGAGTTTTCTTCCTCATAATATCCGCAAGAAGTATCAGTTTGACTATCTTCGTCATTTTGAAATGGAGCCAGCTTTTTCTAACAATTATGTATGGACTGTGTCTTCATTTCCCACCAGCTCCCAGCAACCCATTCACATGCGTCTTTTACTGTAACACTAAGAGGCACAAGGTGCTTTTAATCAAAATTAAAAATCATTTTATCCACTAATCGTTTTCTGTAATAGCCTTTGAAACATTTTATAATGCCCACCAAACACTACTGCAGAGCTGCAGTAGTGTTTGGTGGAAATAAGTAAATTTTTACATTCTGCAATTTTGGAAAGGGTTCATGTAGAGCAGTTGTCAATTAAAAGAGTAATATTTTTCTTCCTGAATTTCAAATCTTTCTCTAGTTTCAATAACCATTCCCTAAATAATTTTTAAGTCATCCAAGCTTTCTTATTCGCAGTATAGTCTACTGACAAGCTCTTAAGGCTACTCTCTAGTCTGGAATAAAATCGAAGTTGACTGAAGCAGCTTCGGGAGAAAAGCTTTGCTTGCAAGACGGGTTGCAGTTTTTGACAGTAAGGGAGGACAGTTAGGGCGGAGTAACTCAATTAACTTCCGTAGAGGCAGGAGACATGTGGAAAGGATTAGTTTACCTGTGGTTCACTTCCGAGGTCATCAAAGTTGTTTAAACAAGATTTGATCTCAACACTGATTCTCTCTTCTGTAACACTTGTTCTCAATAGATGAATAAATAAAACAAACAAAAAAATTAGATAAATAAATTAAAAAGGAAAACTTGTTTTAGTATAGATTCTTTTATATTTCTTTTGATGCTAAAATTGATTCAGCGTGGTTTCCCGTAAGAGGTCTGTGGGATGCAGTTAATCACATATTTACAATTACTTTTGATGAAGTTAATCACACATTTATGAGTACTTCTGATTTCCTTTTACGTATTCTAAATGTAATACTCTTGTGATTTTAAATCTCCCATCTGTCAATAATGCTAATTAACTGTTTCTTAATTTGCTTTGGTTTTAGACTTTGTAATGAATTTTGTTGGCGTCTGTAGTCTGTGAATATAATTAATTTTCTTCCTTTCCCACTGGATTACAATAATTTTGTCTAGGCTACAAAAACTATATTCTGATCACCCCTGTGGTGAGTCACATTTAAATTTTGCCAAACATGTATAAAGCCTAACGTTTCTTTTCATTTTTTCAACCTGGCAATTTATTTGCGACTGGCCCTTTTAGAACTTTGCTGTTACAGCACAGTGCGTTATCTAAACAATGTATTCTTGATGTACGCTAGTGAAAATTGTATCATGAAATATTTTTGTGCAAACACGAAAACAACCCAAACATTCAAACTGTACTTTAGTAATACAGTAGAACCTCGATTATCCGAAGTAATTGGGCGAACCTACTTCGGATAATCGAGAATTCGTCATTAATCATCTAGTTTAATATGTAGTAGCATCATTGAACTGTTATTATGACTATTTTAACTCTATAGTCATAAGAGAGTTACAAATCAAAATAAATTAAAATTATAAATGAAAATAGATTTATTTCTGAAACAAAAACTTACAATGGTTTAAATGGAAGCTTCATCTGGTGTAAATTGGCCATAATTTGCCGGGCAGCTCTATCCCGAAGTTTTCTTAAAAGCATGAGTTCAGAGGAATCTTACAATCAGAGGGTGCAATAACATTCGATTGTTCTGGGACTCGGCAGTATGATCTTCCAAATTTCGAAATGGAGTGTGTTTTTGTTTAGAACAGGGATGTTTGATGGAAATGAAAGGACGGATTGCATACAAAAGGAATGTGGGGGGAAAAAAAACTTTAAAAATGCATGTTTGTTAAGAGAAATTTCGGATGATAATAGAAAGTGAAAAAAAAGTGAAGAAACTGACTTCGGTTAACGGAGAGTTTCGGTTAATCGTGGTTCGGATAATCGAGGTTCTACTGTATGTCAAGCTACAAAATGGAAATTTATATATTTTATTCATATTTATTATTTTTTATTATTCATTGTGACCAAGAAGTATTAAAA
The DNA here is from genome assembly GCA_038373885.1 of Cheiracanthium punctorium. Taxonomy (NCBI): domain Eukaryota; kingdom Metazoa; phylum Arthropoda; class Arachnida; order Araneae; family Cheiracanthiidae; genus Cheiracanthium; species Cheiracanthium punctorium. The sequence continues at coordinate 37,646 of JAWZYV010012571.1, read as the reverse complement.
TACATATTGAAACGTAAGTATAAGGAAGTCGCACACAATTTGTATGCAATGGGCATTTTAATGTTTCAGTATTTTACTCCCTACATTCCTCTTTTTTGTTCATGGATATTTATTGATTTTGAGATCTTGTTATAAATAAACTGCAGAGTGTTTGTGCAAGTGTTATTTGAAATTTAAGCGTAAACAAATTTATTAAAGTGCTACCTTTGTAAGGTGACCACCTGTATAAGGTGACCAGTTTTGTCGTTCCCGAGGGTGGTCACATTAGGCAGGTTCCACTGTATACATGTTTTCAAGGTGTCCTCCATGTGCTCTAGGGGTCTAATCTCGCACAGTCGGTTAACCGAACGTTCGGTTGTGTGACGTCACATGGAACTCATCCGAGGAGCATCAACCAATCGAATTTCCCTGCAGGGTTCCGGTGACGTCAATTTGACATCACGCAACCGAACTTTCGGTTAACCGACTGTGCGAGATTCAGGCCCCAAGTCTGGTATGTAGATTTATCAATGCTATTTCTATTTTTTGCTATCTTTTTTATTTCTTTTTTTTTCTTTTTATAGTAGGGTAGAGCCCAGAAAGTGTGGAGTAAATATCTCTTTTGATATGCCACACAACCGAAACCCTACTATTTTGTTTGCTTTTAATTATAATCCACTATTCGTGGCTCCTGAAGATGGTGACAGTGGTTATAAATTCCGTTCCATTCTATTTTCACATTAATTATTGTACTTTATTTGGCTTAGCTTTTATTAATTTTTATTTATTTTTTTATTTTTTTTTTTTTCAAATTGTGGTTACTAATTCTTGCTTCTAGCTGTTTTTTTTTTTTTTTTTTTTTTTTCCCTGCGAGGTATGTCTTATTTTCAGTATGAATTGTGTTTTACTTATTAGTTATATATATACATATATATATATATATATATATATATATATATATAATTACATACATACATACACAAACGGTCAAAGGTCAAATACAGGTAATAGAGAAATCTGAATACTAAGTAAATGTAAAACTATCTTAAATTAATAATTACCTCGGAAAAAAGAGCAAAAAAAATTTATATAATGAAATTAGAGAACAAACTATTCGGTTACTACGAAATTTACTTGTTATTTCTATGTACTGTACCAATTACCTTATTAAAAATGGTGCAGTGTACTTTTCAAGGTTTTTTTTACAGAAGCACCTCTCAAAAGAATTTCAGTACATTACGTTCTATGTTCAATTATGTTTTATGCTTTAAACTCAAGGATTTTTTCTTTTCTTTTTTTTTTTTTTTTTTCAATATAATGAAAGAAAATTTTCTGTGTACCAAATCTTTCTTACAAATAATAGTTATAGAATGAGGTACTTTATAATACACATAAACTACTTTTTCACAGTTTACCAAAAGTAATGAATGAGCAAAAAGATACTTCTCTCCCTAGCGAACCCAAAGGGTATAACTCCTTCTCCCGAGAATAGAATTTTCTTTCCATTGTTCAGTACCCAGTGTCCACTTTGGTTGCAATCGCCAGGTGGTTTCAAGCCCGATGATCCATCCATCTTCATAAATCATGCGCACTAATGGCCATCTTGTGGGGGAAGGAAATATCCAGCACGAAACTCGAATTTTCATAGAGCATAGTTTATACATAAAATCAATATTTTTAAGTAAATTTAATTTATAAATTAGAATTAAAAAACACCGAACAACGGCAAAATGTCCACTCTAGACCTTGTGTTTTTAAAAAATTTTCAAAATAGTACTGTTTTTCTGTAGCAGTCTGACAAACCTGAAATATGGGACTTTTGTAATCTTTGTTTTATTTTTAGATGAAATTAATACCTTTCTAATTGCATTAGAGAAATTTTGAGATGCAATTTACTTAAATTAATGTTTTTAGAATAAGAGCTAGAAAGAGTTTTTTTAAAAATATTCAATAGTTTTTTCTAGAAGTTTAATTTTGTGAAGGCAGTTTTCTCCATAGAAAAGCATTGTGGTGACCGTTTCCCCGGAGAGGGTAGAGAGTAGCCTTAATGTTTTAAACCATCTTGGCTTTGATCTTCCAATTACAAAAGGTTTTAATTTATCCTTTCCTGACATATTTGTACAGAGCAATACTGTTAACCTTTGTTTGGATTTCTTACCCCCTTTACAGGTTTCTCCTTTGAAAGCTAATGCTCATTCAGGTAGCATCTAAAAAAATAACTCCATCTCATCTGCGTAATAAACATCACCAATAGAATGTTTTTCAAAAATTTTACTCATTTCTCTCTGGCGCCATGTGCATATGTCATCCAGTGGCACTGATTTCTCTGCACCACGTAACCCGTAGATAGAAATCTCATTCCGGTCTCAATTTTGTTAGCCATCCATTGCTAGTCTTAAAATCTGTGTTCCTCATCATACAGGCAAATTTTCTGACTTGCTCGCAAATAACTGGTCCATTTATAGGTGCGTTCAATGCCCGCTTTTCTCTGAACCATTTCAACATAGCAGCATCTATTTCATCATTTATAGCTGTCTTTATTCTCTTTCTTTGTGGATCGATATCATTTGAGTTGAAAATATTTTCAATTTCAGTCCTTTTCTTTAAAAATGTGGCAACAGTCGGCTGTGAAGTCTGCATTTCTTGCAAACCTCAGCTTGCTTCATGCCTGTATTCAAATCTTTTATGATGTTAAATTTCACTTCAATGGATATTTGTTTTCTTTCAGCCATTTGTTTTCAATTTTTGCTAAACAAACTTCTCAATAAACAAAACTCACAAATAAATTAATATGAAGTATCCTTGTATAGGACAAGAATAAGTGTCGATTTGTTTTACTGTAAGTGACACAATTTATCGGAGGCTAAAATTCTTACTCAAGTTTAAACTAAAGAACGTCAACATATTGCTTCGCAAGGTTTACTCCTAAATGTTTTGGCGTTTTATATGTCACTTCCGGTGAAGGAGTCCTACAAGATTTTTCGAGGAAAGGGAGGGATAAGAGTCAAAGATCTGTCTTCCAGAGAATGCGAAGTAACTTCCCCCTTATGAGAAACGCACTTTCTCATTACCATACTTACATCAGGAAAACAAAACTTAGAAAAAGTTTTTCGTCAGAGGGTGTAACTTGAGAACACCGTCCAGCAGTCCAACCACAACCACATTTTACCTCAACTTTCTTTGTATAGCCTTTAATTCGTATGGCGTAGAAAAAAATATCATAGTAGAGAGAATTATTGTGATGTAAGAGATAGATAATTATTACCATCATTGTAGGGAGAATTATCAAAGAGATCATTTTAAAGAGAACATATACAGAGAACTGTTTTACATTAATCTGAAATGAATTCAGCCAGGACTATAAAAAGATATCATAATAGAGAGAATTATTGTTATAGAGAATATTGTTGTAGAGAGATTCCATTGTGTATGCATGTATGTGTATATATATATATATATATATATATATATATATATATATATATATATATATATATATATACAGGGTGTCCCAAAAAGGTGGTAACTGTCTTTAATTCTTTATCTATTGGAATTTGAGCCTTTCATCATACAACATCCCAGAATCTTTAAAGAAAGATGATCAGGGACTATACATGATTTCAAATGTAAATGTTTATTGCTAAAGTGGAAAAAAATATTTTCTTTCATAATTTCTGTACAACCTCTGAGATGCGATCATTTGACATGATTTTTTCCCTTCGAGGGCCATGGAAAAGTGGTTTAAGTCAGCGTTATATTTATCGTCATATCTCTGACACTTTTTAAGGTATAATTCTCAAATTTTATGTGTCACCTCATGCGCATGGGGCACATTTTACTTACAGGGAATTGTTTTGTACAGGGATCGTATACAAATTAAAAAAGTGTAATTTTTGAAAATTAACGAGGAATTTTTTCTTAACGAGTCTTTATTTCCGACCTTATTTTGAACAATTAGCACTGCCCACTTATCCCTAATAAATAAAGAATTAAAGCCTGTTACCACCTTTTTGGGACACTCTGTATATATTTAGTCTTTGTAAATTCAGACTGTCATTGCATATTCTACATAAATATTAAAATAGGAAATATTCTTCTGAAAAACTTAAAGGGGAAAATACTGTATAAAATAGACTCCCTACTTATTTACGAATACTGCAATAGTTTTTATATTCAATTTAACTGCTTTATAAAACATTCTAAAAATATTTTGTAGTCAGTTCTGAAAATCTTTGGTTAAAATATTAATTTTCAGTATAAACTTTTTTTTTTCACAGTTTGACGAGCAACAGGCTATTCGTAATGAAGAACCATTCGTACTGAAGATTGATATTCATTCATATTCTACAGTACCTGTTTATCTAGAAGAATCAAAATTAGAAGTGGTAACTCTTTAACTGTTTGTTTGTTTACTTATTTAATTTATCCATGCCAGTATCAATTTAAAAATATTAATATATTTATCTGCACAGCCTCCTCAGTTAAAGTTTGTTGATGATACTGCCACGTCATTAGTTCAAAATTGTAAGTGAAATATTTTTTTTTTTTTTTTTTTTTTTTTTTTTGCTGCAATTGTAATATTTATAAAATGTTTTTTCTGATATTCTTTGTTAAATAATTATACAATAACTTTTCTAATATTTTGCTCAATATGCTTTTCAGTGACTCTGAAATGTAATGAAGCTGGAACAGAATGTTTTATATTGATTTCTACTATTGATTGTCCGCCAAAAATTAACCTAGGGACATATACTTTAAAGTGGAAAAGGTAGAGTACCTTGATTTTACTGCAGCAGTAATGTAGTACAACTGTGATTTTGGCCATCAAATTCTAATCCTATTTTTATGAATAAATTTAATTTTTTATAGCTTTTTTTATTGTAATTACATTATTTTCATTGCAAAATAATTGTTATTATTTTATGAATACAATGAACATTAACTTACATGCTTAGATAGCTCATAAGAAAGTATTTAAGTACTGTATATTCACATAACTGGGGTAGCTTTGGAAAATTAAATGTTGAGATCATAGCAAAGTTTTTGGCACACAGTGTTTTGCACCAAAGGAGGTGATAGATTCAGCATTATGTCAATATTGTAAATGTGGGAAATTTTCTAATACAACCAGTCCCACTTATAAGGAGCTTGCATTCAACACGATTCTGAGAAAAATGCACTCTTTTTATTGGTATAATGTTAAAAATGTATTTTTCTTTTTCCCCTATGGGTAGGCACTTGCACTCAAGCATTCGCCACTTCTGAGGCCCGAAATACTGTCCATTTTATTATGGGGGTACCCAATGGGCAGCCAAAATTACCCCCTATGAAGGGACTGATAAGCTAACACCCACACCCAAGCTGGGATTCGAACTCGGACCCAAGGCATGATAGAATGGTTCTTTAGCCACTACACCATCTGGGTGGTTGCTAAAAATATGTTGGAGTATATTCTTATCAAGTTTTTTTTTTTTTTTTTTCTGCTGTCCTCAGATTCAATAAGGGAAATAACTGCGGAAGTTGAAATAATTGACTGTGTACTATACTCAAAGATTTTCCATTTTGAGAAATTTACAGGGGGGGGGGGGTGAGTCGGTCTGTTTAAAACTGTATACTAAACACTATTCACCCCCGCCCAGTCTGCATTTAAAAGAAAAGTTAGAATACTTTGATTTATGTAAGTGGCTGTTATTGAGGTTTTTTCTTCTAGAAATTATCTGCAATTTTATTATTATTATTCTTTTTTCAATATTCAGCTTGATCCTAATATGTCTTATCTTTGTTAAGTTAAATTGTTCAGATTTCCCTTTACATGTATCATGCTACATTTTACTCGCAAAGCAATCATGAAATATATTTTGCTGCTAATTTATATGAAAGCATTTTTTCTAAATTTAATTATTTTTTAGATGAATAATCTTTACAAATATGATAACTGTGGTTTCTTTCATGTAGAAAATCTTTAGATGATCCTAGCTACTCAGTGGAAACAAATATATTTCTGCCTATCATTGATGCAATCAAATCACCAATCTATTTAGAATTGGATACCCCTGCACATGGTTGGGTTCGCACTCCGATGACTATAACATATACCATACATAACAGATCTAACAGTGTTCAAAACATGGAACTTATTGTTGACAGCAGTGATGCTTTTATGTATGCTGGAAATAAGCAAGTATGTATAATTTTAGGTTATAAAATGTGCTGTTAGTTCAGTTGTATTAAAGTTTTTGGTGAAGCATTTGTGCGTTATCCAGAAATGTTTTAAATGCTGCATAGCTAAAAAATCTTCAGGTAGTCTCTTCTGTTGAAACTATCATGCGATGCATTAACTTAATGTATTATTGCTTACTGTTTAGTTAGCTGTAAGACATCCATTGAAAAGGATGAATATAACAAACACATTTAATTTAATGTGTCTAAAATGTTTAATAACACAGTATAATTTGCTTTAATCCATATTGTTACAAATCTACTAATACTATCAGTCTTCATTTCTCTTCATAAAATATTCATTTTAGGCATTTAAATTCTTCATGTTTCAGCAGAAAAAATACTTCATTTTTTTTCAATCTTGTAAAAAAAAAAAAAAAAAAAAAAAAAAAAATTTATGTCTTAAAGAATTATTTAGAATCAAACAAATTGTGAATATGAAATAAATTAGAAGATAAAGCCCCTTGTTGCTGCAAGTACAACAGGCACTAGAAAAAACATTTATTACACAGATTTCATTTTGTTGGAAACATCCCTCCCCTCTTATATCAATGTTTCATGCTGAAGAAATTATTTTATTTGTGAAAAAAAGAGCTGCTTAATCTAGGAAAACTATTTTAAATGAATTGGCAATCACAATTTCTCCTTCAAAGCCTGATAATTGTGATTTCAGTATGACGTAGTTGTCTCTTGCAACTTATGATTTTGTCAAATTGTGTTAATTAACTTTTTTTACTCTCAGAAATAAAATGGAGCTGAAAATAGTAAAAAATTTTAAAGTAGTGCAGATTACTTTATATGTCTTTATATATAATTCTGAAAAAATTTCAAGCGGATGGTACAAACGGTATAGATGTTTTGCACTTTTTGTGCTTAACTTTTTAATCTTTTTGGAGTAATGGTGGTAAGAATTTTATCTTGAAGTGATTACCCGGAATTATTAGTGAATCAAGGATAAGTGTAACTATATAGTAGGATATTTTGTGGCAGAGTTTTTCAGTCTCAATCTGCGCTTCAGTCTGCAATTTTTTATTTACGGCATCACATTTTTGACTTTTGTAAAAGAAATCTGGCTAGTAAACCATAGAATAATAAAGTAAAAATAGCGCTTACAGCAGTGTTGAAAAAAAAAAAAAAAAATTCTTCACATGGCATCATTATGAAGGAACATATATTTAAATGCATGTTAAAATTTAGAAATTCATAACAAAATCAGAAATATGGTTTACATTATACTATGTTTTAAAACTTGTTATGTTAGTTTTTTAAACTTGTATAAGCTATAATCCTACTAATATATATATATATTTCAGTGTATGTAAGTATGTTTGTTACCTTTCACGCTGAAACGGTTTGACGGATTTGGATGGAATTTGGAATAAAGACAGTTAAAGTCCTGGATTAACACAAAGGCTACTTTTTATCACGCAAAAAAAAAAAAACACTTTTCGTATAATATACAAAAAACTATCTTTTATCAAAAAAAAAAAAAGAATACAATCAAGTTTTTATTTTACAGAGCCGTCGACAGATGGCGCAAACTTACAGAATACATAGTTTTTAATAAATAAAACAGCAGATTTCCTTTTTCGCATTGAAATTTGAAATAATTGTTAGAAGGTTTCATTTTATATTATGAAATCTTAACTGAATGAGTCACATGACAAACCATCAGCATGCTTTTTTTTTTTTTTTTTTTCACAGCATGCAAAAATACAACCTTTTTTAACAAGAAGATCTGCAGCAATTAATATATCTTTATAAGAAAGCCACTATATCACGTGACTGATGCTCTATCATTGTTAAATGATGCTATAATAATGACTAAACCTCATTTTATCATCTGCTACACCTGACTAGGATAAAGAATACACATGAATAAATTTTTGAAACTTTCATTCAGCTCGAATTGAGCATTTTTCTGTGCAGCTTTTCCCATTCTATTTCTATTGTATTACATCCAGAAAAAGGATGTTAGAAATATCAATTTTAATTTTGTTTAATCACGCTCATGAATAATGATACACTTTCCAACTTAATAGAATAAGGAAAGAAAATAGGGAAGACGGATGGATTATGATACACTTTTAATATCTAGAACTTTAGTGCATATTTAAAATCTCAAAGTGTTTCCGCTTTTCTTACTTTCTTTTCCCTTTCCATTTTTTGATAACGGCCAATATATCAAGAAGCTCTTCAGGATTAATATAGAACAAAAATGATTTGTACCTTTCTGTAGGTTTTTATCATTAAACCATCTTATTTTTGTAACGAGGGGCGGCCCGACACGGTAAGCAAGGTAAGCATCGGGGTGCTGGCTTTGAAGGAGTATCATTTCAAACTCTAAACTAAGAGCATAAAATGGGGTATCTTTTTTATGTTACGAGGGGCACCTCTTACCCTAGCGCTGCCCCTGTTTGTAACCATCTTTAAATTCCATTCAGAATCAAAGAGATTTCTGTGCCAAGGAAGCTGGTGAGAAACAGGATTCTCTCCGAACAAGATTTTTTGAGATGGCAAATCAGTTGGTCGCCAGAGACTGGTAGTATTAACTAATTGTACTTTTAAATGCATTTTAGTCATTATAAACTCTTGTTGCATATATTTTCTTAATCAAATTTCTTTGTTTATTTCAGATGCATTTTCGAGTTTTACCAAGAAATATCTACAAACTGAAATATAATCTGTACCCACTAATCCCGGGTTATGCATTGCTGCCTATATTGCGCCTGACTTTAAGTCCTGGAAGCTCCAATGAGATGTCTTTAGATGCTTTAATAAGAGAGATGATACCCTCTCATATATTTGTAATGGTAATGTCAAATTGTATTTGTCATTGCATCTTAAGCAAAGTACAATTTTTGTCCTAATATTCAGTACAACCTATTCAAATAGAATCACAAGAGACTTAAACATAATAATGAAACTTTTTAAATATGATTTTAAATAATGAAACTTTTGAACAGCTTTTTAAAGATTTCAGTTATACTAAAGACTTAAACTATTGAGAGTGTGTTCACAAGCATTACAAACAGCCGCCTTAGCAGTTTTATGAAAGATTCAGGAAAAGAAAACCTTAAACATACTGTATTCTGAAATATTTCCCTAGTTCTTGGCTCATTCTGCAAGGCAATTTTAGTGTTTGAAAATTCTTTTTGAAAGTTGCATAAAGTATGCAGATTTTTGGTGTTAATAAGAGTGCATTGTAAGATGTATTATTTTATCTAATGTAATTGTTATTTAATCTGTTCAAAAGTCCTGTGAAAGCATGCAATTTTAAAAAAGAATCAGGTTTAAGGCAGCTTTCCGTTGAAAAGAGGTGTAACAGTCGATGACAGTAGATCAGGAATTTATCGAAATGGGAAATATTTTCTTTTAAGTCAAGTTTCCACCTAAAAGGATTTATTATGTAATTTATTTAGTAGACTTATGCTGTGTGACATACAGTGTTACTCTTATTTAATAGCAGGGATGCTACATCTGCGACATTTGCGATGAACTGAGACAAAACTGCCGGCCTGCGCCATTTTGCGACATTCGGTACGATTTCGGCCGTATCTGCGCAATTCTGTGCCAAAACAGCGAATATGAGTAATTTTGAATCTGACTCATGGGAGCGCGCACCGCGCGACCACGTGTTGAGAGTTGTGCCGAACATTCCGGTCCTCAAAATAAACCTCCGGCCGGTATTGGAGAAAGAAAAGCTCCCGGTGTAAAGGGGGGTGGGTGGGTTCACAGTTGAATTTCCGGTCTACGTTACACCTACTGCAACAACCACGCTCATTTCGTATCTACCACGTGGGGAGGAAAGAAATTCTTTTCATCTTACTGCCTCTTACCAACCCCCCCCCCCCCCAACTAGCCGATATCCATCCAAATACGTCATACGAAATTAGGCCTCTCATCTACCTCTGAAAGCATTATTCCTTTGTCAGAATGGATTAACTGCACGTGATGGATTCAGTGTTGTCAAATCTTGAGAATTTTCACAAATTTTGCTACTTTTAAAAACATTATGCTACTGAATTGAAATACTCCTCTTGAAATTGAATATTTTTCCCTTGATATTTCTTTGTTTAAAACTGGGTGCCTTTAAGAATACAAATTATTAACACTTATATAAAATTTATTACAATAGTTTTTTTCCCATCTGTATTAATCCTTAATTTTTTAATCTCTACTTCATAAGAGTAAAAATTGACCTTTATTTTTAATTTAATTCCTTTTTTCTTATTTTTTTTTCTATGGACTGCTTACGGCATGTGAGTTTTCTGCCTACTCGATATTTTTAAAATTATTATTAATTGTGAAAATCGCAGGTTTTATGTTCCTCCAGTCAGTTTCAATCTTTCTCCATCCATCTTGAGAACGAATATTTTTTCTACAGCCTTCCATTGTTTAAACTTCTGGTGCAATGAGAATAAAAATTGCTCATTACTTTTCTGGAAATCCGTATAAAGCCTGCTCCCCTGTCCGTTTCAATCTTTTTTCATCCATATTCAGAATCAATATTTCTCTTGTAACCTTCCATTGTTTAAGCCTCCAGTGCTATAAAATTAAAAAATGACCCCTATTTTACGTTTATTTATTTTTTTAAATTTGTTATTAAGAATACAAAATATCCCTTATATAAAATTTATTACGATAGCTAATACTACATGTGAATTTAAATCTTTTTCCATCCATATTTGATCATTAATAGTTTAACTTTAGCATATTTTTTAAAAACCTACAGGCATGCACATTTCTCCTTATTTGCTGTTTAAAAAAAAAAAAAAAAAAAAAAGATCGCGCGCATGGCAAAAATCGCAGATTCTCAGTTCCTGTCAAATTTCAATCTTTTTCCATCCATCTTGAGAATGACTATTTTTAATATAACCTTCCATTGTTTAAACTTCTTGTGCCATGAGAGTAAAAATGCATGTTTACTTTTCTGGAGATCCGCATAAAGGCTTGGCTTTCTTTATATTATAAATCGGCAGAAATCTCTTTTTATGCTCTTTTGTTTCAATTTTTCTAAAAATTTCATGGTGTTTGTTTTTTTCCAGCAGTAATTAAATATTTATTTCCAGCATCTCTCAATTTCAATCTTTTTCCATCTGTCTTGAAAATTAGTATTTTTCCTTTAGCATTCCTTAATTTAAATCTCCTATGCTGTAAGAATAAAAATGAACTCCTATTTCAAATTTAAATTACTGATTTCAAAGAAACCAGTAAAGGAAAAACTTTTCTAAATAGAGCAGGTTCAGACGTAAATTAAAATGATGTGAAATAGTTGAAACAAAAAATATTTTGTCAATGAAAAATAAAATATTTATGAAAGCAAACAAAAGATGAACTAAATATGTTTTTTTTTTTTCCTTTTTCTCCATACATTACATTTTAGTAAAATAAGCTCCACTTATTTGCTTTATTTGCATAGGATTTCTTCTTTTTCCACTATTTTTGTTTATTCATGCACAATTTCCTCTTTTTTGCTATTTTATTAGTGGCATCTCTGATATGAGTAGGTTGCTCAAAATTATGATTTCATGGAGTTCTTATGTATACTTCTTATATTTTTTAGGTACCAGATGTACCAAATTTAATCATGATGTGCTGACAAGCATGGTTTATGTTATTTAAAAATCCCCTCGAGTCCCCTAATTTATTTTTATTGCATTTCAAATCTTCTGGCATTCTAAACATTGTCATCCCTGGTTTAAGCCTAAGAATCGTCGTACTGTTTGGTTCTTTTTTCTTGAACTTTCTTTTAATTATCAAATTGATGGGGAAAAAAAACTATTTTAGAGATAAACTGAGATAAAATAAATAAAATTGGTTGAGAGACAACCTTGAAAAAACGAATTTTAGTTGAGACATACCGAGAAAAAAAGGAATTTTGATTGCGACAAACTGAGACAAAAAGGGATTTTGATTGAGACAAACTGAGACAAAAAAAGATTTTGATTGAGACAAAAAGAGATTTTGACTGAGACGATGCTGAGACAAACTGAGGTTTTGGCTATAGCATCCCTGTAATAGGAAAATTCTGCTAACTACTAAATAATGAAATGGAATAATGTGTAATGCTAATCTTCTTCTTATAAAGATTCTGAATAAAATGGTATTTTTTTCTTTATAGCTCAGATAAAAACAATTTTTATGCTTTAGAAAATAATTTTGGGTGAATTCAGATATAAGTAAAAGTCCTTCGAATAAAAGTGCCTTGGGAAAATATATTACATAAATATATACTTTCTTATAAAGAATACTAACTTTTTACAAAACAACTATTGTATATTAGGCAAATTGGAGTGTTTAGGCTGATTAATTTTATTTTTTACCAACTATGCGAAAAATTCCAGAGCTGGGGATTGAACCCAGGACTGCCGCTTAACGACTGAAGCGAAGCAAATTTTATCAGACCATTTATCCAATACATTAAAAAAGAAATATCTACACCCTCTCAAAAAAGTATTCAAGCAAAAGTTAAAATTCCTATGATGGTTTCATATAAATAAAAAAAATCTCTTTCTAAAATATGTATAATTTCCACGGCGTAACGAGTTGTCACGAATTAATTGTTTCATCTGTTCCATCTGTGTTTTGCAGAGGAAGATGATAAATGCCAACGATTCTAATGCGAGAAATTTCATCTGGGAATCGTCCCAGAGTAGCTCAGTGGTAGAGCACCCGCACGTTAAACGGCAGTCCTGGGTTCAATCCCCAGCTCTGGAATTTTTCGCATAGTTGGTAAAAAATAAAATTAATCAGCCTAAACACTCCAACTTGCCTAATATACTTGAAAGGTTGGTAAAATCTCTTTCTAAAATAACTATTGTATAGTTTATTTTAAAAATGAAAAGAAGGAAAAGAAAAAAGCTACTATGAAGAACAAATTCAAATTAAATAACTTTGTATGAATGCACATACATGTACAGAAATAACACTATATATACAATAAAACTTCTCTAAGGTGGCCACCATTGGTTCTTCTAGAAAAGTGGTCGTTTCAAGGGCTGGCCGCAGAGTAAGGGTTCTCACATAAAACTTTTAAAATTGCAAAGTTGAACATCTCCATTTATCCAATACATTAAAAAAGAAATATCTACACCCTCTCAAATAAAGCCCCTCACCCTCTCTTGAAGTATTCAAGCAAAAGTTAAAATTCCTATGATGGTTTCATATAAATCAAAAAATTATTTATCATAGAATATGAATTAGGTTATGCATAACCTAATTCAATGATGTCTCTATATACATATGTATAAAGAGACAACTGTTTTAACTGTAACTGTTTTTGAGTGATCTTCCATCACTCAAAAACAGTTGGTCATAGAAAGTTTAAATTTTGTATTTAGGCCTCTATTATACCATGTATTTGTGTACTTTTCTTTTAGAATGCAATCAACTGGGTAATTTTCTGGTAGGGTCTCCTTTGGAAATCAACTTTATGTAATTATCAATTCTATTATAATTAAGCAACAATTACGAATCAAATAAAAAAATGTAGTACCTAGAATAACTAGTTAAATTTTAATCTTCATATTATATCATACAACTAGATCTACGTTATATATTATATATATTATATATATAATAGAAAAAAAAAAATTTGTAAGCAAAACAAAACAATAGATAGCAATAAAATAGTATTTGCATAATTATACAGGGTGTCTGAAAGGCTCATTCATGAACTGAACATGCTAATCTGTCATATCATAATGATCAAGATTTGCACAGGAACTTATGTTCGAAAATGCAAACCACGAGCACTAGAGGGCGATGACCGCAGGTGTGGAGGAGGAGATTCTCAAAAAGAATATCGACAGCTGTATTAATTTGATTTTTATTACAGAACATGATTACATCACAGCAGATGTTCAAAATTTTTTCCATTTGCCACAATGCAGGTTTCACAACATCGGAGTATAGATTCAGGGACCCGTTCAAATTGGTCAGGTGTGTCACAGACACATGACTCCATTTTGTGTGATCCTGGGGATGAGATCCATGTCCAATTCTACGGACATCTTGTATGCCAAGGGCTTCATGTGTCTGACCAGGTACAAATCCAGGGGAGTCATATCGGGGGATCGTGGTGGCCATGCGGCTGGTCTTCCTCTGTAGGGCTCCCACATGCCTTAAAAAGACCACATTAACCCTTTAAGGCGCAGTGATCCTGCTCTGGGAACACTGAACTCTGACATTTTGACTGCTGCCAGTCACAAAGAATAGATTTGATTTCTATAAAAATAGTTGCAGGTGACACAGCTCCATGAGAATCCTCTACTTTTTAGCATGTCATTTCCTGTAAAAAAATGGTCACGATTATTTTTAACAGCACTGACATCTGCTGAAAAATGGAACAATGCAAAGAACTGGATAGATTGCCCAATGCTGAAAAAAGGGCAGCCGTTGCCATCCCTCGACTTAACTACCAGCAAGATGACGGACGATCGAAACGTTCATTGCGTGCCAAAGATCTAGAGACCGTTTTTTGATGACAGCTGGCTGTGCCTAAGTCAAGCGATGGCAACGGCTGCCCTTTTTTCAGCATTGGGAAAGGGTTGCGCCTCAAAGGGTTAAATAATAATATTAAGTCACCCTTAAAAAGGCCTTATTTTTACTCTAAAAGCCTTAAGAAGTTGTAAAATCCTTAAATTATCATTTCATCTTCACTTTTCTTGTGATTTTTGTGGGAATTTTTTTTCTTTTCTTTTCATACGAGCAGGGAGGAGGGGTATCGTAGAGGAAGCTAGCCACGCTGTCTGCATGCTGCTCTCTCTGTGGAGAGGGAGAAAAACACAGACCTAAGAATTCACATAGACCAGACACTCCTATGCTTTTGCTGTTACTAAAATAATCGGGAGTAATGGTAGGGGCTGAAAGCTGCCAGAGGATCCTGAAGATGGACACTTTAGTATTTTTTCGCTTCGGACATTGGAGAATTTACCCCTTCGAAGGGGGAGAGAAGTAATCGCCCATACTTTTCCCCCTTTTCTGAAGCGAAAAAATACCGAAGTGTCCGTCTTCAGGATCCTCTGGCAGCTTTCAGCCCGTCCCCTTACTCCCGATTATTTTAGTAACAGCAAAAGCATTCGAGTGTCCGGTCTATGTGTATTCTTAGCTCTGTAGAGAAAAAGGGGCAGGGGATATTTTCTTTCTCTGTGTTGCGCTTCCCCGTTCCATGGTTCCTTTACCGGACGAAAAGGAAAAAATATTTTTTGAAAAGTTGTAGCCTGAAAAAAGATTTTCTTAAAATATAATATTAAGTTTATTTGCTAAATTACTTATATATATAGCTCAAGGCTTGTAACTGTCTGTAATTGGTGTTATAATGCTAATGACAATGCTCTAAAATACAGCCCATTAATCAAACAAATTGAAACACTAGTATGACACTAATTTGAAATTGTTTATTAAAATATATATAATAATAATAATAATAATCAGCTTTATTAATAGCAATATTTCTCATTTTACAGTTTTTTTTTTTGGTTTTGGGGGGGGGGGTGTTATACGTAATATATAAACTTTACAAAGGTTTGCAAAATTGATAAGCATAGAATTTTCTTTTTAAACACAAAAATTTGCATAACTGATGCAAAAGCAAATATTTTTGATGCAAAAGTCTGCAAAACTGATACAAAAATAGTTTTTTGTGATACGAAAGTCTGTAAAATTGATACAAAATTAGATTTTTTTTCTAATACAAAAGCCTGCAAAACTGATACAAAACTCGATTTTTTATGGTACAAAAAGGGATACAAAAAGCCTAAACCTCTGTAGCACCACTGTCACAAGGTTAAAATAAACAGTTGCGAACAGCCGTTACGGAAAATATAAATTTAGGGTATTGATTAGTTCGATTACCGATATGTGCCTTATGTATATTGATATATTTTCCTTCTATGTTTTTTGAAAAGATTACCGATCACGAAGCTAGAATGCTTGGATAATATATACCTGCCAATTTTTGCCGATTATCCTTAAAATATATGGATTTTGGCTTTAATTTACTGATGTACAGATATAAGTAATTTTATGGATTGCTTGGTGATTTGCAAAGTTCTCAATTTCTAACAATTCAATCTTTTTACATCCATCTAGAGCAGTGGTTCCCAACCTGTTTTTAATCGCAACCCCTTTCAGATTTTTCAAAAATGTTCGTGCCCCCCCCTCCCCCTCTTCCATGTTTGACCAATAAGACAAAAAAAGAATAATGAAAAATATATATCTTGGGATTTAAAAATGATTATCTTTTTATTCTGTACTGATTATTATTAGGATGACTGAGGTTGTATTTGGCTGACAAGTTATGTTATCCTTGGCTGAATATTGGTCAAAGCCAACCGCATCTTGGACATCTAATTTATTACTGGCTTTTGTCTTAATCTACAAAAGAGTTTTAAATTCACTTTCACACATGTAAGTGGATGCAAATGGCACTAACATTTGAAGCGAAAGCTTAGAAAGTATCGGATATGAGTGACGCATAGCACACCAAAATTGAATTAAAGATTTTTCTTGGTATAAATCACGTGCTGAGGAGTCATTTTGCAAATTCAAAAATTCGTCCTGCGCTTCATCAGGAAGATCGGCGACATCTAAAGATGTATGAAGTGGATTTCGCACTAGTGCCGCCTCTTGTTCATTGTGAGCTCTGGGATATATCTTTGAATTTCAGATTAAAGAGCTTCAAGGTGGTTAATAATTTCTTACCTTAAATTAATTGCAATTTCTATTTCCGATACTTCTGCCTTAGTGCACACGTTTTCACAATTGGTTAACACTCCTAGATACACTTTACGATGTCAGTTTTTGTAGATTTGATACAAGCGCCCTGATGAGAAAAAGATTTTTACTTTACAAAGAGAAAAGGGAGAAAGCGTGTCTCATGGCAGAGAAATGTGGAAATATTTTGCCATTCATTTCCTACAAAATCGGTCTGCGACGGCCCCCGAGAAAAAGCATGGCGACCCCCGGTTGGGTACCACTGGTCTAGAGAATATATATTTTCCCTTCAGCACTCCTTTATTTATATCTCCAAGCCATAAGAGTAAAAATTGATTTCTATTTTTCATTTAAAATTAATTTTTTAAACCTTTCCCCCATCTCCTCTCTCAAGGAAACCAATAAAGAAAAAAAACTTCATTGAATGAGGCAGGTCAGATTTTCAATTCAATCTTTTTCCATCTCTCTTGTGAGTAAATATTTTTCCTTTAGTACACTTTCATTTAAAGTTTCTATGCCGTAAGGATAAAAACTGATTCCTATTTTAAATTTAATTTTTTAATCCTCCCTCCCTAATTAAACCAGGTAAGGAAAAAAAAAAATACACTCAGTAGAGCAGGTTCAGTTATAAATAAAAATTATAATTTTAAAAAAATATTTTTTGACTAGTAATAAACTTAGTTTTACTAATGGGAGGTAAAAATTTACTGAAATGAGGACATAATTTTACTGATGTTAATTTTCTTAGGTTGTGACAAGTATGGTAATACCAGAAAGTCTTCCAAATCTGCACTTCTAATGGTCTTCTGTCATAAAAACATTGTTATCCCATGTGCTTGTGAACTAACAGTACAGTGGACTTGCACTACAATGTAATTTGACTCACACAAAATGGATTTTGTGAGAGTTTTTCCTGAGTACATATCTTTAAAAAAAAAGTTAAAATGAACATATGGCCCACAACACGAGATCTTTCGCCAACAGTAAGAAGTGCCAAAAGCTAAATATGCGTTCTCAACTGTCGTGGCTACATACTTGGAAAGTTCCGGGGGGTAATGATTACACTCCCCACTCTCCCATAAGCCTGCGATCATCGCCCTCTTGCGGTCATAGTTTGCATTTTTGAGCATAAGCTCCGATGTAAATCTTGTTCATCATGATATTACAAGCCAGCATGGTAAGTTTATAAATGACCTTTTGAGACACCCTGTATACTATACAATAATATATTTACATTTATATTTAATTATAAATATTTATAATTACAGTCAACTCCGGTTATAGTGAACTTTCAGCTATAGTGAACGCAAATCGTTAGTCCCGATTCATTTACATTAAAAATGTGCATATCATTTTTCAGTTTTAGTGAACATCACTTCAGTTATAGTGAACCTAAAAACTGAACTTCGAAAATTCTGAAAATGTCTGAGATGAAGTTTTTTGATGTCTCCATTCATTCATTCTCAAAGGTTGTTTGTATTACATTTGATAAATACACAAAGAGATTATCAAGCATCTGTTCCAAAATACAGGAGAATTGTCAGTGGCTATTGTAACATAGCGAAGGGGGGAGAGGAGCAATAGCGCACTAAAGAAAGGGCTTTTAGACTCTTGACCGCTGTGAAACCAGGAATTTATTCATTGCAGTGATGCATACTTATCTTTAGCTCTCCAATACCCTTGCAAAACAGCCAACGTCTTGTGGTGTATGCCTCCCTGTACTCCTTTTGTCAGATACTTCCTAAGTGCATAAGCTCATCTTTTCCACCCTGCATGAAAGGCCGTGACACCCACACTTCCACAATGAAGAAGGTAACAATTACAATTTTTGAAAGAAACATGCAACTTTTTTTATTCTCTTTCTTGACCAGAAAGAAAAGACCACAAGCACTTCAATCCAATGCATCAAACTGTATCCCTCCTATTGTATTCGTGCTTGCTATCCGGGGACATCTGTAAAAGGGGATTAAATTATTAGCCAGTTACAATCAGTGGCACTTTTCGGCTACTAAGCACTTAACAAAAAGTAGGGTACATTTCATGGTGAACAAAAACAGGCATGTCTCTCTTCTCCTTGAACAATTCTATTTTCCATTCTTGGTGCAATTGCACAGGTTAAGGATTACCACTACTTGCTATTGCTTGATTGGCTGTAGCACTTTCTGGCCAATTGAATGGAATCTCCCAAATAATTGTAGCACTTAGGGGAGTAATAAGACATAAATGTTTGATTTACACAAATATTCAGTGCGGATATAAAACACTATTTTTTACTTATGTATATAATGTATTCCTTGTTCATATGGGGACACTTTGCTTATAGCAAACTTCGGATATAGTGAGCGAAATTTGCCAGTCCCCAGAGGTTCACTATAACCGAAGTCAACTGTATATTTATAAATATAATATAATATTATATTTATGAATATAATTAGTAATAATAGTTTAAGTTCAGTCTTAAAAGAGCTCACAAATGACATCAATGATAATTATCTTATAACTCACATTACATTATGTAAGTTTCTTTTAATACCTAAATCTAGCATAATCAACTGAGTTCACAATAATAATGCAATTTCGTCATGCTAAGAAGTCTTATAATATTATGATGACAGTTATACATCTGTTTAATGAATGGCATAATTATCACAATATCCAATATTTTTCAATAAACTTACTTTAAATAATTATTTTGGGCATAATGCTTATAAAAAAAATTTGGTTTTTAAAAAAGGCTAGTAGGAAACGAATATTGTTAATCGCGTCATCTGCTAATCGACTTTTTTGATAGTTACAAATATAGCCAGCAGCTGAAAAGGCTCTTTCAGCTTCTACACTTGTTGGTTTTATTGTCAACAAAAAGTTAAGAATATGAAAGTTTTATCCTAGAACTGCTTCATTTTCATATGTAGTAATTTCCTTTTTTAGTTTGAAATGTATCGATTTCATTTGTTTACCAGTTCTGGTCACCAGATCTGATAAACTGGTACCAGATCCGGTAGATGTCTTATGATGCCGGATTACCGTATCCGATTTCCAGATTGCAATTCCTACTTCAGTTTATGCGATGAAGCTTTCTTCTTCCCATTGTTAAAAAAAATTTATTCTTTTGTCAACCATTACTGCATTATTTGTATCTAATGGTAGCCAAATAAAAAGATACCTGGTAGTACTTAAAACGCAATCTCACTTACTCACTTGATTCCCATTCTTTGATACTGTTTCTGTAGATTAATTTGTGATGGGCATTTAATACATAACTACTATATTGTAACTGTTAACAGCCAATGGGGTGATTGTTCAGTTTCTTATTTATGCAATTGTTGGAGACTTTTAGTTAGTTAATCAAATTATTTGTCATTATATAATGTATGTATGAATATTTATTTATTTTTCTTTTTTTAGCCACAAATTAAAGGAAATGATGATGTTTCTGTAAAATCATAAAGACTTTTTGAAAAGAAGAAAAATTTTGTATTTGCTGACTGAGTATTTATTTCTTCACATTTACTGCTATCTCAAAATTAACTTCCTGTTGCGATGCAAAAAGTTTTGTACCATAATTCAGTTTTCAAGTGTAAATATGATAAAGTTATTTGATTTGTGTGTATATTATGATTTAATAAATGTTCTAAAAGTTTTTTTGAAAATATTCTTTCATATACAGTGCATTCAACTGATATTTTCCTCATACTCCTCCCCCCCCCCCCTTATGTGACGTTTTTTGAAGTGTACCACTTTTGTAAATATATATATATATATGTAATGAATGGCCTTATGCCATCCCTTGTTGGAATGACTAACGCAAATCCATTGGGGCTCTAGGTTAAATAGTTTATTTCAAAGTTTGGACAAAGGGCAAGAGTTAGGCCGGCAACCTTTTAGCTCCGGGGCTATCTTCGTACATCTCAGTCTAACGGCTAAAGCTGGAAGCTCCTGCAAAAGCTTCACGTTCCAAACTCCTAAAAGCTAAGCTAAAACTGTAAAGCTCCCAAAATTTCCGCGCTCTTGCTTAAATATTCCTTAGTTACTACGCCTGCTGGCAGGGTGCAGCACGATCATGAAGGCGTTACTCTCAAATGTAACTACAGGGATGTTGATTCTGCGCCGAAACACAAATTCTTGCGCCGAACTGCGCTTTTAGCCGATTTTTGCGCCGGTCTGCGCTGAATACGTCATTTTGACTCTTTTAGGGTGCGCCGAAACACAAATATTGCGCCGAACTGTGCTTTTAGCCGATTTTTGCGCCGAATATGTCATTTTGACTCTTTGTTAAATTTTTGCCACGCTCATTTATCTTTTAAAGCTCGTATGGAAAGCTAGTTAGCAGTAAAGCAAGATTCAAACTGCGTACGAAAGCTGCATTCCGAAGCCATTCTACCCGCCCCGGATCGGACCAGTCGGACTTTGTTAGTCACCTCAATCAGGGCCGGCCAGATACGCAAACAAGTAATCATCGCAAAGGGCACCGTTTTTTGTTTATGAAGGGGTACGATTTCCAACTTAAAATCATAAAAGCAATTTTGAAAAAAGTAAAAGGGACGTCTTTTTCTACGTTTGCAGGGTGGAGTGGGTGTCATGTACCGCAGGGCCGCCCCTGATCTAAACCAGACCGGTCCGTAAAGAAAACAGTATATTACGGTGACGTCCCAGCCCCTAAAAAATCACGGTTTATGACCCGGCCCGTAGCAAGAATGAAAATTGGAAGCATGACCGGTTTAGAAATCAGAATCTAGGCTGTCTGAATTAATAGAATATTTCATTTCAAAATAATCCGGAAATGCGCTGCCAGTGGTGTAGTCGCGGGGGGTAGAGATCTGTGCGGGCCCAGGCTTTTGCAGCACGATTCATTCAAGACACGGGCTGACCTCAGCATTTTCTAGAATGGACCGGAACAAGCGTATACTCTTAAAGACGGTCCTCTGCGCTTGCAAAGTCGAGCCTTTCCAGAAATTTTTGCTCTCCTAAAATTTGGACAAGACGAAACGATTGGCTTGTGATTCCCCCACCCCCCTCCTTAAATCATGATTAATATACGAGCTGGACCGGGTCTGAATTTTTTATTTTGATTAAATGCCGGGCCGGGCTAGACATTTTCGGCCCGTGAAGATCATGAGCGGGGAGATGCCGTCTCACTACTTTTTCATTCGAGCTTATGTCAGCAGAAGTAAGCGTTCTTCACTTTTCATCATGGACGCATGATTTTTGAGTCTTCAGTTGCGAGTGTTCCTAAACCTTTCTTCTTAAAACTACACCACTGTTTTTCTCTTTGTGTGTGTGCAGGCTCAACGAGAGGGGGCAGACGGGGCGACGTCCCTGGGCCCGTGTTCAGCCAAAGTGCGTCCGCAAATTTTTCAGAATGTGTTACGAATTTCATTTATAGATCCGTAATTAAAATCTTTATTTTAAAATAGACTAAATTTTGAATACATAATTCTAGAATGATATAAACGGCAGAAATGTTAATTCTACCATTCAAATATTAGTATTTTTACAACCTTCGAACATGCATTAAAAGTACCATTGCATATAAGAAATACTTCCCTCCCACTCTCTTTCCATTTAGCATTTATATGAAAACCATTAAAAAGAGCAGTTTCACACACACACAAAAAAGAAATGGTCAATCCATTTGAATGAAGAATGGTCAATGGAACAATCCATTTGAATGAAGAAGTGAAATAGTGTTGGAGCAACACTGTACTAAAAATCTCTTGTGTAGTGTTGGTTGGCGACAGCTACTTTAAAATGATAATGCAACAATGATGTAAAAACAATTTTAGATTTCTTCCACAGTCATTCATTCAGAATCAGAAATAATGATAATTAATAAACTCCAAGATGAAATATTTAAATTCAAATCAAAAGCTCTAGAACAAACAGCAGTTGGTTCCTTGTTTTCAAAATTAGAAAAGTTATAAAATATATATAATTAAGTATTTTTATTTTTATGTATTTTATATAAAATTTTAATTAAAATAAATTTAATTAATTTTTATCTTTACTTCATAGTTAAAGTAAGGGAATATGTCGAAAATAGTGATTGATAATCTGCAAAATTCTATAATCCACAAACCTTTTGGTCCAAAGTGTGTAAATTTCAGAGAGTCTACTGTATTTTATATATAGGCACAGCAGTAGAATATTTTTGAGGAACCTCCCTACAGCAATGGCCGAACCCACTGATGTTTTTTTTTTAGGGGGGTCTCACGAAGTGCTAGTGATAGTATACTTTTGAGGGGTCCCAGTGCAGTGATGGCTGGACCCACTGATATTTTTAGGGGGGTCTTGCAAAGGCCCAGCAGTAGCATATTTTCAAGGGTGTCACCTGCAGCGTTGGCCAGACCTTCTGATTTTTTGGGGAGATCTCGCAAAAGGCCAGCAGTAGCATATAAGGTAGAAGGGACTAGTTTATTATCTTTAAATATTTGTTCTATTCATTAAAATATTTAATTTTTCTAAATCACCATTTTGTTTAAGTTTCTATGGCACATCTTGGGAAGGCGAACATTCTTAAAAATCAAGCATGCTTTCACCTCTTGTCATAGACTACAGTGTTGGTTTTGAAACACTTGACTTTTTAATGGTTTAGCAATCTAAAATGTTCTATGTGCTAAAAAATCAAAGTACAATTTTGTTGCATGTAGTTTGGTTAGTTAGAATGAGAGTTTTGGATTTTCAAAATTCCCATTTAAATCCTCATACCCTAATTTTATCACATTACGAATTTTTTGATTTCCCACAAAAAAATGAAAATATTGCCAAGCTGGGTTCAATTTTCGAAATACTTTTTTGTGTCATATTTGATTATTCATCTCTAAAAGTTGCCAAGTTTGGCAACATTTAGCGCAGTTTTTGAGGGAGACACAGGACTGTTGTTGGACCATTATTTAACTATATAGTGCATAGCATGATGGTATTGTGCTTAAAAGAGAGAGTAGAAATATACTAGAGAGAACATCGCCATTCAAAACCTGCTAGAAATGTGAGGCAAGGATGTACACTAGGGTGGTCACAAGTTATATGGGAGGAAATTTTTTTTATGTTATTTTTTGAGGCACCCACTTAAAAGTTGCCAGTTGACTAGAAAATGAGATTGGTAAAGCTTTAGCTCAATTGCATAATATTAACTCGTGTCACATCGAGGTTGAATTCTTGAAAAATTATGATTTTTACTGAAAATATCTCTACAAACCTAATTCTTGTTTTATTTCATAAAAAAATGTTGTTGTTTTGAACTTTTACTCTCAACAAAACCAACATTTAATGACATCCAGTGTTTTTTAGGTCTCTTTGTGAATCGTACCACCAAAATCTGCATTTTTTGTATTATTTGCATCAAAAAACAAAAATAAAACTACAATCCATGAAATATTTTTATAAATTTGGTATGCATTTCTGTGCTTCAGAAGAAAGATCTTGATTTGTATTTCAGTTGAAGCACATCTAAGACAAACCTCTCAAATTCTTTTTATTACAAGGCTATTGTTGTTATACATTATTCCTATTTAGTTTTAGAATGGACATGGGTGCCTATACGTATGGGCAGGGAGAGGCTATGCCTCCCCTAGCTCCCATATTATTGTTATGATTTACATACTGGTATAACATAGAAGTGGTTCAACACTAACACATAACATCTTTCTGGTGCAGGACCCTTCCCGTGCAATAAGACTTTGAAGACAAGAATTTCAGAAACAAAGAATTGATCTCATAAAAACCATATTTTGAATAAAGAAAATGTAGAGAGAATAGCGATTTTCACATGAGCTGTGGCAATGAAGAACAGTTAATAGGAGTTCCTCATCTTGAAAATAGTATGAGAATAACTCAAAAGCTGTATTTTCAGCAGTTGAAGAATGGGAGGCAGTTGGTAAAATCCAGGCAATGTGTTTTGATACCATTGGTTGCCTTAGGGGAACATGCATTTTTTGCTGCAGCAATCACTTGATCGAAATCTTCTATATTGACCATGTCGCCACCATATTTTAAAAATTACCCTAAAATCTGTTTTGATTGCAAAGTAGGCAAAACTACTGCTCCTCCTCCAGATATTAAAAAAAAATTCAGATTGAGTGGTTTAATAAAGACACATAAAACATTATTTAATACGGCGGATTAATTAGTTAAAACTTTTTATTTGGGAATACCTTATTCCCCCGTACACGATATATATTTCGGTTACACACATAACCATCTTCAGTCGTTTCTGGAGCTCTCACTAATGGCGGCTTCTTTTTATATCTTCGTCGTTCTTCTTCTTGAAAGTTCGATGCATGACGTCGTCCCATGATTGGTCGATTGTATGAAGCGTATCGTTGATGCTGCCCTCTGTCGTCAATATTTCTAAGCTCTCACGAATGTAGGCATATATACTATTTTTAAAGTTGGCTATTTTTTTAATATTTTTAAAATCAATGGTAATGGGCTCTTTCAAAGCTAGACGGGCTAGGGCGGTACTTTGTTTCTGGAGGTTAATGTCTTTAAAATGTTCGTTTTTTCGTTCTTTAATTTTCCTTTTTGTAACGCCGATGTAGCAATTTTCTTTATTAGTATCGTTTGACATAAAATTAATTTTATAGATCCCTGCGGTTTCGATGGGGTTGATTGGGTCTTTTTCCGATCTAATGCGCTGAAAGATTGTTTTATTAGGTTTAATTGGAATACGTAAGTTCTTTTTACTGGCGATATTAGAAAGTTTATTGGCTATCCCTCGGCTAAAGGGGATAGCGGTAGTAAAACGTGGTTTATCTTTTTGACGGTTGTCTATAACATTTAATTTTCGTTGCCTAGCTTTGAAAACTTTGTCGAAAATTTCTCGAGGGTAGTGGGCGTCTTGACATTGTTTCTTTATGAAAGCAATTTCTTTTTGAAGGAGGTCGTCGTTAGAACACACTTTGAAAGCGCGGTCGATATGGGAACGAATAGCAGCAATTTTATAGTTGAAAGGGGTTTTAGATTTAAAATTTACTATATTAGTATTACAAGTAGGTTTTCGAAAAATGGTGGTCTCTATGAGATTATTGTTTCTGGTTATGTTCACATCTAAGTAATTGAGGCTATTATTGATTTCTTTTTCGTAGGTAAATTTAATGTTCGGGTCTATGGCATTAAGTTGATTGATCAAATTATTTTCTTCATTATTGTGGGTGGTAAGGATAGCGAAGATATCGTCGACATAGCGAAGCCAAAGTTTGATGGTATTATTGTGTGTCTGTTTAATCTGTTCTTCAAGGATTCTCATTTTCCGGACATAATTGCCGACGGACATAACATAACATATCCGGACATAACATATCCGGAATAATTGCCGACTGGAAAATGAGAATCCTTGAAGAACAGATTAAACAGACACACAATAATACCATCAAACTTTGGCTTCGCTATGTCGACGATATCTTCGCTATCCTTACCACCCACAATAATGAAGAAAATAATTTGATCAATCAACTTAATGCCATAGACCCGAACATTAAATTTACCTACGAAAAAGAAATCAATAATAGCCTCAATTACTTAGATGTGAACATAACCAGAAACAATAATCTCATAGAGACCACCATTTTTCGAAAACCTACTTGTAATACTAATATAGTAAATTTTAAATCTAAAACCCCTTTCAACTATAAAATTGCTGCTATTCGTTCCTATATCGACCGCGCTTTCAAAGTGTGTTCTAACGACGACCTCCTTCAAAAAGAAATTGCTTTCATAAAGAAACAATGTCAAGACGCCCACTACCCTCGAGAAATTTTCGACAAAGTTTTCAAAGCTAGGCAACGAAAATTAAATGTTATAGACAACCGTCAAAAAGATAAACCACGTTTTACTACCGCTATCCCCTTTAGCCGAGGGATAGCCAATAAACTTTCTAATATCGCCAGTAAAAAGAACTTACGTATTCCAATTAAACCTAATAAAACAATCTTTCAGCGCATTAGATCGGAAAAAGACCCAATCAACCCCATCGAAACCGCAGGGATCTATAAAATTAATTTTATGTCAAACGATACTAATAAAGAAAATTGCTACATCGGCGTTACAAAAAGGAAAATTAAAGAACGAAAAAACGAACATTTTAAAGACATTAACCTCCAGAAACAAAGTACCGCCCTAGCCCGTCTAGCTTTGAAAGAGCCCATTACCATTGATTTTAAAAATATTAAAAAAATAGCCAACTTTAAAAATAGTATATATGCCTACATTCGTGAGAGCTTAGAAATATTGACGACAGAGGGCAGCATCAACGATACGCTTCATACAATCGACCAATCATGGGACGACGTCATGCATCGAACTTTCAAGAAGAAGAACGACGAAGATATAAAAAGAAGCCGCCATTAGTGAGAGCTCCAGAAACGACTGAAGATGGTTATGTGTGTAACCGAAATATATATCGTGTACGGGGGAATAAGGTATTCCCAAATAAAAAGTTTTAACTGAGTGGTTTAAGTTGGACAAGATAAAGTGCAAAACTGCTATGAAGATGAAACTATTATATAAAAAATACAAAATTTGGAAGAAATTTCAAATTTTCTTGTAGAATATTTAAGAAATCAGCAGCTAGAAGATAACTATAAAGAATTAATCCAAAATTTTTTAATTTTTATAGGAGTCTTTCCGAAATAGACATTTCTTTCAGAGTACCTGGTGCTGTTCATCATGGCAGGTGGATGTCTAAGGCATTTTATTCTCTCAAAATACTTCTTTTCAGACATCAAGTCTCAGTAACAGATTTAGAAAAAGGAGGTATTACAGACATTTGTTTATTGAAAATAAATATTTATGTAAAGGCATGGTTCAACACTCCCACTCACCCTTGGGGTAAACCCTTAGGTCACCCCCCCCCCGGTGGATGTCTTACAATCTTACACTCCCGCTCAGACTTTAACCACAATCAAGACTTAAAATTATTAAAATCACTTGTTCAATACAGAAAATTTCATTAAGAGACTGCAAACAAAGAAATCTATAAAACTATAAGTCATCTCTGGTATCTTAACTTGGAGCGAGTTGGATTTTCATTTTTTGATGACACTTTGTCAAAATAAGCATGGCTGTAAAATTAATTGCATTTGAAAAATAAAATGATGATGAGGATGGTAAGGATGTAAGAGCAGCAATGTTTCAACGAAGTGGATCATTTATTGGACAAAGAAGTTGATTTTTTAATTTCATCTCGAACAGTAATTTTTTTAAGAGATTCAATTTTAATATGCAATTTTCGAATACTGATCCCGATGTATGGTGTGAAAATCAGCATTATTTGAAACAAAAAAATTGTGAAAGCTTTTAAGGTTTTTAATGACTCAGCTGAAAGTGGAGTAAAATTAATCCAAGGATTCAATTCCTATTTAAGTGAGGATGAAGAACAAAAGCAGTTTTTACTATAGGTAGTATCCGAATGTGGAAAAACTTTTCCAGACTCTTTGAATGCCACATTATCTAAGCCTTGCCACTTTTAAAAAAATGTAAACAATAATAATTTATTTTCTTTATGATGTGCTTCCTTTTTGATGCATATAACTTTAATAATCAAATATATCTGAACGATAGTCGTTTTCAATTTTATGCCTTCTTTGATCTTATTTTCTGTTAATTCTTTTACTTAAATTTCATTTTTTTTTAAATTTGAGAATTTCTTTTATTAAAACCTTTATTTTGTACACAAAAAAAGAAAGAAAAACAAAAGGAGGAAAGATGAAATAGAATTTTTAAATTTTCATAAAAAAGCCGACTTTTAGGATTTGGATCATATCTAGGCCCGAAAAACAGCATAGATAAATGCTTTTTTCAGGACTAGATATGATCCGAATGTAGCCCTCTGAGTGTTTTGGAAATGGGTAAATAATCTAAAGTTGTTTTCACTTTAAAATTTTCATTCAATTTAATTATAAAAATAAAATAAAAATTTTAATAGTAAGATTTGCAATTTAAAAAAAAAGGCTCCTAAATTACATACAAGCTTTAATATCAAAACATATTTTATGCTATCACAGTGTTATAAGTGATTAATATTATAGATGGATTGCAGTAAAAACTGGAATAAAGTGGACAGGATTTGACATCACAGCCTCTTGGAGGGTTAAATCTGTAAGTTTTTACATAAAAGTGATGAGTGGCTCATCAAGGCAGTAAGTTTCTTTATGAAATGAGACCAACATTATGTTTCTAGACTCAATTTTATCCATTTTATGGTGGCAAAACTGCTTTTTTGCAGAAAACCGCAGTTTTTCTAAAACTTTAAACTCAATGCGGAATGGGTTAATATTATGCAAATAAGCCGAAACTTTACCTATCTCATTTTGTAGCCTATTGGCAACTTTCTGGGGGGGTCCCACCCAAAAAATTCAAAAATTGATTTCTTGTGACCACCCTAATGTACACCCTCCAAAAAAAGGGTTCGAGTAAGAGATAAATTTCCTACATTGGTTTCATTTATTAAAAATTATTTGTCATAGAATATGAATTAGGCTATGTATAAATATGACTTTCCATATTTCTGTCAAATTGGGCATTTTTCAAAAACTCAATTATTATTCGCAAATCTAAAATAGGAAATTTATCTCTTACTCGAATACTTTTTTTGGAGGTGTACCGTGTGACTTGTGGAAATGCACAGAGACTAGACTTGTACTTTCTCCCATTTGGCAAGTTGTAAGTGTAAACTACAAGGGAAATTTACTGTCAACACTCTCATTACCAATCCTCTCGAAGTAAAAAATGTATAGCCTAGGCTTAGTAAGATGTAGATACATTAAAAAGAAAAAAAAAAAAAAACACTATCTTGTGAATTGTTATTCCAGAAAATTTTACAAATAAACTGTATCCATATGCAGAGCAGCTGTGTACACCCTCTCAAAAAAGCATTTGAGTATAAGTGAAACTTTCTATTTTAGGTTTGTGAACAATTATTGAATTTTTGAAAAATTCTCAACTTGACAGAAACATAGAAAGTTATACATAGTCTTATTCATATTCTCTGATAAATAATTTTTAATATACCAAAACAACACAGGAGGTTTATCTCTTACTAGAATACTTTTTTTGGGAAGGTGTACCATTTTCTTTTTATGTAATGATGAAAATAGAAATTATTACTGATCCAAAATGCTCGCTTTCTATGGAACATTTGTCTGAATGGAAACTAGCACAAATGCATTGGCTTAACAAAGGGGGGGCTTAGCCCACCCTAGAAAATTTTTAACTTTTCCCTGATAACTAGTAAGATATCGAAAAATTCATCAGTGTGAAAAGTTGGAAAAAAATGCAAAAAGTCATATTGCAAATTTCTAACTATTCCATTGTTGGCGTAACATAAAGGGGATTTTACGACTTTTTCTGGAAAACAAGCTGGTGCGCCTTCCCACGTTGATGGCCAGAGGTCAAGGAGAATTCCTATTCCAGTCCATCTTTTTACACTTTTTTTTTTTCTGTCTTCCTCACTAGGGACTGGGAGGGGGTTGACTCAACTGGAATCGCGGAAGAGAGCTGAAGGAGATGCTCTCACCTACATCTAAATCACTTTGATAAGAAGACTGTGGAAGTCCTGTAGCTAAAAGCATACAAGTGTATATCAAGGGGGGGGGGGGGGGTTACAATACTGCTGAACTCGGTTATAGTGACCTAGATTATAGAAGTTATAACACTCTTATGACGTTAAAACATTAGCCCTCGCTCATATAACACAAGCCCAGTATCGACATAACTCGTTAGAGTGATAAATAATTATTCAACTTTTCAGTGAGGTTGTGCCCAATTTTAACTTTATTTCATACATTAACTGTAAGTTTTATTTAAAAACCAACATCCCCCTCTTAATTAATCCTCCCCCCCCCCTCACACAAAAAGTTTGAAATAATTTGAAGGCAATTTTAAAATAAAATATTTTGATTCATTAGTGACAATTTTGAATTTTTAAACCTTTTCGCATCTAACTCTACAGGTTTAAGGGGTCTTTGGCCCCCATAGCCCCCTCCGTGGGTGCGCCTATGTAATTTCAGAGGCAGGCTATAGCACTCATAGGAAGAGGGTGGGGGTCTTGGCTCGGGTTTAACAGTGTTGTTCGAAAAAATCATGTGATTTTGGTACATAAGTACAAATAAACTAATTATGTCATACACTTCAAAATTTTGAGACTTTCTCTTTACAAGCTGTACTACATACTGACATAAACGATCAATCTGTTTCAGTTTCAAAACTTTTAGAAAAAATTCTTAAAAATCGGAAATTTTCGCAAAACGTATCACTCTTCAAAAAATCTTGCAGCTCCAATCCATGTTTAAGATTTTTTTCTGAAAATTTCACAAAAGGCACAGCTTTTTGATTACTACAATGTGTAAAGCAGCTTATGAAGAACCATCTGGAATTTTTTGGAGACCATGGTGCTGTTAGTTTATTTCAATTTAGGTACCAAGACTAAAAACAGAGGTTTTTTTTCTTCGAACTACAACCTTAAAGCATTTTAGGACAGTGGCGGCCCGTGGTCAAAACTGTTAGTGCAGCCGGAAGCATATGAGCCCCCCCCCCCTTTCCTCCGGACAGGATTGGAAAATCTTTGTTATTGAATTCGAAAGCTGGCTGATTAAGCCCTCACCGAGGAAAAAAAAAAAAAAAAAATTACATAAAAAATGTAAGAGATCCTATTTTACTTCCATAAAATGGACATAAATTTCAACCAGCCCCTCTTATCCTCAAAATTGCATTAATCCGTGTCTGATTCGAAGTTTCCTTAGAATTTTCTTTTGTAACGATAACTTGAGAAGAAAAGAAAACTTACTTATTTTTTATAAGTCAAATCAATCCTCCTTTCTTTTAAACATGCGAATCGGTCAGTGATGTCCCCATAAAAAGGCGTTGTTTTAATTCAGATATCAATAATGTTAAAAGATCTTTAAAATTTCCCATGTTTAAAGAATTTTCTCGCTCGCCATGTCCTCTAAATGCCAGTTCTTGCTTACTTAAAAACAATACTGCTTTGATGGGTAATTGTCCATTCATAAGCGTCTATTCAGGCTTACCTTCTTGATAAATTCAGCAATATAAAGTGGAGAGTTTTCCAAACATATATTCTCCTTATCCCCTCCCTCACTTCTCAGTCGAGTTCTCAAGTTCAGCCGCCGTTAAAAAATCTTACTTCGGCTGTATCAGCTGCAAACTCCCTATGCCGGAGAGGCTGCGTACGTAGTCGTTGTCATGGCAACGGTGCTGCCAATTTTCTTTTCAGCGCTCTGGGCTGAACCAAAGATTTTCCCAATTGAATTGCGGGAAGATTAAAGTGCTTTTTTTCTGAATGAGCGATCCGGCCACAATACTTTTTTTTTTTTTTTGGTTTTTTTCGGAGATTTTTTTAATTTACCGTAGGAATTCCACAATTCTAATCTGAATTTAGGAAAATTAGTAGAATAAATTATTTTAAAGTATGTGCTGATAATTTCAAGTGCAGCCCGGCTGTACTTGCTATATCCCACGAGCCGCCACTGTTTTAGGACTAAGATTATACAAAAAATTATTAGTGTGGTATAATTTTTGCTGTATACAGACGGCTAGGGGTCGAGCCCCTACTCTATGGCTATATAGCAGCCATGACCGCTAGGGTGGGTCGAATTTTACTTTTTTTTAAAATCAAAATCGCCTGTGGTGGGAAAAGTTGTGTATTGACATCAGTTGTCTGTAAAAAAAAAATTTTGAAATTAAAATATATTAAGCCCCCCCGCCAGGCCTTTGAAGTTTCACCAAATATGCAAAATTCAACGTTTTTCATTTATTTTTAATTTTCTTATGTATCAAATTTTTTTAACCGCCTGTGGTGGAAATAGATAAATTATAAGTCCCATCGTTTGTAATTTTTTTCTTTTTTAAATTAAAACATATTAAGCCCCCCCCCTGCCAGGCCTTTGAAGTTTCATCAGATATGCAAAATTCAACGTTTTTTATTATTTTTTAATTTTTTATGTATCAAATATTTTAACCGCCTGATATGAGACTAGTTAAATTAGAAGTCCTTTCGTTTGTAAAAAAAAAAAAAAAATTGTTTTGATATCATGTCATATTTAAAGTAA
This sequence comes from Cheiracanthium punctorium, assembly GCA_038373885.1. Lineage (NCBI taxonomy): Eukaryota > Metazoa > Arthropoda > Arachnida > Araneae > Cheiracanthiidae > Cheiracanthium > Cheiracanthium punctorium. Next base: position 4,668 of record JAWZYV010012571.1, on the reverse strand, counting down.
CCCCCCCCATAGATACGAAATTTGCATAATTTTTGCTACTTTTTGATAAAGCGGCTGTTTTTGTACCGTTTTCTCGAAATTATTTTTTCAGTTTATTTTGAATAGTATTGGTAGATACCACAATGTGAGATATGCTGAATATTTTGTTTATTCTATCCCTTGTGAGATTATTGCTCAAGATACCTCTGGGAGTGCCGATTCCTGGGGGTTTTCTTCCCCAGTTTTCAAATGGGCATGGTCTTGGCACAGAATTTTTGAAGGACCAGAGATCTTCGAGAAAAATGTATATGGGTAATTTGGATGCTAAAAATACTAGAGTGTTAAAATTTAGAGTAGCAAGGAAAATGAGAGAAGCTGAACGAGTTAATAAAAAAAAACTCTGAAACTCATGTAAACTCCCAATCTCAATCATCAGAAAGTGTTTTGGATGGTAGCATCACTTCGGAAGGGGGAGATAATTTTGATTCTGATGAGGATTTTAAGCCCGTTGCCGGATCGTCAAAAGAAGTGAGCAGTTCGAAAAAGGCATTTTCATTCCCAGCATTGGCAACAGCATTAGATAGATGAGGAATTTCTAGTAGAAAAGGTGCAATGATAACAAGTGCTACACTTGAAGATCTTGGCTTGATAACGAAGACAGACTCTGATATGGTCATCGATAAATGCAAGATAAACCGTCAAAGGAAGAAAATTCGCCTGGACTTGCAAAATAATTTAACAGAAAACAAGACAGCTTTGCAGGCATTTTACTTCGATGGAAGAAAGGATCAAACCTTAGCAATTGTAAAAGAAGGGGGCATTTCGCACAGAAGAATCAGTGTAGAAGAGCATATAGTATTATTGCAAGAGCCAGGAAGAAATTTCCTCGGTCATGTATCACCAAACAACGGGAAAGCTAGTGAAATATTGTCTAGCATTTTAGATTATTTGAGGATAAATCAGATATCTACCGTGGATTTACTTGCAATAGGATCAGATGGAACAGCAGTGAATACCGGTGCTAAAGGTGGTGTGATACACCTGCTTGAGTTGCATGTAAGAAGGCTGTTGCAAGGCCGCCGGCGTTTTGGAGGACCGCCGGCAGAGTTCTGATCCTCTGTTCTCGGAACCGGGACTTGTTACGTCTCAGTCACACTGTAGATGTTTTTCTACGACATATTTTTACGCTGTAGTCCTACTACTATTGATGTCATGCTGTTGATGTAGCTGCACTCTTCTTCAAGTCGTCCCATCTGACTATTTTTCCAGTGGTTATGTCCCTGGAAATGGTAGACGGGCGAAGTGTGAAGGTCTCGAGTTCGGGTCCCATCGCGCGCCCGTCGACCTAACCTTTCGGAGTTTTCCGTGGTTTTCTCCGAAACTTAGCGTAAATACGGGTTAGGACAACTTAGAAAGACCCCCACGGAGGGCACACCACCCATCGGCCTGGAGCCCACGCGTAGCTAATCGGCCGTAATCCCACAAACAAACAAACTGACTATTTTTTGAAATTCATCTGGTTTTGAATCATCAGCCCAAGATCTCATTGGAGAGAAGACTTCGATTTCCTGGACTGAACTTCGACGGCTGTCGGTCGGTTTGCGGGTGGCAGCCGACCAGCGGCGAGATGGTTCTTCAGATGTTGCTGTGTTTCCGTTAAAGAAGAGCTGCAGACTGAGGGCGCAATGCCGTAGCAGGGCACATCAGCGGACGGCGGATCATCTCTTTACGGATGTGGCACCCTTCCAGGGCGACGTTGGGCACCTGCCACAGTTCGTTCACCAGTTTCGTCCCGGAAGTTCGTCTCTTCTCGCCAACCACTTCTACTTTTGAATGGACCTTTTTTCTTATTTTTTGGTCGAGATTTCGTCACCATTTCTCGGTTTTCGATCTGCCTTTTTGGCACTCATTTTCATACTGCCTTTCATGGCAAATTCTCACTCTGCCTCTTTTGGCTTTTTTTTTCCACCCTGCCTTTCGGCTTTTCAAGACTTGCTTTTCATGTCAGCCCGACTTTGTTGTTTTTCCGTTAACATCACTTCTCTGGTCTCGGCCGAGCAACCCGCTGAAAGACCGCCCCTCGTGGGCGGGGGGGAAAGCGGGTCGGTCTCCAATCCCACTCTACGTCCTCTACTTGCTGTTTGTCGGCACGCCCCTCTCTCTTCACTTCATCTTCATTCTCTCGGCCCGACTTATTCGAGCTGAATTTGATTTACGCCCCGGTCATCTTTTGGGGACTTTTATTACAAGATCTTAAAAAACACACTTTAATTACACTCTGGAGGTAAGCATGTGATGCAGGTACTCCATTAAACTCCAACTTCAGTTCAGTTCAGTTCAGGTGGTGCAGTGGCTAATGAACCAGTCTATCGCTCCTTGGATGCAAGTTCGATTCACGGCTTGAGTTTTGCCGTTCACTTTTCACTTTTTTTTTTTTTTTAAATACAGATAGAAATGAAATCTTTGTCCATTGTATATAATCACAATGCACATCATAGTGTATATATAAAATGAAAATAATTTGATTCATGAATTAGTTTATATGAATTAATTAAGTTTTTGCATATCTCTATAAAATTAAGTGAACAGAAAGTCAGTTTGTAACACTTTACTAAAAATTTATGGACTCTTAACATTTAAAATTGGTACTGAATCAAAAAACATACTATCTAAAAATAATAAAAAGCAATTTTCATTTTGGCTAAAAAGAAATAAAATTAATCTTTTTCTAAAGAAACTTTTAAAATTCTAAAAATTTAAGAAACAAATCGTAGTCCGAGATAATCAAAGACGGACATCCCTTCTCTGGTATATCTATCATTCCTGCCTTTACGACTGAGAAATGTGAGCGTCGTAGCCTGTATATTTCGTCTGCCACGTGTAGAAAAGTGTGTATATTCCTTTTTTTTCGAAGTATAAACGAAATCACCATTTTTACTTGAAATATATATATATATATATATATATATATATATATATATATTGAAAGGGCGGGCACTTGCTCATGAAGCTTTCAACAGTAATAAGACCCGAATTACTGGCCATTTTATTATGGGAGTACCCAGCTGGCAGCAAACGTTACCCCTTATGAAACAATGAACAAGTAAACGCCCAAATCCAAGCCGCAAACCGAACCTGGACCCAAGGAATGATAGAATGGCTCTTAAGCCATTGCACCAACTGCACGGCTAGTTAAGAAAATATTAATATAGCTGATATTGTCGGAACAGAATATCACTATGACATTTACTCTTTACTAGGGGGTGGGGGAATTGTAAAAGGTCCCAAATAACAAAACTAAACGAGTGTGCTCCAAAAGCGGTCAGATCATGTCTCCGTGAAAGCCGCCATTTGGTATGGTGTTTAAAGAACCATTCTATCACGCCTTAGATCCGCTTGGATTCCCTTCTTGGGCTTGGGAGTTAATTCATCAGTCTCTTACTAGGGGTAAAGTTGATGGCCAACTATAATAGGACGGCCAACTTCTGCGGACGATTGTAGTAGAGAGTGCCTAAGCGGCAACTCTCATCCTTTCTTTAAAAAAAAAAAGAAAAGAAAAGAAAAGAAAAACAAAAAGCCTTGTAAAATGAAAAAGGTAATTCAGCTCAACTGGGCGTGGTTGGAGAGAAATTATAAGCATGCATTTCCCTCCCACTACTATTCCTTTAAGTAATGAGTGATAAAAGATTACAGCAAGACCTTCAATACGGGAAAAATATATTTGCATAACTGTAAATTGTGTCTTATTGTAAGAAAAAATGTTGACACTTTTCTCGGAAACAACGTAATCGTATAAACAAATAAAAAATAATTGAGTTGGACAAAAACGCCAAATGTTTATGTAACCGTTTTTAATTCTTTTCACATAGTGATAACAGTATGTTGATTTTTTTTTATTCATCCTTGATACATCTTTTTTAATTTTATCAGTTTTACATAAATGAAAAGGTTATCTACATCAAAATAGATATTTTGGGTAGGGGGGAGAGGGTGGGAGCGGCATCGTGTGTCCCCGCCTTCGGCAACGCCTTTGCTTATTTAATTACTCTGATTTGCTTACTTAATACTCTGATTTATTTTAAGAAATATTTTCTCTCAAAAACAGATATAACATCCTTCGAATGTATACTGATATCAAAGAAAGGTTATTGTTTATGGGCTTATAGAAGAAAAAAAAAAAAAGAAAAGAAAAAAGAATGACTGAAGTCTTACAGTCTTAAAAAGTCAAAAAACGTTTATTAGGGAATTGAAATTATATTCTATACCACCACAAATTAAAAGAACTAAATATTTTCTAGAAATTCTCCTATTTTTGCTGGCGATATGTGTGATATATGTCGTGTCAGATCCCCTGTCTAGTACTAATCCGTGCTTTCGGATTAATAAATCTATATATATAAAAATGCATGTATGTAGACGTGTATGTATGTATGCATGTGCGTATGTTTGATGTTGAAAAATTCCAAAATCATTTCACCAAGAAAAATGGTACACCTTAGTCTTTTATCATGGAGAAGGTTTTTATGCTATACATTTTTCTCTATGATGCCGCTAGGTGGCGCTGCAGAACGTCAGATTTTATTCAACCGTTTGCTATGAAAAGCTTATTGTGACGATAATTGGTACGTATGGATATTTGAACACGTAGATTATTTTACACTATCCGTTTTGCCATGAATTGCGGCTAGA